>CM073433.1:56615000-57178267 GCA_037114965.1 Monochamus alternatus
ATGAAAAGCATGAAACATTAACATATAAGCACTTCCTCTACAATTTGTTTCTATCGTCGCGGCAAGAATTCAGATGACCTACGTCACGTCACAACTGATGTTACGCAATTGTTTTTATTGTCAACATAATTTTCGATGAATTGCGTTAAAAACATTTTTTTTTGCAAATTAGTGCAATATATAGTACAAACATTTAGTGTAGTATACAGTTTTATTATTCTCAGTTGCAGATTCTTAAATATTTTAATGAAAATGTAATGAATTATTCATTTGTTCGTTTGACGTAAGTCGTCTGAATTCTTTCCGCAACTACAGTTCACTTTAGAAGCTTTTTTTAGTGAAAGAAATTATTTGCTATAACTTTTGATTGGTTTGGTATTAAACCTTGTTCTCATAATGGCAGGGTTTTATCCATACATTTTTCTCCATATGTTAAATAATAATTTGTAAACAGATAATGCCATTGACAAGCATTATTTCATATAAATATTTGCGATACAACGATTTTTGTAATAATCTTTAACCATACAACAGTTCTTTATCAAAATAATGTGGAATATGTTATACGATCTTCAAAAAAATATTATTTATTGAGAAAAAGTTCTAATAGCATGTACACCCACTACTTCTTGTCGTTTCAATGTTTTTACACTTACCTCTCTATGGACAACACTTAGGTAGTCTAAAACAACATCCACATACAAACAGCAGCATTGAAAAGACTCCACTAGAGTTAAAGTACAAGTTTTATCTCTGTCAGTAGAAAAGAACATTTAGCAAGACCAGTTGCAGTGGCTAACATAACACATTAATATGTAGAACACCCTGTGTGTGTGCGTCGTGCGTCTAGTAGGCATAAATGTCCTGTACCTTGTATCTCAGCTGACGCCATTTCCTCTCTATCAAAGTTGTGGCTGAGCTGCTGTGCTTCTTGGTGATCTCCCTGCTGGGCGTGTTGGGGTTCGAGTTCTTGTCGCTCTCCTCGGAGAAGGCGCGCGTTATCATTATCTTGGGCGACTTCCTGGGGGTGCTCTCCAACACGTTCTGCACGGCGACGGTCTTTTTGGAGAGTTTGTCGCTCTCGAAGCTGAACAATTTGGTCAGGATCATGTTAGTAGGACTGGATTTCGTTGGTGACGTTTTGCCTTGTCGTTTCAGCTTGATGTAGATCTCGTCCTCTGTGATGGTAGCCACTTCCTGGTTGTTACTCGGCACCTGAAGGTGTTTTATGCCTTTGTTACGTATATAATGTCAGGAAATCATATTTAATAAAAATGGTGCGAACTATAAAAATAGTGGGGAAGATTAAATCAATTTAAATTAAAATAAAGTAGCACAATGCAATTAATTCTTTTTTTTGAGTTAGAAATAGGTGATACAAAAAAGGGAAATATGCATTATGTACGTTATAGCTATTTATATTTGACGGGTAATGGCGAAAAATATATTTTAATTTCATAACGAATGTCACTCGCATCATGTCTCTAGTTGTGCGTAGTCGTCTGTTGTTAGGCATTTGAAGTTCGCTTTCAATTAGATTTGGGCCTCAGAGGTGGGTAATAGGATTTACATAATGTAATTTGAGACCCAAATTTAAGGGAGATGTGCAGCCGGCATTATTTGTCCCGGTAACTTTTATTTCATCTCATCTTGCATGTTATATAAAACCAGTGAAGTACGTAATTTTCCTTCATATAAAAACTTAAATACTACCTTGAGTATTTTTCTCTATTACGAGACATAACCAAAAACAAAACTGCTGTAATAGTTATTTATGTGTCTAGAACGAAAAGTGAGGCTTCTAAAAATGTACAAGTATCGTTACTTGTAAATTTTTGCCACTCAATATTTTATTTCATAGTGCATTCAAATAACTGAATTATCGATATTTTCACGATTCTTTATTTAACAAATCAAATTGTCATATAGCTTTTCTCAAATGTCAAAAAATATTCACTTATAATATCACAAAGCGCTTAAATTATTTCCAGAAATAATAATTTACGCTCGTGTGATATCAAATTATTTAAAAAGAACAAATATAAAATTTAGTCAAAAATACGTAATACATCGGAAAAGATTTTTAATTTGTTTCTAATTTTCTTTTAAAAGTTAGTTCCTAATTTCCTTGTAATAGAGCGATAAGGGGATATAAGAAGAGATATAGGTTAAATAGTAAAAATAAAAAAACGAGTTTCAATTATAATAAAATTAAATTTTTGAAATTTGTTTTCTGAATCAGTGTACTCAATACCTTTTTATTTTAAAACTCGTTCTTAATAGTAAAATAACAATGAAGCTAGAAAAGATATCACAAAAAGTAATGTAATATGATTTTCAAAAATATGATTACCAATTTTTGACAATCCGATTGAACAGAGGACATACACTGCAAAAAAATATATACAGTACAACACACAATTAACCGTTAAAATTAATCTCATTTATTTGTACGATTCTCTGTGCTAAATAATTGTTTTACTTACTTGTAACGTATTGCAGCTGCTAGTTTGTTTGATTTGCCTCGCGTACTCCTCCTTGGGCGACAAATTTAGGCTGTTGGCAGACGCGGGTCTCCACGTGATCTCCGACGCTATCCTCTTAATCTTGCTGCTTCTGCTCGGACTCCTAATAGCCTTGTTCACGTCGAACAATGTCTCTGACAACCTTCTCTGTATAGTAGGTCTATTCAGGAACCCCAAGGGAGTCAGAGAAGGTCTCCTAGAACCGCAGGTGGAGGGCGTTCTAGCCTGGATCTCTTGGTTCACCTCGCTCTTCGTCTGTTTCTTCCTCCAGTAATTTTGGAATGTCTTCCTCAGGGTCTTGCTCTTGACCCCGTACAAAAACCCGTTTATCGGCAAGGTGGATATGAGCAGCGTCGACGCTAACGAGTAGAAGTGAGGATGGAGCTTGCCGTCGTACACCATCTTGTCGTTGATGGCGTTCATGGAGCCCAGGGTGGCTTCCCAGAGGATTATGATGTAGTAGGGGACGTAGAGGAGTAAGAAGGAGCCGAGCAGTTGGAACACGCTGTAGATGGCGCTGCGACCGCGAAACTTTGGGCCGCCGGAGGAGGGCGTCGTGACGGTCGGGACGAAGAAGGGGTTTCTCTGGTGGGTGATGGTCACTTGGGCGGACAGGGTGACCTCGTAGATGGCGGAGGCGATTCGGTGGCGATGGTAACGCGCTATCATTAGGATCTGGAAAATTTTGATCGAATCGTGGGGAAAAACTTCCTAATAGCAATTAAAAATAGTATATTTTAATAATCACAATTTTACACCCCAAGTATCTTATTTGTTTTAAAGTGGAGGTGTGAAATTTTCAGTGAAATTGCAAAATTTTGACACAAATAATTAAAAACGAAGCAATATTCACTTTTAAGTTGCAGCATATGATGACGGTGGCGGGTAGTAGCAACGTGAAGGCCGTATACAGGGTGGAGTACCACAGGGTCCCTCCGCCTGCGGAAAAATCGGGTCCGCACGCCCCCAGGCCGGGTATGTAACTATAAGGGGCTACGGCGAATAGGGGTGGAATGCATAGAAGAATTGCGATGGCCCAACCGCATCCTAGACCAGCTAGAACCTGCAAGGTACAACAAGAAATTCTTAGAACTGGAAGGAAAATTAAAGATATATTAATATTCGCGAATTTTAAAATAAGTTTAGCTGGTAAAATTAGTTATTTACCTAACAAGTGCAGGAACTGATACTTTTCAGAAGCAGTAGCAATCGAGTTTGGAAAAATACACTTCCTGCACCTGTTAGGTACAGTTTATTTTAATTACCAATTTATAACATTAACAAGTAATTACTAAGTAGTTATTTAAACTAATAGAATATGTTAAAGAAAAACATTGAAATTAAATGTACAATTTGTGGCATTTTGTAAATTCCGTGCTGAGGAAATAGCGGCTCGAGAATGTTCTTCAGTCGTGGAATTTACTGTTGACAAAGTATATGCTACAGGATTAGCTTATTACATACTTCTGATGAGTAATTTGATGCTTTGAGAATAATGTGGGTTATTTTCTTTTTGTTATCCAAACAATCTTCAATATATGACTCAGCTACAGCTGTGGACTTTTACTCATCATGCCGTTTTATGTTTGTAATATTGGACCCGAATTTGGCGAATAATGTGGCAGGAGAGCGCCGAAAACAATGTCCTGTATACGCTTCGGGGTTTGGGAGGTCTAAGTAACAAGCGATGTTAGATGACATTTTCCCGAAGCTGTTGATATCCGCACATTGCTTAGTACATTTACCCCCTTTATAAAATAGATATCTAGGTAGAAGACAAATGAAAAATAAATCTCAACTCAACCTTTAAACTGATTGAAAATTTGAAAGCTTATGTCAAAAAATATTAATAATCAAAACTTAATGCTACCTGCATGTAACATAAATCGTGCGGAAAAGTACCACTTTCGTCACGAAAAGTACATTTTTCCGCATGATCATAGGAAAATAAACTTATTTACGTATTTAGGCATCGTGGTATATGTTATTTAAGAAGAACTGTCCAAAACACTCAAAATTGTCTTAAGGGATGCGAAGGATGTCGGTGGCATTTGAAACGTGAAATTGAAGAGACACCTAGACGCTGCCCATCGTACTAGAGTACGATGGGCAGATGGGCAGAATAATTTGTAATCAGTGTCTCCGTCTGCCAAGTGCAGGGATCTTTCTAATGAAGGGATCACTATTTTGCAGACTGATGTCTTTAGGTATATGTTCCTTTGTCGACTAGTAAACGTCTTCAGGGTATATATCCTCTAAATGAATTGAAATATCAGAACTAAATTTAGTTCTGGCTTTTAATCAATCATATTTAATTATATATTTGCAAATAAAAACAGTTGACTTTGTAACACGAACACTTGGTGATATAAAATATCGTTTACTACTACTACTAACAGCCACTATTTTCAAAGATAATTTAAACATATATTTTGATATAACAACTATTACTAAACCGCTATTAGCTTCACAATGAATTAAAATCGACTTTTGGTCCTGTTGAACTAAGAGTTACCGTTACCCTATATTCTGCATCAGTATTTAAAAATCGTATTTATTGTTTTGTTCAACTATTTCATAGATTGATACCATTGTCGGAAGCATTTAATAGTAATGATGGGTTCACTTAATAAGTTGTTTCTTAAACAAATCCTTATTGTCTTTCTCAAATCTTTTACTCGTACGTAAATATTACAGGCTTTAAATGCAGCTACCTCAGAAAAGTCGTATTGTTTTGACTTCAGAACGAAAACCGTCCTGCACTCGTAAAATTTCCCAGTCTACTTTTATGATTCACTTAAATTGTTTAGTAAAATTTATTTATGCGGAACTAGGAAATCCACTCTGTCTAATTTTCGCAATAAAGAACTTGGAAGTAATTCCGACACTGTTCGGTAAGTCTGCAGTTCCGTTGTCTATTGATATAAATGGGAGAGATGCCATTGTTTTCGTAGTGAGGATTAACGAGATAATGGAGCATTTATTTCATTTGCTCTGTAAAGGGAATTGTTTGCGTTTTGCTCTGAATTGTTTCGAATAGTTAGAATACCGACGGTGGACAAATAAAAATGTCCATTCTCTCGGTACCAATAATTCAACAACGTAAAAACAACAGTCGAAATTAGGGGCGGTAAATTTAAATGAGAAAAAAAATGTCTATAACCGAAATCTTTTGGGAAACAGATTTTCCTTAGTACAGGATTATCGATCACGAGAGTATTGTTGTTGGCATCTTGTTTTGCTTTTTATTCATCTTGTCTTGGTCTTGCAAACAAAACTTGACGGCTTGATAAAATTTCAAAAAAAAATCTTCTACAACAAGGTATACCTTCAGATATTACAGGTAGGAGAATCGATTGTTTCAATAGTCAGATGGATACACTAAGCGCCAAAAAAATTCTGCCATTTAAAAGAAACATGGTGCGCTACAAGTGGCGCTCTTCACTAGTGACGTCAAAATTAGAAACATATTTGAAGTTCTTGCCTGCAGAAACCCCTGATTTACAAATTTTATGTAAATATTTGAATTTTTTAAGTTATGTACAAATATCGAAAATAAAATTTAAACTTTGACACCCTGTATCATTTTTATTATGTGACTTGGGACATAGGTACGTTAGGTTAAATCGATTTATTGTCACCTAAGGAATCTATGGTCTCATTTTTGCTAAAAAAAATGGATACATGGATACAACGGCAAATCTTTCATTCCGCTGCTCGTCAGGCGTCGTCACTTACCTTTTTGGGGCTCACGATGTGGCTGTAGTGCAGGGGGGCGGCGATGACGTAGTACCTGTCACAGTTGAGCCCGCATATCGTCCATAGCGCCAGGGGGTGCAGCAGGGTGAACAGGAACCCGTGCAGCACGCAGGGGGCGCCCCCGATCGACCACTCGCTGCCCTTCTTTCCGGGCACGGAAAAGACCAGGAACAATACGCCGAGAAGGATGTCCACGGTGCCCAGGTGGAAGAGGAGGATGTTGTTGGCAGTTCTAATCTGGAGGCGGAATTAACGCAGATAAGAGATTATCGCCGCTATGGACGGGACGGATTTCAATTTGGCACGCGTAGCTGCACACGCGAGCCTAATTATGACAAGGTGGGCAAATTTCGAAGTAACACACTAGTCTTATAATTCAAAATTATAAGACCAGCATTTTATAAAAAAAAGATATGTAGCGGTTACATGACTGCAATTTCATCGCATTATTGTTCCATTTGAGACTTTTTTGTTAACAGCCGCTATTTTGCTGTTTAAAGTACCTGAGACAATAATGTAATCCCAACAAGAAAAACATTTTATAGAAATTATTTAAACCATTTTCAGAACGTTTTTGTGTTTGCACTGATACAGTATTTTTGCTTCAGGAGGTCATTTTACTGTATAATGTCTATAGTACCAATCTACACGACTGACTATAAAGCGTTTTAAATCAGTTTTGTAGTGGACGCAAGAGAAATATTTGACAAGATTCTTACAGCAAAAATAAAAATATTTTATAGAAGTTATTTAAATTACTTTAAGAAAGTTCTTACGTCATTTATGCAGCACTTTAGTTTCAGAAAGCTGTTTAGCTGTATAATTATAGCATTCGTTTTATAAATGCTGTATTAAAATATTTTTGCGCGACAATAAAGCAAAACTGCTTCTTAAAGGTAGTTTCTTATCTTTCGCTTTTACATAACATTAAATTATTTTAAATGCTTCTGAAGTGACCAAACCGTCTATTATTTTAGCGCCATGTTTATTCACTTAATTCCAATTGCTTTTCAGCGTCCATCTTGAAAAAAATTCAAACAACGTGAAATTTTTCGTGAAAATAACTTCCGTTGCTCATTAAAAATAAGAGTTTTTATTATATGGTATTTAGAATTCGAACTGCATGTATGTAAATTTTCAGTTTTTTTGTGAACAGAAATAGTATCTTTATTTTTTAGTACTATGCAGGCGCAGTACTATGCGACCTACTATTACAGTAAAATTTTATTCGTACCTGAAATTCAACTTTGAATTAGATATCGTATACCTACCTAATATAAAGATACTGATAATAGGCATATGTCCTAAAATTTAAAGAAAGTCGAATATTAGCTTTATAGTCATGATGGTCTTGTAAATAAAGTAGAATAATTATATAACGTTTTTATACGACATTATCATGGTAGGCTTCAATGGAATCGTATAGTTTGTTGTATCAGTGCCGTAAGTTCATTGCTAAAACATAATTGTTTTTATATGTATAGAACTCTTAAAACACAGTTATATAATTTTTATACAGCAACTATGTTTTATAAAAATGTGCCCATTTGACGCTATTAGCTGCTGTGTTGATGCCAATAAGATGTTTCTACGACAAAACCTTGCAACTTTTACTCTCCAAAAATTAGTTACAGGAACATTCTTAACCACTACTATAAAATATATTGTGACTATCGTCTTTTGTTTTCGAGTAATAAACAAAATGTCAAATTTTCTACTTTTCGATACATGTATGTAACTTGGTTGTTTGTAAAATAATTAATACTTTCTTCAGACACTTTTTTGAGTAGAGTCCAGTGGCGTGCCTAATTGTGTTTTTTAAAAACATACCCATAGGTGGCCATGGACCAGTTGAAATCGTTTTTTTTTCTTTTTCCATTAATATATGGGGTTAAATATGATTATTCACCATTTTACTGAGGAAATGGTTTATTCCAGAGTATTAATTTTTTTTAAATATTTTTGACTAGACATTTAGAAGAAATCGTGACAGAATGAGTTACTAAACAAATAAAACGATATATTCGCAGTAACAATCATTCTGAGAATGGTATCCAACGTAATTAAATTAATGTACGGAAAAAGCTAAATAACATCGTTGATATGTAACAATCGAAAGAAAAATGTCAAAGATTGGTAACAGGGAATTACTTCAAATAACACACGCCTACTTCAAGAAAATGATGTCTCTCAATAAAATGGCAAAGAATCATATTTAACCCTACATATTATATATTAAGGGAAAGAGAAAAAATAACTATTTCAACTGGCCTATGGCCACCTATGGTTTGTGTTTAAAAAAACACAACTTTAAGTTATAACCCAAAAATTAATAAAGGCACGCCACTGGACTCTACTCAAAAAGTATCCCAAGAACGTATCAATTATTTTTTTCTAACTTTATAAACAACTAAGTTACAGACATGTATCGAAAAGTGGAAATTTGAAATTTTGTTTATTACTCGAAAACAAAAGACGATAGGTCATTTTGCTATTGACCATTATTTTTCTCTGGAAAAAAAATGAGATGGAAAATGAGGAGTTATTTTGTCTATCTCCTATAGTTAACGCTATAAAAACATCGAAATTTGCCAACCCTGTACAGGTCGTTACGTTTTTCGATACAATATGCATTCTAAATACTCGTTTTTTTTTGGTATATAACTGTATACACTGATGAAAATGATGATGTAAGTGTACACGTATTATCGTAAAACTACCAAGTAGGTACATATTGTACCACAAGAAACTCCATGTAAATATAGTAGAATTACATGTTTTATGTCAAATGACATAATTTTTATTAAAAGTACGTAACGATATTGTAAAATTGCATCATGTGCACTAAAATGCGGCCTATACACCGAAAAAAAATTGCTGTCTGTAAAAAACTTAAAGCATAAACAGTTATCTTTGTAACAAAAGCATTTGTTTACATTAAAAAACATTATTTATTTGTAATTTGTATTTGTATATTTCAAAAACAGACGATACGACTATATTAGGAAATTGATTTTTTTTAATATACGGTTTTTCAAAAAAAAAAATTTAATTTCAGAAGATGTTCAAATGGAAGAACTATTTGTTTCATTGGAACAAATACTCGTCAAAAAAATTTTTTTTCTTTCCAAATAAATATACTTTTGACAAAAAACTGAGCGTTACACCAAAAATATTTGTATTCCAAAAATAAATTATGTTTAAATAAATTGAATTGTCTCTTTTTTTTCGGTGTTATCTTTTATTTTTCTTAATTTTTTTAAATAATTGAAACCGTTAGAGTTATATCTTTTGTTATTTTGGTAAACAAATAATCAGTTATAATATTTTCTCGAGGTGACCCAGAGACGAAATAAGAAATAATAAACGACACGCTTTGGGTAAACACCCATAAAGCCGGATCTGTTCTAAAATTATTTAAATACGGCTAGAAGTTTAATTAAGGGAAATCTTTTATTATTCTAATGGCAGCGTCTTATCGCCCAATTTCGCTGAATGTGAAATTAAATTGCTTCTTGGGGAAAGAGAATAATACTTTCGTACACCCCACACCGATTAATTCGTGTCTTTCCTTGTTGTTTTTTATGTTAGATGACTTGTGGACATAATTATTGTTCATTTATTTAATAATAATCATAAACGGTTTATTGTATACACAAAATAAAATACAAAAAGACCAGCTACACAATAATGGCAATAATGTAGATACGACCTTATTATGACATTATTTCCAAATGTTGATGAAAGCGTCTGTGAAATGTCCGTTTTTAATGAGTTATGACTGAATACAAAGATAAATATGTCAGTTCTGAAGTGGTTCTAAAGTTATTTTTACCTTTGTAGTATTTATATGAACGCAGTGTAGATTATGCATAGATAATCCTGCACAATATGATATGTATTAGATTACTTTAAGTTAAATTGATGACAGAATACCAATAATATTTACTTTCTTCAAAGTTCAAAGCAACACAGACATGTACTGAATATGTAGGTAACATATTCATAAAAAACAGGTATAATATATTCAGTGCAGGTATTCAAACTTGTCAGACTCTCTGGAGGAATACGGAATTAAGTTGTTTACTCATGCCTTTTTCTGGAATGCGTATACGTATTTTTCGCCAAAAAAGTACCGTAGCGGAATTAGATTTTTGTTTCGTACAACGCGGCGGCATTCTGGCCTGTTCAAATTACGTTCTCGGTCTAGTGATGCCGTAACTATTATAGACAATGTTTCACAGTTAGTAAGTCTGACTTTGAAAGGCACTGTCACGTTCCTCGCTTATTGTGCTTCTCAATTTTTTTTATTTCGTCGCTGAACCTCTTAAAATGTTGACAGTGAACTGTGATGGCACAGTGTAGATAAAAAAAGATTGTAAAAAGTTAACTGTATAAAATCTTCTGCTAATAAAAATAAAGGTTGTTTTAATTTACTTTATCTCTAGGATTACAGAAACTGTTGTAAAGGTAGTAAATATCTATGGAGTTTGCTATTCATACACTCGGTTAAAAGTTATATCAAGAAGTAACAGTCTAGAGACATACAAAACCGTCAGCACTTTTATATAAAATCCGGAAAATAATATCCTCTAAATCCTGAATTTCAGTATATTATTTGTGAGACTTAGGACACCTCTACACTACAAAAAGTCTGTGGAAATTCCACTTAAAAGAATATTTATTTCACATTAATATTATGTAATTTTAATTTTCCCAGATAAAAAAAGTCGATTTATCAATTTTATTAATGCCTACCGTTGATTAAAAAATATGTTATGAAAAAATCAAAAATATATATAAATTTTACCTGATAATTGAAAATTTATATACGGATATAAAATTGAAACTTTTCCTTTTAAAATTTTTTGAAAGTTTGCAGCATTTTTAGCCAAGTCAAACAGTGCATGAATTTTTAATAAAATGATTTCAACTTGATTACTTTTTAAAAACATATACTTATATTTTTTATTTTTTTGTCAGTAACAGAATCAAAACCATGTCTGATTATTACCCTTATTTTATTAATGAATATTCTTTCTCAGTTTGTACATCTACAATGCAAATTATGAGATACGTATTTAATAAGCGAAACGGTCTTTGGATGCTAATTGAAAAAATAATCTAATTTTGAGCGGTCCTGTTAACTTCGTTACTTCTGTAGAAAACGAAAAAAATTTGGCGGGCGACAATGCCGTCAAAGGCTCGTTTCTAATAAGGATTTAATACCAATTTGATAATTGTGATAACACACTTTTGAAAATAAATTTGTGCCTTAGTATCCTGTCTATTCCTGTCACTTATTTTTTGCAATAAGACTTTTTAATCAAAATATGCGCAGCACATTTAAATGGAAGAATAAAAACAATTTTGACATCAACTAATATTTATATGTATAGAAATGTTTACTTTTCAGATTTTATAAACAAGAAAATATCACCTGATACATTTTTGGAAACTTCCGAAACTAAAAATATTTTACTACATTTTTTTTTTGTCATTATTTGTCCTCAGCTATAATTTACCAAGTTTATGCGTACAGGTTAAGAATCACTGCATTTGTAAATTTGTACAGTGAGTATTGTGCTCCTATACAAATAAATTTACGCGAAATAAATTGATATTGATGTTTTCTCCATCCGATTTCGTTTCTTGTGGAAATACCGTCCAATAAAATATCTCTTTTTACATTCCTTTTATACTGTAGGTTGATTTGTGTTTTCTAATGGGGAAATTGCATGATTTTTCTAAATATGTGCAGAAGAAAAATGTATTATTTTAATCGAAGTGGTGTTTGTCCTAGATAAATTTAAAAATGGCATTTAAAAAATTTGCCTGGCTACACCCCCACAAAACGGTCGTGTATACCTAAATACAGCAGTGTGCTTTGGTTTATATCTCTATCTCTATTTTCGGACAACGCAGTGCAACCTAACTTTAGAAGAGTTAATCTGTCATTTGTGATATTATCAGGTGTTATTTTGTTAAATAAACATTGGTATTGAATATACTTTTAAAAATGATGTTCTGTATTTGCTCCTACCATTTCAAACCAATATTATAGTTCATCGAACTTCCCCATTGATATTGAACTTGAATAAAGAAGTGGTACATTGTAGAAACAATTTCAATATCCTAAAGAATAAATCATTTTCGAGATTATGGCGAAGGCGCCGGTGATTCGAATGAGACGCTTTTCGACGCCCGTTTACGACTTCCCCTCTAAATGTTTGCCAAAATATTCGAAGGAGAGCGTCGTCGTCTGGCAGTGCGAAATTACCGCTTAATGAAATTACACCGTCTGCTTTTGTCCCGTAATTGGAGTTCCGTGAAACTAACTGCACTTAACGGGTAGTTGCAGTTATCAGTCGGATTCCTCCGCACCGACGGGCGCATCACGTTGCATTAACGATTTCCCTCTTGCCGGTGGAGTTTCAATTGCTAATAAACTTATCGCAAACGCCGCCCGCGACTGTGGCGGCAATTAGCGGAGCCGCTGTTGGGCACGTACGGGGATTGCAGAACGGCTCGTTGGCCTGGTTCTCGAATTCCGTGAATTTCGGGGTTGCAAAGGGAAACGTCGCCGGCACCAGGTGCCCGCGGAAATAGGGGAAGGCCGCAGACTACGCCTGTTTCAGAAACGATAATTACGTATCGTGCAACTGGTTGTTCTGACATGCCGATTAACCGACAAATTCTCGACGTAGGTCTGCGAGATGCTCCGTTAGATATAGGAGAGGGTTACAATTATGCCAGAATTCTCTGGTACTATACAGGGTGTTTTTTAAGTAGAGGGCGTATTCTGTGTAAAAAAATAAGGTTTATTTTGTTATACAATAAAATCAAAAAGAACAGTTCAAAAATGATTTAAAAATACACTTTCGCACGGCACTGGAAACTGATTCACTGTAAAACCTGATAAGGCGTATAATCGGCGACCGGAAAGAAATTCAATGAAAGAAATAAATTACATTTTACAACGCCTATTTTTATTCAGCGAATTTAACTGCTTTTGCCGTTATTGTTATTCATTATTAAAATAATTAATTTGTGGTTTTAATTAGTAAAATAGTTTGACTTTTTCTACAAACTAACACAAATGTTTCTGCTTCTTGTCCGTTTTGAACTTGTAAGTTATTGGCAGCAGCTATGATACGTTTGCGTGTACATCATCTAATAGTGTCCACGGTGCAATATACTTCATTTTTTAAATATCTCCACAAAAATAAGTCCAAACGGTACCGGTCCTCCTCGTCCAATCCCCTGGTATTAATGCTTGGACACGCTGTATATGGTACGGATATAATTGAGCCTCTTGTATGATACGCCACATTGCTGCAATACGCCGTGGACGCCCTGGACCTTCATCTCTTCCACGAGTCGGTTGCAAATTTCCTGTGTTACGCCAGCGTTTGCACCCACTGCATAGCTTTGTAAAAGTAACTGCATTTGCAACATATTTAAATCGTTCTGCCAAATCATTTTCACTTCACCATAAATTAAAACGATATCTATCAACTGCGAGTTGCTATTATAGACGTAAACCATTTTTGATATTTGAAAAACTAATGTAAATACTTACATCACAAAAAAGTTAATACGATAAATAATCGCATATTTTAAATCGCCTGGCTAGAGACTACAGTAGCCCAACGATGTTAAAGGTTGAAACTACTAGAACTTTTTTTTTACGATATTGACTATTTTTCATGACGTATCTATTCCAAATTCTTTTGGATGAGTTCGCCCTGTAGAAATGTGGGGTCTTAGGGAAGCCATTGTCCAGCTACAGCGTGTCAAAAATTAAAAAAAAAACAGTTTCGAATTTATAAACCGATTTAGATAATTTAACCAAATTCGGTGTGCATATTTAATGTGGTATGAAACAAAAAATTACCAGCTTTAGAAACTTACAAGTGACGGAGGCGTGGGTACCATCCATCATTATTTACCAGAAAAAAATATGTGACTCTGTATAACAAACAATTATTCTCAGCTTGTGACAATAATTGTTTATTATTCTGAGATTATTGGAAATTGTTGAAGTACTTTATGTGTTATAAAATGTGCACCCATTGTATTAATATCTAAAATAAAATTTGTTTGTTTTTTTTTAATATATGCGACTTTTTATAGTCTACTAAATATAATAAAGTTGGAAACACAAAGGTATTGATTTCTACGACTAAATATAAACATAACTCCTTAGTGTTTTATGTCACTTGAAACAGAATTTTAAACAGAATTAGATTATGAAAAAATATACAGGAAAAATCATAACTTTAGACTATTTATAACTATACAGGGTGAATCTTAAATAAGTACAAATATTTTAACCAGCAGTATAGTTTTGTGTGTAGAAGACATAATTAATAGTTTTTTTACAAAAAAATCAGAAATAAAAAAGTGAAATTTTAAATAAATTTCGTAATTTTTCAGTAGAAAACTTGTTGAGGACCGCTGGCCTAGACCGACCCTTCATACTTTTATGAGTCATATGCTGCAGACTGAACGTGTGGTTCACAGTGTTGCCAGTATTACACAAATGTCTTTGCTTCAAGGAAGAAAAAATCTCAACTTTTAGCGAATTTTGTCAAGTGTAACATTTTATATTATTTTTTATTATCAAACTGTCATTGACTGTCATGACAGATTATCGGAAGCCCAAGTCAAACTTGTTAACCCCACATAATGCATGAAAATAGCAATAAAATTTGCTAAAAGTTGACATTTTTTCCATTTTAAATAAAAAACGCGTGCATAGTTTTTCGTTATTCTTCATAAAATAACTTAAGGAAATTGTGTTTTGTGTCCCTTTCTAACAGCGTACAATGACATTTAACTTGTGAAATGTGGATTACTGATTAAATAGTTAAACAGGTAAGCTTGTGTGCACGTTTATGTATAATTTTTGAACATTGGACATAGTAATATCACGTAATATCTTCCTAAATATTTTACGGTAGTATTGAACTTGCGGAAATTCATTTTTAATCGTTGAAGTATAGTAAGGTTAGTTCAGATGTTAAAATTTATGTTAATATTGCTGCGTATCATACTACATACCCAATTTTACTGTACTTATGCTTAAAACAAGTATTTTTAAAATAGAACTATTACGTTAAAGGAAACGTAATATTTATATTGGAGGAGATATGGCAACCTCGCAACAAATCATATGTTTCATTACGTTGTTGGATGAAAAATCAGCCAGCGGTCCTCAAAATGTGGGTATTTTTTAAAAAAATTAATATCTCCGTAAATATTAGAAATTTTTAAAAATGGCTTTCACTAGACTGATTTAAATGACGAACTACACCAGCAGTTAAAATATTTGTACTTATTTAAGATTCACCCTGTATAAAATATGCGTACGCCACTGGATTCTACGGATATTCCAGAATGTTATTGCATTTCTAATTTTCCTCTTTTTTACCGTTTTTACCTATCAGTAATTTCCAAGATATTCTTTAAAACCATCGAAAGTGAGACATACTGTACGTTTATATCTACAATGATATTCCTAAGTTGACCTGTTTTAAATTTATACATACCTACATAGGTAACAAAGGTCTGTTTAGGTACAGGGTGGACCAAATTCGTTGGGATGTGGGTAAATAAGTATATATAAATTTAATTCGAAACATGATGTAATTATTATTTTTTAACGCCAGTGTAGCGTTGAAAAATAGTTTTGCCGTTTTCAATCTAAAATTGTAAGAATTCTTATATTTAGAAACAGTGTATTTGTAAAATTTATTTACTTAACACACTTTATAAGCAAGGAAGAACAAACTTAGTATCTAGTCTATCCTATAGTGAAAATTAGATTTTTTAAATTGTGTTTGGCCGAAAATTCGATTTCTGGTTATAATTTCTGAATTGCCCTGGTATACGCACCTGTCTAGACAAAATGACGACGATCAAAATGTATCCGTTAATGACGAGTCCAACTACAGAGATCAAAGTGAGCGGTATAGACAGAAATAGAGATATCATCCCGGTAGACAATGGCCATCTACCTCATATCTTCGTACAGCGAGTAGTATGAGTCCATGGCGCTTTTGATCATCTCGAATGCGAGTGCAGCTGTCAGGCCTGAAACAAATGAATAGCGGTTGTATTTATTGGTTTTATAAGCCACCTAATCTTCTACAAATTAAACTTAGTTTTTAATTAACTATCTTTCATAATATATAATCTGTTTTAAAATATTGTGCATTCGAAAATCCTTTGTACATTAAAAATATAGGTAGTTCTTATTTAAAAATAGCAACTACCTATATTTTGAGTGAATTATTAATTTTGATATCGCACATGTGTTTTATATAGCGCACAAATTAATTAATATTCACCAGAATAAATACAAATGCAAAAGGCGATGTAATAGGGCAATTATATAAATTTCTTCGTAAAAAATACATTCCGAGAGGTTTTCAAAGCACAACAAATATGACCACGTTTTCGTGTTTCGTGAAACATAAATGAAATGCTAAATTAGTAATCATACAGCTATTGTAGGGGCAATGGAGCCTTTCTCGTGCGTGTAGGTTGCGATATTTGTTTTTTGAATGTACAATCACACATGTATTTAAATTATTACATTCTTATACGGGCTAAATTAGGTAAGTATAGGTTTTTATGGATATACATATGTTTCAAATGGGAGATAAAAAGTTTTATTATAAAACTTTACCATTCCACAATCAGCCTGTCGAAGGAAAAAGTTACAAAAGTGGAAGTACTAAAACGTTAAAAAAACTAAAGAAGTACAATGGAAGAAAAGAAGTACAATATTATTCTATTGTAAACGTTGACTGAAAGCGAAGTTTTCCTTAATTAAAGAAAACTTTCGAATTTAATCGCGAAAGTTTTACGTTTATTTTCTCTTAAAAGACAAACGCAAGTTGTGAACTTGACAAGCGGATGTAGATTGGCTGTAAAAGATATTCAAATATACTTCTTGTATACTTTGGTTTGACAAAATATCAAATATGTATACATATAGAATATTCATACATACTACCTTAACACTTCCAGTTTTAAACGTGACATGTTTTTATGTTTAAATCATGTAGGTATTGGAAAAGCTGTCCGTGAATTTGACAACATTTCCTTGACTTTCGAGCAGTTCTTTCAAATATTTCGGTAAGATAAATGGAACAAACTGAGGTGATATAAACAAAAGTAGACGTTGCTAAAATAACTTGTCGTATATCTCTGCATCGGGTAATGTAGAGCCAGAGGGATAATTTTGCGTCAGTAATTGGGAGTTGCTTGAACACTGAGGGAAATATTTGTTAGCCATAGAAATTGACTATTCCCAGCGAAATATGTGTATTAAATTGGTTTCAGAAAGTTTATGTTGCTGTCGTAGTAAAAATAATTTTGCTAAATAAACCTTACTAATGGTTAAATACAGTTTTTCTATATTTACAGTACAGTGGTTTTAGTAATTCTCCATCCTAACAAAGATTTATCTGTTGTTAGGCCTCCTAGGATGTCTTAATTCCACGAGGTGTGAAAAAGTAACGGAAATTTTGTAACATCATCATTGTATTAGTTGGATTCGCTCGATATTTTCATTGTTTGTTGGTAAACATTTTTGAAAAGTATGTATACATTATTATATATATAACGGATGTTTAGTCTGTTGTCACCTTTTACAAAGGTTACATGTGTTGTGTTTTGTTACGATCAACGATTATTTATTTATTTATTTATTTATGGAAATTACTTCACATAATATTACATATCACAAGATCTTGGTGGTTATCATTGCCTCTATATTACTAAATATAGTCTTCATGTACAATATTAATGTATACGAATGACTGGCAGTTCGTCCTTTCTGTTGTAATGTTGGGCGTAAAACAGCTATGTATGCTATGCGTTAACAAAACGCCCACTTAAGGTAATATCATGGTAATAAAATAATTTTGATTGCGCCTGGTAATACAAACAAGACAAATTTTAGCGTTGATATAAATTATCTTATAAAAACTTTTTTATTGCTCGATGCCCTCAGTGCATTTTGTAAGTAGTAGTATCTAAAAAAATATGTAGCTAGAATATCAATTTTACTTGTGTTTTTGATGAATATTTAAAATCTATTGAACTTATGCTCACAAACCAAATCATGGAAAGTTTGTTCAGTAACTGTAACCAGAACTTCTATAATATCCTTAGTTACACACATATCCTGGGAAGTTTGCCTTTTAAATTGGATTTCCACATGGTGGAATAACATGTATTTGTATGTGCTCAGATTCAGGAATATGTGCATGGCATTGTGCGATGTCCCTTAATGTTATGCTGTAAGTGTAAGGTATATAAAATTGAAATTTACTTTATCCAATGAATGATGATCGTTTCTTATAACTTTAAATTTATTCGTAATACGATTCCACATATATATATTCTCGGGCGAGGAGTAAATAATAATCCTTCAATGTTCCCCAAAGGAAAATAATCACATTTGTTGAGGTCTGGCGATCGTGGTGCCCAATTTTGAGGACACTTAATTCCTCGTCCTAACCATTTATTTGGAAACTTAAAATTCAAAAAGTCTCTAACAATAGCACTAAAATGGACGGTGTCCCATCATGCATAAACTAAAACTCTAGTCTAAGTTGCAACGGTAAATCTTCGATTAAATTAAAACTTTCGCCATTTAATCGACAAAATAACTGGTCCAATCAAATAACGATCAATAACACCGGTCCAAACATTGAAAATGTCTAGGAGTTATTGCATATAGAGATTTGCATCGGAGTATGTGATATGAATATTGTAGATTACGTTTAAGAATTCGGTGTACAGAAGTTCTTGATAATACAGTTTCTTGAGATAAACGTTTATAGCCGGATTCATGAAACGGTCGTAGCGTCAGTCGGACCAACCAGCTTTGCGCTCGCGTAAAGCTATTCATGAAAAAGGCGCTGCTAGTTAGGCTGTTTATTTACGTCCATATTTGCGCCAAAAGTTAGTCCCAGTATTGTACCTGTCTAAAAATCGACTTTCCTGTCTCCCGAGCAACATTAGAAAATGTTTCTCAATGAGGAATCACGCGATTTGAAAATCTCCTGCGATATTCTTTCACATTTCTTCTACAGTTTCCTTCACAGAAACTTAGTACAAGTAACATATCAACATGTCTGAATGTAAATTTTCCAGCCATTTTTAACAACAAACAGTAACAGAAATAAAATAGTTTTATTACTAACTGTCAAATTTTAAAGACAAAGCCTACTACTGACTTTTTGTTTTCTTCTAATAAACAATATTAAAATCTTGTTTTGATTAATTTTTTTTCTTGAAAATAACAGTTCTTTAACATTAAACGAGGAAAGTGGGCGGGATATTTTCATTCCTTTTAAATTTGATCAATACAAAAAAAGTTTTGGTATAATTTTAGGGGTGACTCACTCTCAATGAACACCTTCTAGTGTTTCAATTTTCTTGAACTCATAGTAAAAGAAGACTGATAATAAACTTAAATTTTGTACCAAATTTGATTAATCCAAGTTAAAGTAATTCAGGTATTATTATTTTTTTCGAAATATTTGGTCTCACTTTGAAGGCCTATAACCCCGACTGTATGCAACTTTGTGTCGGTTTTTATGCGGAACACCCTGTATGTTCCTTGCAAAATTCAATAACAATTTCGAATCGACGCCCCCGTGAGTGCAGTGTGTAAGTTTTTAATGTGAAAGTTGCATAGTGACATGATACGTTGTTACGCAAAGTTGATGTGAAACAGTAACACAATCGAGAAGGCCCTTTGTGACCCTCTGTGTGTCGGGGCACCTCAAAGTAGGGCTAATTATTGGAGCTGATGGGATTGCCGTTACTGTAAATGGCTCCGCCGTAAAATTCCCGTATCAATTTGGAGTTTACTTTTCACTCAAAGTGTCTTTTGTTTGCAACTCGTAATTACGAGCCGACTTGTCCGTGCGAGACGGAGGAAGGACTGGAAGGAGTCTTTCGAGTTTATTTTTGGCGCTGCTAGCAGGTAGCGAATCGCGAGAATGGTTCTGGACTCGACGGCAAATGAGTTTGTTAATTTGCCGGCAGTTTTAGGATAATTGAGGAATTATCGCAGGCGGCTTAATACGCATTCAGACGTAGCAATTTATGAAATCTCATGTAAATCGGGAACGAACTGAAGCACACGATAGGGTATCAAAAGCCTGTATTAGAAATACTAATTGTGTAAAAAAATTTACAAGTATCATGTTTGACAACTGTTAAAATTTTATTTTATCTCTCTTAAATTAAATTAAAACCTGTTATTGCATGGCCAGGTCGATTATTAACATCGGGAAAAACCACAAAGGATAACAAAACAATACACGCAAATGTACACAAATACATAAAAACACTGCCACACGTTTACCGCCAAGGCATTATAACAGTTGTTCAATGTGGTTCAGAAAGTCATAATCATATTTTGTATATTTGGAAAACGTCTTTGGTATTATGGTGCCACACGATAATATGCATTTGTTTGTAAATATACTAAAATATACGCGAAAAATTAAATTTGCGAAAAGCAAGTACTGAAAAATTATTTCAACTAATCAGAGTACCGTAACCGTATGCAATTTTTTTGCCATCTGCAGACGCCATCTGTAAATCTCCAATGCAAGGTGCACTTCACGGCGGAAAATTTTTAAACTTCTTGTGGTGTTGGGGAATTAAAGAACATTTAATGACTAATTTTAAACGTTTTATTGTAATTAAATAAAGTATTTTATATCGGATATGTTAGTGGACGAAATTATGACGAATCTGCAAGGAGTGAAAATGTAGTTTTACCAGTGTGCAATCAAAGAACGAAGAACGATTAAAAATACTGCAACTAACCGGATTAGCTGTTATCTATTAGGTACTTAATATTAATAAAAATGTTTATTTTCATCGTTTCTACACTTGACAACGCTGCAAAAAACGACCGCACGGTAGTTGACATATCTAGCTATAATTTTTTTATTGTCATTTAGACCTCCCTAACGTAATTAAAATTTTTGTACTTTGTCATAGTTAACCCTGTATACCGACAATAAAAATGCAATATTTGTTTCTTCACCTAATGTTCACATATTACCTCTTCTACTTTTTGCCGTGGCAAAATTTCTTGTCTCGCAAAATTTTTTATTAATTTTGTCTTGTTTTGCAAGCTGTCAAGTCTTGGTCTCGCAAGGCAATAGACAAGACTAAGAAAAAGCAAGACTTACACCCTGTGATAACATTATTTTCATCACAGAATATCTGATATAAACAAATTGTTACTATTTTTACTTGTATTGCAAAGGCATTTCAGTCAATTCAAGTAATTTTGTCCCTACAGTTTCTATAAATGACGTCATATGTATGCAGAAATATGTCAGATCACATATATTGTGCCTGATCGCGTGTTAATATACGAGTATGTCTAAGAATGAATTAGAATTTTTAAAATCATTTAATAATTGAATTATTCCAGGTTTTCTTTAGTACATTTAGCTAGATTAATTTATATTTTACACATTAATTAGCAATTTTTACAAAATAAAAGTTCACAACTGATAACCTCTTAGTATCCAATCAAACTGTATCGTGCGGTGCTGATATACAGTCTGCGTTTTGCACGAACGCAAAATGTACTTTTTAAGTACCTTTTACTTTGTCGCGTGTTTATTTTCGCTTATGCATTCGAAAGTGGGTGGAAGAATAGTGAAAAGAGGTATTAGGAAGTACTAGGTTGACCCTACAATTACCGCTTATACAATTTTTAACTTCTGACAATGCAACAGCGCTTTTATGTGTAAAACTCTACTTTTGCTTTTAATTAATGTTGCATCAGTGTCGTGTTAAAAGATTTTTATGGTCTCTATTAGCCCTTTGTGAGCTCTGTTTGAAGTGGTGTAGGTGTACCCATCGATTGCAACGGATCGTCGACAGTAGAGTGCAGCGGAGCTGCCTATAGCGGAAATATATGGGCGGCATAATAGATCTAAAGTAGACAATGCGTTTGGTTTTGCTTCGAAGCGGACCCTAACTTCATTTAAATTATATCGACGTTTATTCGCATTGAAATGTTGTAAAAATAATGTAGGGGTTTCATGCATGTATAAATTTATTGGGAGGTATATTAAAATATGATTAAATGATTCAGTTATATCAGTGGCGTCTCGTGGACTTAATAATAGGTGAATAGGATAAATAATACTTTATGAATTCGTTATTTTATATTGAAAAAGTATGTAACAAAGCCGTTTATGTTTTAAAGTGGTACATTTAAATATAAGTCGTAAAATGTTTATAATAAAAAAGATGTTGTCAGAAAGTCAAAGTTGCAATGTAAAAAGTGAATTTTTTTTGTAATAATTGCACTGCCTTTGAATGTACTTAACTTTTGGGAATAGATGTTTTTGTATATGAGAAATCACAATATGTTGTCTATTTCGACGTATTCCCTAGAGAGCGCCATATTTGTGACGTAAATGTGACCCTCACGTTTTTTATTCAAAAATGTTAAACCTACATTGTTTTCGAGGAAAAACGATATACTTGTCATTAGTCTCAGAAATTGGCCATTTTCGAGAAAATAGCTTTTTGACAATCAACTGCATTATTTATTGTACAATATTTCTCAAATTTTTAAGTTGATACATTTAAAGGCAGTGTAATTAGGTATTACAAAAAAAACCACTATAAATTCTAACTTTGGGACCCTGTATCTTTTTTGTTATAAACATTTTATTAAAAGGTATGTACAAAACACTAGCACAAATTCGTTATGCCAAACTATGAGGATTTCACCCAATCTACTTTAGTCCAAAATTTGATAGTTTCCGACATACAGGATATCAACATTATTTTTTAAATTTTTTGTAAATATTTGGTGGGAATCATGCTTAATTCACACAAACTTTGGTACTTTGGGGTTTCGGTGTACATTACAGAGGGCGCTACCAGCAGTACTTCGCCTACATCTAAATATTCATAGCATTTTTGTGCCTCGGTACCTATATTAAATTTGTAGTTAAAAATTCTTGTCCCTTGGTATCTTCTGTCCATAAAGGTATACATAGTAGGTGTCAGCATGACATTTTTAATATCGAAATATAAATTACAAATTTTTATTTATTAAAAACACATGTACGCACAATCTATTGCAATAATACTGACAATCTTTAAAACGAATCTGTTGATTTATTTCGAACTGCTGTCGTATTCGAAATGAAATCTACTTTAACTTTTAACGTTAGTAATTTCATTTGTCGATAGAGATCTAATGAAATTTATGCTCAGAACTTCCACTAGTTTGTAAACTGTTCTGAGGGATTGTCATTATTATTGCAATAGATTGTACCCGACGAGCCGCCACTGAATTATATACAGGGTGATTCAGAACTACTACGGAAAAATGTGTACATAACTTGTGAAATTATTTTTGTATGTATTGTTTTGTTTTGTCACATACCAAATTTTATTAAAATTGGCATAGATATTTGCAAAAAAACAAAAGTTTTGGGCTTAATTTAAAGTCCCCAGTAATTAGTATTCGAGAAAATAGAAAAAAGAGTAAAATAATTTATCAAGTTAATTATGTATCCCATTTTAATAATAATAATAATAATAAACTATATTCCATAGGCACACTACAGTGTATAGAACAAGTCACAAGAGCTAAGAATAGTAAATATATCACATTGTCAACAAATAAATGATAAAAAACAAATTAAAATACAATAATATCACAAACAACAAAAAATATATTTAAACTAAAGATGATTTCAAAATATTCTTGCAAATTGTAAAGCGAGTTGGCCAACAACATACGCCTAACAATTCTTTTAAAAACCAGAATTCTGTCAATTTGTTTGACTGTTTGAGCCTTGCTGGGGATGATTAGATAGCCTTGGAGTCAAAACAATTGGACTATTTGCTGATTTAGTCAAATGATGTTAAGGGAAAAGAATATTATTTTGATTTCGGAGATTGTATCCAATTTGTCTGTCTGAATATTGTGAAAATTCATCATGATGAATCTTGACATATGTAACGCATGCAAGAATTATACATGGACACAACTGTCAATATTCCCAATTCATTAAATAAATGACGGCAAGATTGTAATCTTGACTTAAACAGCATGCTACGAATAATTCTTTTTGTGCTATAAGTTGTAAATGGTAGAACAGTTACCCCAACAAATAATTG
This sequence comes from Monochamus alternatus, assembly GCA_037114965.1. Lineage (NCBI taxonomy): Eukaryota > Metazoa > Arthropoda > Insecta > Coleoptera > Cerambycidae > Monochamus > Monochamus alternatus. Next base: position 56,639,495 of record CM073433.1, read on the forward strand.
AATAGATCAAGATTGGATATGCTTCCGAAATAGTACATTTTTAAAAGGTCAAGACCGACGAATTACCTTAAATTATAAATCACATCTTTTTGAGTAGCTAATTTCCTACAGAGGATTGATACATGTGAGTCCCAATTCAAATTCCTGTGAACTGAAATGCCCAAAAAAGTAAGAATAAGTTTATCAGTAATGTACTTACCATTTATGGGTACGTATTAACTGAGATTTGACTGAAGAATGGAAAAAGAAATCATTCTGTTTTTGAAATATTTAAATATAGAGCATTTCTATCACAATATTCAGCCATATTTTTTGCGCATTCTTTACCTTTTTTTAATAACTGGTTTATATTTAACGCTTGAAATCCAATAGTAGTATCATCAGCAAAAAGAGATAAATAACTAGTATTGAAATATGATTTTAAGTCATTGATGAAAGCTATAAATAAAGTTGGACCCAAAATGCTCCCTTGAGCAACTCCTAAAGCAACAATTCTGTTGTCGGGAATTGCGTGCCTATTTTGTTCTTAGTATTTCTATATCACCCTGTAATATGTTCTTTATGGTTGAAAATTAAATATTTCTTGACACTTTTAATATCTGTTTTAAATTATTAATTAAAAATAAATTTTTTAAAGTAATTTATTATTACAAAGTAGTTTGTGTAGTAGTTAAATACATATACCCTTTAGTTAACAGATATTCATGTTTTATCAAATGTAGCATTAGTAATGATAAACCAATATTTGTATTAACTTGTACCCTACGCGTGTTACTATTTGCTTGCCGTCTTGATAGACCCGTACACCTACAAGTCTATTTGTTTAAATTCGTGTATACACACGTACGTACACCCGCGTTTATCTTATCTGTAGTGCGGCTCGTTATGATTATTTATTTTCAATTTTACGCCAGATTATCGCGAAATAATGTACACGCCGACAATATGGTTAATTACAAAATAATATACAGCTGATTCCCACCGTGTCGCCCAATTAATTCCAGTCATGTTTTCCACAGAATTATCGAGCGACTTCAGGCAGCTGCTCAACGATATCACGCCGGGATTTCAGGCGAATTTAATCAGGGTGAGTAACAGTTTGTTTTCAAAGACTTAACCTCAATGTCGTGCGTGTTCGATTGCCGCATACCCAGGTGAAGTCTCCAGATGGTTTCTAGTTTTATCTAAACGGCCTTTTCGAAACACTCGCGAATATGTTCGGTTAGCCGTCAGCGATGTATCCTACCGATGAAAATAATTGGGGTTTGTCATATACAGGGTGTCCGGGAAAATGTGGGAAATCTGTCGGGTGCAGATAGAACATGAAAAAATAAGGAGATAACTGTCCTTGAAGGACGCCGCTAGAAATCGGTTTTTATTGAGTAACTTTTAAAGTACTTAATATAATTTAATGTGACGGACCCTAGTAAGGACCTTTTAAAATAGTGTCCTTGAAACATATTTAGTTTTTTTAGTTTACCAGGGGCGGGCTAAGCTTTACAACTTATTGCCTAAATTTTTAACACCTTGTATGATAAAGACTAAAATAATAAATCTGGGTAACTTCAACCTTAGGCTAAAAAAAGGTACTCTTGTTTATTGTCAATAAAATGAACCGTTTCCGTGAAAAAGTTCGACCTATGTTCGCATGTTAAACCCTTTTATGAAGTTTTTCAATAATTTCGTTAAGGTGCCTCCTTGGACATCACTGCGTTTTTTAAATTTTATATTTTTTTCAGATTATACATAGTAAAATAAAACTTTCCTGTTGTTTGAATGACGCGTACCGCACTTTGTTGTCTCGTAAACGGTTCATTTTATCGACAATAAACAAGAGCATCTTTTTTTAATCTAAGGTTGAATCTACCCAAATTTATTATTTTAAAATTTGTATCATACAAGGTGTCAAAAACTACCCCTGGGAAACTAAAAAAGCTAAATATCTGTCAAGAGCACTATTTTAAGAGGTCCTTACTAGTGTCCATCACATTAAATTTTTATTAAATTATATTGAGTACTTCTCTATTGAGTTATTCAAGAAAAACCGATTTCCAGCGGCGTCCTTCAGGGAGGCATATCTCCTTAGGGAGGGCCTGTAGGAAAAATTATTATAGGAACTTGTCATTTTATTTGTTCGTGCTATATCTGCACCCGAGAGATTTTCCACATTTTCCCGGACATCCTGTATAACAGTTTAAAATATATTACAGAGAAAATGGGACGGTACTGTTTCTACTAAAAAGTGACGAACGTTTTTAGAATTCCCTATAAGTTTGCAACAAAAAAGTATTCTGTTGGCAAATCTTGAGATAATTGGGGTTGTAAAACATGCTTATCATTTTTCGAGTATCAAATGAATTATAAATAAATAGAGCAGAATTCTTTTACCTCCGAGATTTTGCCAAATAATCTTGTTCACAATTTAAGTTATGGGTAAAAAAAAAAGTTCTAGCAAATTTTGACACCCTTGTGAAGCTTTGGCATATGACGACAATCGGCATTTATTTTTTTTATCGGTAGAATACATCGTCACCAAACTTATCGTTAATACCCTCTATTGCAAGGCATTGAGATAATAATATTTTGTTTACTGTAAATGCTTTTTAATTTTTGTTTTAGTTATCGTTTTCTTTACTGGCCAGTAAATTGACCAAGTATTCACCAATAAATTGCTCAAGTACTTGTGCAAGAAATGAATCCAGTTTTTATGCAATAAATTACCTGATAATTGTTGTACACACACACACACCACACATACACACCAATTTATTGAACAATAAGTTGGCAATTTATTTGTGAGAAAATTGGTTCATTTCACATCCATCAACACAATCTATTGCACAATCACTATGACGTCAACACATGGAATCATTTTATAGGCTTATCCCTATACGTATATCTAATGATAGAATTAAAAAGACTTAAATCATTTTGCAATATTTCCCCAACCTAAACGACCACAACTAATTATTTTTTAGCCTCTCTTTAAAAATATCTTCCATTTATATGTTCCCTTAATGACTATCGTGCATGATAGTATAGAAGCGAGTATAGCAAGTAGAGTAAGAGACATTATTTTTATCCGTCTGTAGTCGATTGAAAATTCCTCGAACGTCATAATTTAGGGCACGTTTGCGTGCGGCAGTCCAAAAATAAATTCATATAATCAATTGATTGACTGTAATAAAATAATCATCAGATAGTAGAACCTATAATCGTAATGTTGTGTTACCTCCAATTACCTAAATAAATTTGTTCCTACCAACGAGGGATTACGGCCGAATGGTCAATAAAATGATGCCTCTTATATTTTTTCTACGTAAAAACATTAATGAAACGTAAGAATATACGTAGCTTTAATATATTTATAATAAACCGCAAATAAAGGATTAAATGTTATCAGTTGAATATATCGTTTATTGTTTTACAATAATGTATTTTTTGGGTTTAGCACTATCAGATTCTATGTTTTAGGCTTTCAAAAATGAAGGAGTTCGAAATCAACAGATACACAACAAAAACCAATACATCCACAAACTGGATAATATCTTGAAATCAGTGGACGATACTAAAATGTAAGTAGTAGTAATGTAAACCTGTATTATTATATTATTTATTACAATTAACCTTATAGTAGCTGTTTAAATAATTTTTTTAAAGATTACATTTAATTGTTTTGGTTTTCGTGCAGGCATTTATGTAGTGTAAATAAAATGTTGAGGCGCTGAAATCCGTTTTATTGTTAGATATAGGCGCATAAAGGCTGCTTCTGATTGTGCTTGATTTCACTATTTCGACTTTCAGAGAATTAAGCAACCTCAGATTCCCATGGATTCCGGATTTTCGAATAGACCATCTGTCTGCGGACCTGGGCATGTTGTGCTTGGACGTGAACTTCAAGTTAGGGGACCTCCGTGTCGAGGGGGACTACGAGGCTAACAATCTGACGCTGCAGAAGCTGCTGCCGGTCTCCAATAATGGAAAGATCGAGTAAGTGCTAAGACTTGTGACGAATGGTTGAGATTTGTGAGAGAGAAAATCGGTGTATTTTTTAAATCACGCTTTGTCCAGAAACGGTCTGTTCGGTTAATATTATTGGGGAAGTTGCATAAATATTAAATTGGTTTGAAATGTGTTACAGGGTAATCTTTCAAACATATTGAAAGAACAGAACATGTGTCTGGCGGCAATAATCATATAATAATTAACATATTAACATTAATAAATTACCATGTTTATTTAACACACTACCACCTAATAATATAATAAATTTAACCCTTCTAAACGTATGTACTGCGTAGTAAGAAAGCATAGTAATTACAGCACACTGCCTATTTAGGTATACACGTGCGAACGGCGTCTGACGTCACAGTTCTACGCAGTGGGGGCGTGGCCATACTAAATTTTTAAATACCTTTTTAGGCTTATTTCGATTAAAATAATACATTCTTTCTTTTGCACGTATTTAGAAGAATCATACAATTTCCCCATTCTTATATGCGTCAATTTCAAAAAAATATTTGTTTATAATATTACAAATACCGAACCGCAACGCACTGATTGAGTGCAAACTACAACAATTTTCCGGTTAAAGGGTAAATCGATGATGATAATTGTATAATTTTGGACACCGATCCGGTGATGTATTCGGAACGTGCGTGGAATTTACATGAATACAAATAAATCGTGACATATTTTCCGGCTATACGTTAAATATTCCTGCAAAAAAATATTCGAAATGAAATGCGAGCTTGGCACTGGGAATTGTTAAAATAATTTTCAGTTAACGTATTTAGTGAGGCATTTGGGATTTTTTGCGTACAAATACAGAACGCTAATATTGTTTTTATTTCCAATGAGTTTATAGTCACTGTTAAATATTTTTTTTTGTCAATACTATGTGCAGTGTGCCCTTAGATTAGTTCAGTTATCAAGTGTTGACTTTAATTTTAATTTTACAATAAAAAAGTTACTATTAAATTGCAATATGGTACTTACAATTTGAATAAAATCAACCATTTCTCGATTTTTTATTTTTTGAATGTAATACAAAAATTTTAAATTGACGTGGATAACAAAGGAACACTGGATACATTTGCATACTTTTTACTAATTGTTAAATAAAAAAATATGTATGTATATACGTGTGTCTTCCATATGTGTGTTTTTGTAGATCTGAAGATCGTTTTAAGCAATTAAAAAACCAAAACGTCATCGATGTGACAGAAATTGAAATTTTGTTAGTTTTATTTCAATTTTATATATTTTAATGGATATAAATTATCTTTTTACGCAACGGAGTAAAAAGAGTTGCAAAAACTAATAATAAAAAATGCAATTTTTTGCTTTATTAGAAAGGTATTTTAAGCTAATATAAATCAAATCTCCTACAATTCCAATCAATGTATGATCTCTGATACCAAACATCTAGGTATGCTAATGAACAACTCCACACACAAAGCTCTATTCAATAATTATCTAAAAAAATTAATCTATCTAAATTTACTAACCTGACTTAATGAAAATACTCTATACATATCTAACTTCGCTTTTGACACGATAATTATTGAATAGAGCTTTGTCTGTGGAATTGTTCATTAGCATACCTAGATGTTTAGTATCCAGAGAGCATACATATGACTTCATTGATAGGAATTGTAGGAGATTTGATTTATAATAGCTTAAAATACCTTTTTGATACAGTGAAAAATGTTACAAAATCTAATAATAAAAAATATATGGGTATATATTGTGGGTGTAATTCAACGCTGGTTGGGGCTTTTGTCCACAGAGTAGTTAGTTTTACACAATATTATTAATACCTAAAAATATATAAAAAATGCAATGTATTAGATGTTTTCTTTACGAAATCATGTTTAGAATTCTACAAAAAGATCTTTTCCTTTTTTTCCAGAGTGATATTTAAAGAGGTGGTGGCCAAAGGCAGGGTAGGATTACTGATAAGGGGCGACTCCCTTGTACCTGAAAACTATGATATTAAATACCAGCCCTCAGAAACCGCCATCAGCGTAAGTTTCAGACGATGTTAAATCACATCGATTGCGTATCAAATCGTATTTTTTTTTCAGGTCAAATACTACGTCAGCAACGAAAGCGAGATCGAGAATAAAATTACGAAGCAAAACGGCGGTGAGTATTATTTTTCAATTTATTTTATCATCTCTTATACCTTTTTTATATTTGTTTTTATTGCTATACATTTAGCGGTGCAGACCGAATTTCTCTACCACTTTATACAGAGCGTCCCATATTTAATGGGTCATTAAAATAATACGATTTAGCCAAACATGCCTCAGTAATATGTGACTCGTTTAAGAGATGAAGGGTGTTGACAGTGAAAATTATTTTTGAAAATACGTAATCATTTGAAAGGGTTGAACTTATTGGAGTTAAATTGGTACCATTATGTTTTTTTTAAGATGACAAAGCTGAATTTTATAAGAATAATATGCTTTATTCGAATTTTTCTCGTTCTATAAGGTGTCAAAGTTAAAATTTTGTCTTCGATATTTGTAAATAATTTTTAAAAAAATCCGAATTTTTGCATACATTTTGGAGGATAACAATTGTAGAGGACGCCACTTATGGCACATCATGCTTCTTTTAAGAGGTAGGACTTTGCGGTATTTTCAACTGAGAAGGCACTTTAGTTGAAACCAAAACAGTTTTTGATCAATAGACTGAATATTTCAATTAGCTTTATTACTTATAACGTCTTCAACAATAAAATTCTGCCATTTAAAAGCATGATGTGCTATAAGTGGCGACCTCCACTAGTGACCTCAAAATTTGTAAAGAATTTGAATTTCTCGCTCCAAAAAACCAAAACCTCCGATCTCCAAAATGTACTTAGCAAATATTCGGTTTCTTTACAACGTTATTTATAAATATCGAAAACATTCATAAAAAGCATATTTGGATAAAACATTCTATTTTGAAGTCGGCAACCTGCTATTAAATTGTGTTCCATTATTAATAAATCACCCTGTATGTATTTTAATTTTTGTATTTAATGAAAATTACTTGAATATCAAATTTATTAACACAACAACGAAAAACGAATAACTTACTTATTTAAGTACTGAAAATGTTTATCATTAACATGAATGTACTTTCTCAAGGATTTTTCCATATGACGTCGAACTGTGAAGAAAATATTTTCACTATTTCTACCTTAATTACTAAACTCTTGAATTTTCTGTAGTAATTCGCGCCGAGTTCGAATTTCATCACTATAAACTAAGTTATTATTTTTCTTTCTGTTTTTGTGTTATAAATTTGATGTTTCACTATAATAATAGGTAATTTTCATTAAATATAAAATTAATATGCGTGTATTTCGAAAACGAGGCTGGACAACGAGTTCAATGAAGTATATCTTTTCTACTTAGAAGAGTTTCTTCTGTCACAATTTATTATCAATCAGACCCAAATGTCGTAATTAAAAAAACGACAGGGAGAATGTATGCATCCAGTTTCCATGACCCAATCCACCTTCAGCGAACAACGTAGTAGGCGAATTTTATTCAGCTTCGGTTCTCGGTTGACATAAAATTGACAGATATTTTGACAGTGGTTTTACTTTGGTTCTAAATTCATCACGTCATCGTTTTTGCCATTTGTATGCATTGGTTCTGTGTTTGTGCTCTTTACACACACTACCACAAAATATATAACTATAATAGACGTTTTACGTTTATTTGTTAATTGCTAGCGATGGTTCCTCCAGTAAAAAAAATAAACTTGATATGTTACTGTGCTGGGAATAATAGTACTAGTTTTCTTGCATACTTTTACTCGCCATTTTCAATTTTGGCAATTTCGTAGGGAGTCAGAAAAACTGTAAATTTTTCTCCATTGTAACTAATTTATACCTTTTCTCATTCCAATGAATGATTTGATTCCATTTCCGACATTTTCATTCGAATTTGGAACGTATATTTACATCACAATTAAGTCAGGTTATGTTTTGATTATAATGTAAACAACCCAAAAATTAGAACCACCCCAATATGAGGTTCTAAAATTGACAGACCGAATTGTTGCCTTGACGTCATGAGTTTCCAATAGATTGCGGTTGGTATCAGTTTGGTTGACCTTCAAGTAAACCGATGCTAAATAAAATTCGCCTAGTGTTGCCAGCAACACGAAGTCACGTGATTTGCAGCCAATGAAATTATTCGTATTCCCCTCATTACGCCGTTGAAGTCATAACCAGCAAATACAAAATCAACTTTAGAAAATCTTTATTTCATAGAAATTAAATTGGTGGTGGGAATGTTGCCAGCAACACTACATTTTTCTCTGACGGAGGCTCCATTCATTACGAGTCACCCTGTGGATATTCGAACTTTCCCATCCAAAGGTTCCGAGTGGCAGGGGCAGAGATATCCGCGGTGTATTAAGACGGAATTCTTGGCATAGATCGGGGGCAAAAAACAGGCCGATATAATACTCTGTATCGTGCGGTTCAAATAGAATTTTTCCTAGGGGAAATTATATTATCCAATACGTACCCAAGCGCATGAAAAATGTTTACCGTACAAAAACCGGCGACTATATTAAGCGCCGTTCGTATTTTTATTGCTTTATAGTTTAATCCGGAGACCTTTGTGACGGGGGGGATTGGGACCGACTTTCTTTATCTGTTCAGGTCCAGCATTCGATGACGAATTCATCGCGAAATATCGAAGGCAGTCGAATTAAAAAGGGTTGGGTTTTTCGAAAGTTTCTACGGGGGTCCGATTCTAATAAGATGCAAACGTAGAATGAACTGAGAACGGGAACGATTATCTTTTAAAAACTATCGTGTTTGAAGTATGATAGTTTTTCTTGTGGCACCAAAACGGCTTGGTCCAAGGGTAATTCGACAAAATTAAATGTGGTGGTTGTTTATTTTTCGTGGTTAGTTAATTTTGAGAAGTGACGAACATAGGAAAATAAAATTTTCATTGAATTTTTTGATGAAATTGTTTTGTATAGAAAAAAATTACCTTACATGATATTTTTTTATAAAGGTGACATCCTATTGAGTGAATCCTAGCAAGGGAATAAAACATCAATTTATATACAAAAAAACATTTTTGTCCTTTAATGGGTGGAAACATATTTCGTGAATTTTTGCTTTGGGATCTACATTACATTCGACTAGTACATAAATTGTTTTGTATTCTACAAAAAATGTCTTCTGAAAAAGTTCTCCTGCATGAACGATTTATTTATTTATTTTTGCTAAACTTTGGAGATGAGATATAGAGTAGATGCTATAATGGGAAAAATATGAATTTATATGAAAAGCAATATATTTTTCCTTTGATAATGGATACAATTTTTAAAATTTTCTGAGAAAAGCTTTTGCCTTATAAATTTTATTTTATTTATTTATTTTTTTCTAGAAACCAATTTAAACATAATATATCCTAGATGATTTTTTTGTTCTTTTGCTACGCTTTATGGATACAATATCTCTATCCATAAAGTAGATCCAAGAATTATAATTCTATTCTTTTTTCCTTTGCTGGGTGGTTTAGAAATTTTTGGTTTAGAATATTCATGAACATTTTTGGCATAAAAAAATAATATGCTTTTTGAACTTAATGATTTTTTTATTAACTATTCTTTTGCTAATCTTAAGGATAAGATATTGAGTAGAGATACTATCAAGGAATAAAAAACAGTTTATAAAAATACATTTTTTTTTCTTTGATGTATGGATACAAATTTTGGATGGAACATTTTTCTTTGGCATTGTCATCAAAATGTTTGCCTTACAAATTGTTTTCGTTTAAAAAAAAAAATTTTTAAATATTCTCCTAGATGATTTTTTAGTTTATTTGTTTGCTAAAGTTTGAAGGTGAGATATTGAATAGATTTTATCAAAAACAAACAACAATTTATAATAAAAATAGTATTTTTCTCTTCGACGGGAGATACGTGTATTAAAAAAATTTCGCTCATGAAAATTTTAGATAAGTAGTTTTTTTTTATAGAAGAAAATATAAAACTTTGCCATGGATTAATTTTCTTTAATTTATTCTTTTGCTAAACTTTAAGAACCACGTTGAGTGGATCCTAGCAACATTAATTTAGATAAAAAAATATATATGTTTCATAGGAGGGAGGATACATACATATTTTGAGAATTTTTTGCTTTCGAAGTAAAATTTTAGGCTCACGAATTGTTTTATTCTAGAAAAAAATTGAAAAAATGTTCCTTGAGTCCAACCTTTTTAATTTCTTTATGTTCCTTTACATTTTGAGGAACAATTTATTTTTATTTGAAGGGTGGATAAGAAAAACGTCCTACGTGGACGGCTAAACACCTCCCTGTCCCCACGTGCCAACTTAAACTCGAAACTGAAGAATAATTGCATTCCGAACGCGGAATATTAAAATCTCTCCCTCTCCCGGACTTCCTCGTACCCTATCGAACGACTCTATTAAACTTTTGGTAACTTTCGCGTCGCCTGCACTCGAGGGGGCGCCTAAATCCGGCTCGGGGGACGTTAATTTTTTATGGGCCCTAAGATCTGAACGTCAGGAATCGGCCCCCGATAAAGCAGGTTCCTCTCCCGGTGATTAATATGTAAAAGAGGAGTTTGTGCCTCCTCGGGCCGGATTAACTCCAATTTTCAGCTGGCTTCAGGCAGCGCGTATGCGAAAATCAGTTATTTTGTTGCTCAAATTTCATTCTCATCGAAGGAACAGTCCAGAACATCTCAAAATTGGAAAACATGTTTTTTTCTAGCAATATTTTTGTCCCAAGTACTTTTTTTGTGATTTCCGAAAATTCAGGTGCGGAAATAGTAGCTCCTTCCACTCTTTCAGGAAACTCAAAATTAAACCATTTTGTATCTTCGAAACTAAGCGGATTGTAGAACCCATGTTCATGAGAACTTATTTTGATGAACATTATCATGTATGTTTTTTACTACTTTTTTAAAAATAGTACAAAAAAGACGTCGGAAGTAAGTTGTGCTCCTCTTTTCAGACGACACGATAGGGGACGCTATATGGGTCCAGTTAAACGATATTCTAAGCCACTTATTGCACTTACAACTGGGCGAAGTAGTGGTGGAATTCTCCGTTACGGAGTTGTTGGTGGACGAGGACCAACAGTTAAGGTAAGTCATCTCTTTTCGTGCTTGAAAGATGGTGTATATGTTACGATTATATATGTATCGCATCATTAGTATACTGTGATCGCACCAAAGTGAACATTATTGATGATTTACGCAAACGGATCATAGCTGTGGACAAGACACAGAAACATTTGTGCTAATTTGTAGAAACTGGGTAAGACGGGCCTAAAATTTTGTTGTTGTAACATCAGGTATGCCAAACTTAAAACCACAAATTTAATTCTGTTAATATTTAATAACAATAGCGGCAAAAGTAGTTGAATTTGCTGTATAAACTGTATAACTGCTCTTTTTGATGTTTTCTTTACAAAATTGTATTTGTGTGGGAACAAGAATATTTCCAATTTTCCCGCTTTATACCACTTCCCATAATCCATTGTTTATCAGTTTCTTCCAATTTTTTTCTCCTTCATACATTTTCTTACTTACTTTGTAGTTACACTTCCTCAAAAAACAAACACCTCATTTTTAAATAAATGTATTCCATATTTTTGCCTTCTCACTGGTTTGTTGCAGCAAGGAATCCAGACTAGTTCCAAACTGTCAAAAACATGCTGTCTGTCACCTAAGGGTATAATTATTCCTGGTACATACAATAATTTGTGTCATATGGCCAATATATTGTAATTTTATTAGATATATTAAAATTAGATGTTTAAAATGAGCAATTATTATGTTACTTCCAAATTTATAATGAAGCCCTGCACACTGCGAACGCTTTGTGCTATTTTTCTGAACGTTTCGCCCAATTTCGTATAATTTGCATACTACCTTTTAAACTTTTGAATTATTAATAAAATCCCGGCAACTATTTTGCAAGGCGAAGTCGAAACAATTTCGGAAGTTACCTCGCGCTCGAATTCAATTTCAAAACCAATATATATCTCGGCCTTCTCCGGAGTTAATAAAATTTTAACCGCCACCCCTAAAATAACATTCTACTAGTTATCTGTAAAGGGCAGGTACCGGGTTTACGATATAATAAAGTTACGGCGGTTTGTTGTATTTACGGCGTAATTATTATGATTTATTTTATCGGTATTTAGGAGTTAAGGGTATATTTAACGCGCGTACAGAGAGTAGTCGTTAAATGTGTCGCCTCTGTCATCGTTGTGGTCAATAAAAACGCCCTTATATGTTTCTGTCTTAATCAGGCTGTTCGTCATCCTAGAAACAGATATAGTACGATATCACATGTGGACGCATTTTTTAAGCATGAAGCCTTGTCTTCATGAACGCGGAATTCGCAAAAATTCTCGCGAATTTTGCAGATTTTGATTTAAATTATTAATGGGGGGAAAGTGTCAACTTTTCGCGAATTTCGCAAAACAGGAATATTATCGCTATTTTCATCATTATGTGGGGTTAGTAAGTTTAACTTGAGCTTCTGACAATCTATCATGACAGTTTTATGATGAAAATTATACAAAATATTATAATTGGCAAAATGCGTTAAAAGTTGAGACTTTTCCCGCCATTAAATAATTCGCGCGAATTTTTACGAATTTCGCGTCCATGAAGACAAGGCTTAACGCAATAACGACGTGGTCCTTACATGTTGTGGTTGACAAAAGTGAGGTATATTATTTTTTTTACAATTTGGCCTACACCTATATCCAAATGTTTTTTTTATTACCTTCTTTTGGAACATATACACGTCTCAAATTCTGCAAATATTTGTGAATCGTTCTATAGAGGGTGATCCGTAAGTAATGGCCCATGGAGGCATACTAGATTTTTCACTTCGAAATATTGCGATTTAAGCCATCTTGCCTTTATAAAATGTCAATAATAAAAAAGATCGAAGGTGCCAGTTAGAATTTAAAAAGTGATTTTTTGTAATAATTATATTGTCTTTGAATTAATCAACTTAAAAATTTGGAAATAGATGTTTTTGGGTATGAGAAATCATAATCTGTTGTCTATTTCGACACATTCACCTGTGAATGAAAAATGAAGTGAAAAATATAGTATGTCTCCACATGGGGAACTTATGGACCACTCTTTATAGTTCGTATTTCTTTTTCAGTTTTTTTAATTTTTTTCAATATTCACGAAGGGTCTGTAAGCGTGTACTGTGTTCGTTTTCAATGTAATTACAACTCTTATTTCATCTACAATTTCATCCTATTTTAATAAAACAATATCGTAGGAGTCAAATCTCGAGTACTCTTATCGTTTGGTTTCAGCTGTTGTCGGGGCTTTCTTTCACGAGATTTCTATTTCTGCGATTCGAGACGCGAAGTGGGTGTTAATATCCTCAAATTTCCTTGGATTATTTACGATTCCTCACAGTGTAAGTAACTTCCCAATCAGTTGCTGTATAATAATTGGCGTAATGGAGTTGCAACACGTGGTCTATTTGGAGGTTATGTGTGGGTGAAATAGGTCGACGTCTTCGACATCGTTATGCCACTAATCTTCGTGAATTTTTTTTAAGTTTTCTCGTATACAGTGGAATTATTTTTTCCCAAGAATAAGAGAGCTAGTGTATGGATTCGTTTCATAAAGAACAAGAGCGAGGGAGAGTAGCTATTTAAAAGTTCATTTTCATATTTGCGACGACGATTTCAATAATGCGCCTGCGAAAGATAATTTCGATTTGATTCCCCAGAGGCGTCTTAACAATCGCGGCCCAATTAGGGAACACTTACAAGAAGACCTACAATTCCTCGGGGAAAGCGCTTTTCGCTTAATCACGATAGAGAACTCGAAACTGGGAAATCGTTTTTTTATGTAATTTAAAAAGATTTCGAACTCGGTCAATACAGGGTGATTAAAAATCGTTGACGGACTTCCAAGGTAGAAATTAAGGCAAAAAGTCCTAATAAATACGAGAAATCAGAGGCCTCCTTAACAAGATACAGGGTGTTAAAGTTACATACAAATTATAGATTATCGTCGATAATTAAAAAATGTATCGTCGCCTTTTTATTAGAAATATGTTCTGCTCCATTGCTAATTTTTTCAAATGCAGAGCGTTTAAATATCTATCCGATTGGTATCTTGGAAAATTTTGTCAGAATAAAGTAACGTAAACAAGAAACGACAAAATTTAATGAATGTAAGTCTTTAGGTGTTAATTGCATATGGAAAATTTGAAATAGAAATATCAAGACGTTTTGGAATTATCAAAGATAATGTTAAAGAAACTTTACAGTCCTTTTTGCCTTAATTTTTGATATACTCCTAGAATAGTGTCAGGGGTTTTTAATACCCTTTATATTTAAAAATACCGAAGGCAGTGTCTTCAATTAACTACTAATTAATTCTTAGAATTTATAATATTATTTCCATCGTCGTGGCGTTTTGATGTGTATTCGTTTTTTACTAGTGTAATTCTACTTCACGAGAAACCCCTTCTGCATCAGTTTATCCCCAGATATTAACTGGTAGTAGAGCGACAAAAAGCACCAGGACTTTTCTCCCCTGCCACTTTATATATTCATTACCCTTGTGCTAGGCTTTCGCCGTATTTTATATTCAAATAATGTTTTTTAATATTCCCTTTTACTGAGAACACAACGTTTTCTTGCTGCTGAAACGTACCAAAAGTCGTGTAATATAACAAACGAAAATATCGATGTAACTCCAGTTGTAAGTTATATGTATTATACAAGGTGATTCCTAAGCTTGTTCCTTCCAACTTGAAAAAAAAAACATAATAAAAAACGGTTTTCTTTTTAAGTAAAGTTTTTCAAATAACTCAAAAAAAAAGAAAGATTAATATTCCCACAAGGTTTTTAAAACACTTGACACTTGACAAACTAATGTAAACACTCGCATCACAAAAACGTTAATACTATACTAGTAATCGGATATTCAGAATCAGAATTGATTGGCCAAATGATTGCTAAAATAGATTAGTACGAGTAAGTTGCCCCCATTTTGTTTTTAATTTTTAAGGTCCATATTTAGCAATATAAAAATTCGTAAGATTTATTTGGAGTTTTAAGCCTTACCCTCTTAAGTGATTATTAGATGCGCCACTGAACCTTAGGAATAATTCTGCAAGTAATAATGTATTGTCAGTTCTCTTTAGGTCTATATTATAGTTGTTATTGTCTTCTTATTCTAGAAAATTTTTATCGGGGCGCCTTACCGAAATTTAGTCACGTTTTCAACAGATGTTTCAAAAGCGCGTGAGATCAACAACAAACTTGCTAAAACGTGGAATAGGGACTATTTCACTTCCTCATATACTTCCACTCGACGGTCGTAAAACCGAATAGAATAGGAAAGGATAACGGTATACAACAGGCCGAAAATTGGCTCTTCAAGTCGAGTTGGAATTTTCAATCCCTTTCCCGCCCTTCCGATAGAATTCCCACCTCTCCTCGTAAAATCGTCGTAATGAAGTTACTAAGCGCTAATATATTCGAACGGGAACGTCAACGTCAATCTTGGAATAAATTGGCACGTATATGAGTTGTCCCCACCGGAAAACGTAACTGAGAAGGTAACTTGATTATGAGTATTACGGCAATATGATCATATACTACGATTTATATGTAAATGTATGTATGGTGTCGCACAACGCGGTGCGTTTCCTGATATTGGTGCTTTCTGTCGTTCAGATCGCTGGTGATTTTTCATATAAATAAAAAACAAGTAAAATATAGGTTTTACCCTAAAACAAGCAACCAAGAGGTGGCGCTGCTTTTGTTCGATTCATGAGAGAAACAAATCTTAAAGGTCGTCGTATTTCTCGTCGTAAAATGAGCAAATTTTTAGTGTTCTCTAGGTACAAAAATCTCGAAAACTAAGACACATAGAGCAAAAGTAATATCAAAAATAAGATTATTGATGTTTTGTTTATCTATTTTTACTATTTAAGTTCTTCTCAAGTAATATAATCACTTTTAAAATGCATTTATAAGACTGACATTATTCTAACCCCACATTTTAACAATTATTTTAAACGAAAGTGAACATCTGCATCTTATATGTAGAACTATGTAAATTTGTGTTATAATAATATTTACATCTACAGCTGAATTTAAAAAATACATATTTTGAAAGATTTCTGTATCTAAAAATGTGTTGGTTATGCCGCTGTCTGTCCTTATATATTCATTTTATTTCGGTACTTTTGAATATTCGTAGGTGGTATGACATAACATTCCTGTTGTTTGCTAAACTCAATATTCAGTTCTTTAATGTCTATAATTACTTGTTTTTGTAGAAAACACTATTTCAGGCTTACGGCGCCCTTAATTTTAAATATCATGTTTGCGCTATACAAAAGCAACAAAAATCTCTTATGGAAGAAGTGTCCAAAACTAATAATTGTTCTACAAATGCATATAATAATAAATAAAAATGCAATCAAAATTTTATTACAAAATTGTAAACTAAGGTATAATTAAGAACAAACAGAAGTGCTATCGACGTAATTTGTTTATAATTTGCTAATTACATGAATCTTGATGAAATACATAGCAGAAATTTCGGGTACAACGATCGTAATTTAGTCCATCGCATGTACTTGGTACTGTGAATAGTAATTTTGTTGTCATACTGAACCATTATTTTTGTAATTGCCTAGTGCTTGTTTAATGTTGTGCGTGTAAATAAAAATGGAACATTTTAACAGTAAGCTACATGGCATGTTGTTAATTTACTGCCAAGCTTTGAAAACTGTGAAAGTGAAATTCTCATCACTTAATTTTGTGTTTCATGTTGCAACATATTCACTTTGATATATTTACTTTTCGGTTCATTAGTCTTTAATTTGATTTTCTGCATCTATTTTCGGTTTCTCCTCATTAGGAAAGTTACAAGACAAGCTCTGATTCTGATAATATATTTTTTTCTGCTCTTGCACTTTTCTCGTATTAATTAAACAATATTAGTAAAAAAAACTTCAAAAATAATCAAACGGAAAAGTAAAAGCATAGGTTATATAAGCAGAGATTTAAAAATATTACAACAGATGTCACTACCTCAGTTATCACGTCAAATAAATTTAAATGTCGGTGAAAAAGTTATTCTTCAGCAATTTTTTTTCATTCCCGAATAGTTCTAGGAGTATTTTCATAACTTTCAAGCGCTACAAATATCTGTTGAAAGGTAGAACACTTGTTGCGTGCTGTACAAATTTGAATACCAAGGCGAGAATGATTTAATATGCCAGTGAAAATGCTTGCTGCTATTTCACACCTCACATTTTATTAAATGTAGTTAGCACAATGTTATTAGTTACGTGAAAATTATAACCAGGATCTGTAGTGTGTATTTCCATTTCAATGGAATCTTTTTATAATATTTATGATTAGGTAACTGATCGCCGCTAGTCACAGAATTACTGTGCACCTCGCTAACCTAGGTGGCAGTCTTTGACCTGCCCTTATTGTACCTCGGCCTATGCTTCATGGATCCGCTATTAGAACATTTGGGCCCCCATATTTCGATTGCTATTCATTCTATTGGTACTATCTTCTGCTAAGGTCGAAACGCTCCTCAGACAATGTAGTCTTCTCACACATGCCGCAGTAGTCCTACACCTGGTCCCCTCTCCTGCTTCCATGCATCTCGTTCGTGTAAAGCAGCGGGACATGCGGTATTCAGTCGACGATCTAAATTTGGAAAAGTCGACAATAATAATTAATAAGCTTAGAGGCAAGGACTGCTACTGGTTTGGGGGATAGTAGGAGTTAACCGGAAACTTTTCTCCTATGGCAGGAAACGGTGGTTAACTCTGCCTCTGAGAACTTAATGAGAACTACAAGTTAAACATTCGTCTTTGACTAAAACAGCGTATTAAATTCGGCAGGGAGACCTATTTCAGTAAAATGTTAAACGTATTAAGGGCGCCGTATTCTTGAAATACTGTTTTCTATAAATATAAGTAATTTTCGACATTTAAGAACTGAATAATATAGAACTTGGCAAATATCAGCAATCTTATCGCATGCCATCTGCGAATACTCGAAGATGCCGAAGTAAAACGAATATATAACGACAGAAAGCGGTCTAACTAACACATTCTTAGGTATCTAAATCTTTCAAAATACCTATTTTTTAAAATTCAACTGTAGATGCAAATATTGTTATAACGTAAACTTAAATAGTTGTGCACACAAGTATGTGAAAATAATTATTAAAATGTGGGGTTAGAATAACAAAGTAGTGTGTAACCCACAAACGCTTTTTAAAAGTTATTATTTTAATTGAGGAGAATTTAAGTAGTAAAAGTGGATAAACAAGACATGAATCAGAAAAAGTGGAAAAAACATAAAAACATTAAAAACAATACAATAGTGCTGGTACAGTCAGATATAAATTTGTATAAGCAAAAGCAAAATGAATAAGAGGGTACATCTACTATATAGATGCAAACACATTAAAATCATTCCCAAAATAACGGGAAAGCACATTTCAACATCGAAACAAGGCAGCTAAAAAATTCTTTCATCTTGTAGATGAATATATAATTATTTTACTTTTTTTTTTAATAATCCAAATGTCTCAATTTCCCTTAAATGTAATGGTAAGCAATTATGAATTTTTATCCCATTGTAAAAGATATTGTTTTTGGTAAAGGCAATCTCAATTTTTGCGGAGATCGAATGTTATGATTTGATGAGTTGATATATTTATCACGATTTTTGTGAATTAAGCCGGTGGTTTCCAACATAAAGGAGAGGAAGGATAAGTAAGGATTCTGTGATTTTTTAAATTTTATTTATGATATTACTTTTGTTCTACGTGTTTTATTTTTCGATATTGCTGTACCTATAGAACACTACAGATTTAATCATTTTACGGCGAGAAATACGGTGATATTATGCATTCAGGAAATAGCTTTGATTGGATAGATATTTGAAAATGAACAACTATTTTTGTATATATATTTTTTTTAAATGTACAACTTTTCTTAAACTAAGGAGATATTCATATTTTTTTAAGATTTAGTGACACTATACATTGAATTTAGCTCCCCACTAAGTACTAAACATTTTTTTTCGTTGCCTAGTACTGATAGACCAATTCAGACTGCATACTGTTGGGGAACCCAGGCAAATGCCAATTTCGGGGGATAACACGTCATTGCGCCCAGGCCTTTTTTCATCGGCCTAACTAACCCTGAAGGACGCGTATCGAATTATCCCGTATTTGTTCCAGGGAGATGGCTAGGGAGCACTCGCAGCGGGCCAACAAACTGCTCGACTCCCTCTTGTGCACCGCCAAAGATTATCTCGTTGCCAAGAACTATAGGTCCATCGAAACCCCACCGTTTAACGTGGTCTACAGGGGCAAGCCCTCGGGGCTGTATCAGGGGAGGCTCCAGACAGGCGTCGGGTACATCCAGGTAAGGGGAACGTTGGAATTGACGTCGTTTGCTTATAGAATAGGACTGAGAAAAGTTGTTTGTTGCGCAAGTTGTCCCGATTTCGCTGTAATTGCAGGGTACATAGAAGGATTCGATTTCCGCAACATTGGACTTTCCGAGAAATTTAAGGTGCGGCAATCAAAATTTTCATAGATCTTTTCGTTTTTGGGATAGGTACCGAGAGAAATTAAAAAAAAATAATTTTCTCAAATTTTTCGTAGCTCATAAAATAGCTGAGATACGAAAAAAATACTTCGGATAGACTTTTTTACATAGAGATCAGTGACGTACTTGTAAGTTCTCTACAGGGTTCTCTCTTTTAACATATGACCCAGTGTATTTGTATGCAGATTAATTGCATTATTTTTATTTAGGAAATTGTCAAAAAACGGTTAATGAAACTGATGTTGCGAGGTGCATAGTTGGTCATGCATTTTAATTATACAAAATTGGTTCATCAACTCTACCGACGTGTGTTATTATATTAATTTAAAAAATTTTTAACGACATTGTCGATCAATTTTCCTCTTATTAATTTGTTTTTAAAGTGTGTTTTTGTTTATTGTTTTCAATTATAGATATTTATTTATAAAAATATAATTTTATCTCGTTAAAATTATTTTTAAAAATTATTAAAGAGAATTAACTCATTCACCAATTTTGTATAATAATTATATAAAAACGCATCGCCAACTATGCACCACGCAACACTAGTTTTATTAATTTAACGTCGAGTAGCAGCTATTATATATCATTATGAAGTAAAAAAAATAATTCAGTTGAATTGCACAATAGATAGATAGAAGGCTTCATTTAAAAAAGTTCATATTCATATTTTAAATCGGTGTCTCTTTTAAAAAATGACCCAGAGAAATTTAAAATACTCCGCTGACTGAATTCTACGGAAAAAGTCTATCAGGAACAATTTTCACCATTCCGATATCTCAGCTAATCATCAGAGATAATGAAGAATCTCTGTTTTTTTAAATTTCGCTCTGTATCTCAAAAACAAAGAGGTTTACGAAAGTTCTGATCGTGATATTTGAAGTTTCGAAAAAGCCACCTAATATTGTGCAAATCGTATTCTTTTATACATTATAATTGCGACACCCTGTACTATGCTTATAGATTTGTTAATTTAATCATTATATTGTTATGTACTGAAAATGTGTGACAATTTTTTGTTTCAAAATTTTTGTAATCCTATCATTAAATAAGAACATTATGGTATTACAACAAACCCTCGCAAGTGCAAACTTGTATTTTATGGATCCACCTCTGGTAGGACAGCAACTTTTGACGGCGTGCAATTAAAATCCATTAAAATATTTAAGTTTGAAGGAGGAGATGCCTGGTGAAGCTTAATTATTCCTTTTTCAGGACCTTTCGACGCTGAGCAGGTTGCAGGATTTAAGTTTGTACGAGGACAAGCAGAAACTGGTGGTGTACGGGAGCCTGACTCTGAGGGAGTTCAAAGTAAGTGGATTAAAGTATTACGTGTCGATGTTGACTTTATCGCGGCTTGGAATACTTCCCGAGGCCATATTTGTTGCTGTGGTGATTTAAAAGTGCTAATATGTGGTTAATTGATTATTTTCCTAAATTTATAGAAAATTTACGAAATTTAAGTGATACGTATTTTAAACAATATGATTATTTCCTATTTTTATCTCGAAGTAATAAATTTAGAACCGGAAAGAAATGTATGGTTGTACTCATATTTAGGTTCTCAGAAAACGAATAAAAATTTCCTCTTATTAACATTAAACTGTCAATTTTTAATCGTTTTATTTTATTCTGTAGTATATCTAGCCTCGAGATTTGCCCATTTTTATTGAGTCACCCTGTATATACATCATAAAAGGTATTCAAGTGGAAACACCAATAAAAAAAGTCAGTAGTATACGAAAAATTCTTAATTTATAATATTTACCAATATAATAGCTATTTTTTTCGTACATACATAGTTTTTGTGATGGAGTTGAAAATTTTAGTTGTTTTCAAAATTTACGCGGCGTAACTTGATAACATATACTAATTGATTCTTTATAAAAATTTTTGCTGTTAGTTGTTTCCAAGTTGAAATTTTCCTTACTGAGGAAAAAAATGGTATCTGGCAACAAAAGTATTCACTTTTAATCCTAGGAGCAAATTGAACCACAGATACATGAACTAATTAGCAATTATTCTATTATATTATATGCCTCTGTCAAAAATGTATAAAAATTCGCAATATTTTTTTAATTTCCTCAAATTATTTAAAATTATATTACGAAAGTCTATGGGA
This sequence comes from Monochamus alternatus, assembly GCA_037114965.1. NCBI lineage: Eukaryota > Metazoa > Arthropoda > Insecta > Coleoptera > Cerambycidae > Monochamus > Monochamus alternatus. The sequence goes on from CM073433.1 coordinate 56,661,279, forward strand.
AAAATGTTGCAACTTGATAAAACCGCAATTTCTCATTTTCACAAGAATAACTTTTTGCGGTATATTTTTTAATAATTATCGTTTTTGAAATTGTTCTAAAACTTTATGACGATCAGTCTACTCATTTTTTTTTGCTACATTTCGTTATTCAACATTGACATTACTTTAATTTACCTCTTGAAAGACGTTGAATTTTTTACGTTTAAGTACATCGAATACACAACAAACCTCGCCCCGATTGTTTCTTTGGCGGCTACTCGAGTAAACAGTTGTATTAATTTTCCGCTCTTACCTGGCAGAACGGAAAAACAGGGGAATATAAAACTTCGAGATCTCCCGTATTAAAAGTTGACCGCCCTAGGCCCCAATTTTGCAAATTAAAACCGGCGCAGCGGATAATTAATTTCGTAAATAGGTCGTCCCGTCTTCGACGGACTCTGTTGTTTATTGCCCGGCAACGCACATAATACCTTTCTCCGTAGGTCGTACTATTTGCACAGTTAATTATGTTTGTTTTTTCGAGACCCCTCGCGACCCCTTCGAGGTAGGGCCGCTCGGTTACAGCAACGGGGAGTTCATTGTTTATATTTACCCGCAACATAATAGGGTTTGTCCCGCAAATGCAGGACTAGGAGGGGAGACAATGATATCTTTAAATAAACCAACAAAATTATCAAACTCAAATCTATTTTGGTCTCCCGAAGTTTCTATTTCTACCTTGGTTCGTTTCATAACACGTCCTTTTTGTATTATTGACTGTTCTGTGTCAAAATAAAGAAAAGTATATTGAACAACCTGTATATTTTCCCACTTGAATACCAGTGGCGGGACAAATACGATGCTTAATATTTTTTAAATCATTATTTATTGGCAAATCAACTAATGCAAATTCTGAATTATTTAAAATTGTTCCACTCTCTGTTAGGCAAAGAAACCTCTTTCGCACACTTCAGTATCTGCTCAGGTTCAATCGTTTGCAATAATAATGGCACTCTTCGAAATGGTTTTTGAGATTTCTTTTGAACTGCTGACGTATTCGTAATAAAATCTATTATCAACTTTTAATATTAGTTATTAGTTGTTTCACTTACCAATTGACATTTAATTAAATTTCTACTAAGAACTGCCAGAAGTTCAAAAACTGCTTTGAGGGAGTGTCATTATTATTGCAAAAGCACGTACACCTAAATCTTCATTAGATTCCATTTTTACAGACTTTTCAGCAAATTTAACCACAAATGAACTCAATTAGCAATATGATACAGTCAAAATACAGTCAATATTCTAATGTTCTACTTTCTTATTACTTCCAAAATACAGAGGCCCTGCCTCACCTGCTACATCGTGCTAGTCGTAACTGTTGAATATCGGCTGTTACACGCAGTTGCAGAACATTCCTCTTCATCGTACATTTATTTCTATTGGAGGAACACAAGTAATGAAAGACAAGCATTTTACCCTGAAACTCCTTTCAAGCAACGATCTGGGGGGCCATTGTGTCGTCCCGCTGTCTCACTATTCGATAAATAGCTTTGTGCTTTGTACAAAGGACAAAAGTCTACTTACTGAAATTTCCTCCGACTCCTTAAGCATCCCAGGAAGGTTCACCGAGGAAAAGGGTTAATCTCTTTTCCTCAAAGCCGTGCCACTTTGCGGGTTTTAAATTGTGGGCATGTTTCCTTAAATGAGAATCCTGTCGTCTGCTCGAAGCGGGACGTATACAAGGCGTTCTAATAGTGTTAGATAAAAATTGTTTGTTGATGTTTTATTAAACGAAAATCGTATTTATAAAAAACAATTAGCTTAGCTTTGCTTCAAAAATAGAACTGTACCTAAAACAACATTGCGGTGGTCCTCAGGGTTGTATTCTAAACCCCATTCGCCGTACTATTGATATCATATAGTGATGTTTTCCTTCTAGCACGGTTACGAGCATTACAGCAGCGAATTCGAGGACACCAAGATAGCGGGAAGCATCAAAGCAGCGGCTTATAACAACAAAATTTTCATCAAAGTGACGGTGCTGAAGGAGGGGGAGCGGTGTAGGACGCAGCTGGACCACATACAGATCAGTACGATCCGGTAAGTCATCTTTTTTTCCTTAGATGTAATTTCGAAACGTTTTATCACTCAATTGTAATGCGAACGATATACGTGGTATGAATCGGGTACGATTGATGGACAGTTAGAAAATATAATGGTTCCCGTTATTGTATTCGCTTTTGTCACTTTTTCCAAAATCATATTCTTTTTGAATAGCTCGATAACGTACTTTTATTGCATTTTATCGGTAGTCTTTTTTTAATACAGGGTGTTGTAATAGGTGTATGCAAAAAAACCAAAGATAGCTTCCTTGGCAAATTTTAGGTGGGGTCTTCCATATAACATTTTTTAATTGGTGCCTCACCTAAAAAGTTACAGGTCCTTAAACGAAGTTCTTATTTTTTCTCAAAAACAGTTGCATATAAACCAATAAATTTTAGCAGACACGTAATACTTACGAATTGACATTTGACGGGCATTTTTCCCGTTTTGCACTGGTTTACTGTAAGGGGATGAAAAAAATAAACTACTCCTTCCATGTTTATTTTCCACATTTTCTTATACTTTTAAATTTCTTAATCGAAGTGAAATTCTAAGGTGGCTTTGTTTAATCTGAAACTTTTTTGTCTATTACAAAAATTTCGTATCGTTTTTAGTTTTTGAGAAAACAAATACTTTCTAGAACGATGCTAAGTACGATATCATCAGCTTCTTGAGTTTTTGTGCAATTTATTCTTAGTAGGCTGCCGTCACTAAAATTACTTTTCGGTCTGAAGTTGACGATATTATTTTTTGCGACGATCTAAAGTATCTTTTTTTTCCCTCAAAAACTAAGAATTATACGAAATTTTTATGAGACAAACAAATTTCTATCTAATAAATCTTACCTTATGATTTTTTTCAATTGGATTAAGAAATTTAAAGGTATAAGAAAGTTTCGAAAATAAACGTGGAAGGGGTGGTTTATTTCAGGCCCTTATAGCAAATCAACAAAACGGGAAATATGCCAGTAAAATGTCAACTTGTAAGTATTACGTGTCTGTCAAAATTCGTTTGTTTTTATTCAACTGTTTTTGAGAAAATTTGGAAAAAACAACAGATTAAGAGGCTGTAACTTTTTAGAAGAGCTCGCAATTACAAAAAAAATTATATGAAAGACAGCCCCCGTAAAATTTACCAAGAAAGCTACCTCTGAATTTTTTGTATACCTACACTTACGCAACATCCTGTATATGTTTTAGCCATTCTTTCATTATTATCTTTATCTTTCTTTGTAGAATTTTTGCTGAATCTTTAATTAAAATTTCGCAGTTACGCATTTTTTTATAATCACATTATTTCATACAGTAATGAGTACCTACTTATCTTATCTCATTTCTAACTATTTATTAATTCTTGAGAATTGCGGTAGAAAATTCAAAAGACGCTCGAATTCAAAACGAATGAAAGATTTATTTTTCTGGATAGTGACTTGTACGGAGTTAAAGCGGTTTCCTCTCTATTAAGTTACTCGTTTAGAGAGAGCAGCTCCGAAAAATCCTACTGGATATTGTCCAAGTCGTCACACAGAAGCGGTAATCCTCTTACTCCTCCGCTATTTTCCAGCCTCGGACGATCCATTAATAAATATCTTTTTGATTTTTTTGCGTTGAAATCTCGAGTCCGCCCCGCATTTTAAATGTCTGTTGATTTGCGGATTTAGCTCCACACATTTTGGTTGGCAATAAATTCATGTCGGATAACAAATATATACACCTTTTGATCACTAATTATGAGACAAAGTTTCCTCATCTCATGAGCTGCAATTACTGAAAAAATATGCTTATATCAAACTTCTTAAAGTCGCCGTATTTTTCTCCAAGGTTTTTAGATAAATCTCGAAAAATGAAACACGTAGATCAACAGCAGTGTTAAAAATGATGTTCTTGATACTTTATTCATTCATTTTTCTATTTAAATTGTCCTCAAATAAAGTAATAACTTTCAAAAAGAGAAAGACACATTATTTTACTAGTCTAACCCCACATTTTAATAATTAAAAATAATTCAAATGAACAATTTTATATGTAGAACTATGTAAGTTTATGTTATACAAAATATTTACATCCACAGTAAAATTAAAGAAATACGTATTTTGAAAGATTTCTGTCCTTAAACATTTGTTGGTTAGACCGCTTTCTGTCGTTATAATTCGTTTTCCTTTAGTGTCTTTGAATATTCGAAGGTGGCATGAGATAACATTCCTGTTATTTGATAAGTTCTATATTATTCAGTTCTTGAATGTCTAAAATTGTTTGTACTTATAGAAAACATTATTTCAAGAATAGGTATTAGCTGCTTTCCTTTTATCATTTTATACTTAGTTGTTTAAAGTGAGGTTAGGTATGTTTCTCAAAGTTAGAAATAAGCAGTATCATTAAAATCATTGTCTTATCATGCATATTTTAATAAAATATTACCTGCATTATAATTACTAAACAATGCCATAACATATAATACAAGTAGGTATTTAATAGAGTATAGGCTCATAATAATGTAGGTGTTAAATTTTTCAATGAAATTTATTTAAAATTATTTATATTTTAAACAAAAAAAAAAATAAATAAAAGTTCTCTTGTTTATGTTTATATTTAACTCATATGATCGTTCCTTTTACAAGATAAATCTCAACTGGACGAAACAACATGTAATTCGTACCCAGTTGGCTGTAAAAGGGAAGCAGCTATTATTTTTAGTTTTGCTGAAATTGTACGCGCGGACTCATTCGAAATGAAATATGTTTACTTTACCTTACACTTTTTAGACAACACTATGAGAATGACAAAATACATTAAATTTTTCAGTACAAATTAATCTAAAAATTTAGGAAACAATCCTTCCGTCTATGTTTTAACATATCTTTCACTTGCCTTGCCCTTACCCCAAAGGTTATACTTATCTCTTACGGGGTCGATGCGTATTAAACCGGCCTTAGCACCCCCGAACGGGTCCCGCATTTCTATTATGGTAATTATCGCGGGATATAAAAGCTTTACATGGCTTTTTACCACGTATGAGGGTTAAACCTCGCAAACTGCCGCATTTGCAATTCCCTTATTTTAATAGGGGCCCTCCAGGTCGACGCCGTCGCTGTGATATTTCGACAAAAAGCTTTTCTGTACGAAAAAGCTGCCCTTCCATTACCGGGGGCGCCGGCATTACCGTTTTTGAACCGGTCGTGCTGCAAGGTTAGGTGAAGACCGCGATTTCACGTTATTTTTATTGAACCGTTTCATTTTGACTACCTGTTCTTTAAATTGTCATAAGGGTCGCAATAATTTGTAGAAGGGAAATGTTTTACAAGGATTTGTGATTTTCATGCTAATTTTTTGCCAAATTTTATCTTCATTGTGAAAATGTTATTTTTATATGTACTGTTTCAATTACTTTTCAACAGTTTTTTTTTAATACTTTATAATTACAATTATTTCATATTTTTTCGTTCGTTTTGTTGCTCTTTCTTGAAATCGTCCTTTGAGTATGTTTTAACAACTTTTTCACCGTTTTTTTTCATGGATAAACCGTCGTAACGACATCTTCTGCGCCTTGTTTTTTCCGAGTTTGTTTAAGTGCCATCTTTCCGATTTTGTCCCTTTTTTTCCTTAGATGTATCTGTTTTCTACAAATACAATTAATTTAAGAACTGAATTTAGAGTTTAGCAAATAACAGGAATGTTATCCCATGCCACCTGCGAATATTTAAAGATATACATTTTCAGGTGCAGAAATCTTTCAAAATACGTATTTATTAAATTAAACTGTAAATGTAAATATTGTTATAACATAAACTTACGTCCTCATAAAAGATTGTTTTGTTTAGAAGTATGTGAAAATAATTGTTAAAATGTAGTGTTAGAATAGCAAAATAATGTGTGCAATCAAATACATTTTAAAAGTTATTATATTATTTGAGGAGAATTTAAGGTTAAAAGTGGATAAACAATCAATAATTTTATTTTTGATATTACTTTTCTTCTAGGTGTTTTATTTTTCGAGATTTCTGTACCTAAGGAACATCACAAATTTGATCATTTTACGGCGACCTCAATAATATATATTTTTTTATATGACTTTTTTGGATTATCCGAATGTTTTTAACAAAATTTTTTGAATAAAAATGTGAATTGTTCTTAAATTAATTCAGATATGTAAATTCAGTTTTTTGCGATAAGTTAGAATCGACTCGTACAACAAAGTTTAGTGCTAATTGTGAGACCTTTTAAAGTATGTACATCTTTTTATTTATTTACTGGCAGATTTCCACATTGCATGTATCTTACACCTGTTTACGGCATTTTTAATTTCCTTCCAATAATAATTTTCTTGGCTTGTCGGTAACTTCTGTTAGGTAGCTGTTTTCTTCTCACAAAATAAACAAATCCTATCTATGTCCTTTTGCATCAAAAAGTGCAAAGAGCTCTTCGACGTATAGGGAGGGTATCGATTACTTTGACATCTTCCCTAGAGCCTTTTTGCTGCCGTGTTTCTGGCATAGAGAAGACTAATCCCTATTACAAATCAAGTGCAGTCCAGACGGTCTAAAGATTAAATCGTATAGATGTTATCTTGCGAGGACTAGGTCTTCAAAGCACTATTCGGAGTAATGACGCTTTTAGATTTGTAGAACTTCGTTGAATTTAGAAAGGTTTCAAAGTATTCAAATTTAGTGTTTCATACTCAGGGCAACTTAACATAATTTAAAATGGTCATATTGGCTAATCGTAATTGAAAAATAACGTGCTATAGGAATAATTTTTCCAAATTCCACGATGTTTCCATTTTTACACTAAAAATTCACTGTACCGTATTTTATTCAATCTGTGGTTAGTTTCAGCTAAAATTTCGTAAGGAAACCTCGGCTGTCGGCTGCAGCGACCGATGTTCATACGCCATTATAACAAAATGAGGCAAAATGAAATTAGACGTCTAAAATTTACTAGCGCTCTGCGTTCTGCGACGCCGCTTAACCGCGAGAAATTTGCCGTTCCTTCAGATAAACTGCCGTTCCATTTACGAGACATATTAGGCGTCCTCCCTTATTACTGTTTTGTTCGTTTACATTCTTGTTTTAGGAAATAACACGAATGAATATTTATTAGAATTACCCTTAAAAATCCGCCAGTAAGAATGAAACAATAATAGGAAATCCGTTATTATATATAGAAGTCATATACATTGTTTATTTGCAGTTCTTTCGAAATAAGGGCTCTGCACACGTTTACATTTGACATTCAATGTATAATTATTTATTGTATAGGCGCGGCAAGAATTCAGACAACTTACGCAATTGTTTTTATTGTAAACATAATTTTCAATAGTTCGTCACGTTAAAAACAATAATTTTTTGTGATTTAGTGTAATATATAGTACAAACATTTAGTGTAGTATATATAATATAATTTTATTTTTCTCAGTGGCAGTTTCTTAAATATTTTGATGAAAATATAATGAACTATTCATTTGTTCGTATGACGTAAGTCGTCTGAATTCTTGTCGCAATTTTAGGAATTTTTACAGCAGAGGCGTAGCTTTAAGCTACTTTTCGTCCGTGGTACATACATTCAATATTTAGTATTCAAATAATCATGGCACGTTTCTGAAAAGTAAAAAAATGTCACCAATAATACGTAATACGTGGATTACCATGGATTTTTTTTTTATAGTCCTAGAATTAATTTTCACTTTCATCTTAATACTTTAAAGTTCAGTTTTTCGCCATAAAAATGATCAAAAAAATGCATCATACTTTATTATCCGAATATGGTTTGAATAATTAGCACAAATTAATAATTAAATGGAGGATTTCGATTGGAGAAAAAATAGTATGTTTTATTCGAATTGTCTTTTTTGTCTCGCAATTTTGCATTCGCTCGGCTACGCTACGCCTCACCTCGGAAATACAAAATTTGCTCGCCAGTGACACTTTATACTAATATTTTTACTCTTTGAAATTTTCGTGGAAATTATTACGTAACTAACACTGAAACCTTTCATCGATTTGCAATTGAATAGTTCTTCGTCAAAGTCATCTACCAGTATTAAAATTTGAAGAATGCCAGATAACCCTTTAACTGCGAGCCCGGATCGGAATTTGTCAGATCCCGGCTCGCAGTTTTAATACCAGATTTACTTATGCGAATAAGGATTCTGGAAGTTGAGTCGGACATTCCGCCCGCGACAAGCTTGAAAACTTTGGAATACCGGCGTTCTTCTATTAAAATGCTAAATTGACGTTCGTCCGCTCTAAGACGCTCGCCTCTAACGTCATTACAGAAAACAGGTTGGAGGATGCAATGCTGTTATCCAATCCCGATCGCGTTAATTCGATAAGGTGAACCGATTTGATTCTCGCGATTTCTGACAGTTAAATACCTCGACGAAAAAGTCGTTTCATGTCAAAATGAGAATAGTCTTTGTTTAGTCGAATGAACTAACAAAATAATCATCTAAATAATCGTGTTGCTAAAAAAATTATATTATAGCCCTGTTTATTACAACAATTGTTAGTCAATAAATCAGACTTAGGTGTGAAAATAATAGATGGCGATACTCTTTTAAAATCCATGTCATCCTTATTTAAAAGTTTGACTTGCTAAATATGTAAGTAATTCTTATTACTCTATCAAAATCGAAAGATTCTACTGAAAATATGTTTTTATTATTAAAAAGTAAACTTCATTGCGAATGAAAAGTTATTGCAATTTTGAAAAAAGGAAAAATTATAAATTAAAACGTGTAAATTTTAAGTATTTTTTAATTTAAAATCTAAATTTTAATATATTAATAATTAATTTTATATATTTTTTATAGATACAAAAGAAAAATTGCAATTTATTTAAACAGAAATTGTTATAACCAAGTACTTACATAAAATAATAAGCATGAATTTTATATCAGGTAAAAATGTTTGTGATACAATTAAGAATTATCTGAAAAAATGTCAATATCATCAAATGCACAATGGAAACCTACTAAATATCGATGTATAAATCAGATATTGGAAAAAAAAATTATGTCGGTGTAGGGACGTAAACTTTCTTTTAATAAGTACTTGTCAAAAAATTTCTAGAGACAAAAAACATTCTAAATTCGACAGGCATTAAAACAATTTTTTTCCAATCGAAAGTTCCAAAAAATTTAATGAAAAAGTTGAGATGTTTCATCAGCCTAAATACCTTGCCAAATTCCATTTCTTAATTTCGAAGCGTTTGGAAGAAAATAAATAAAAAAAGTTTAATATTATTAAAATCTGTCACTCAATTTGTATATTATTAATTTACTTAACGCATTATACGGAATTTTAAATATTGAAGACAAGTTTATAGCAATATTGTGTTATTGCTTGGCTTTATTCTATGATGAACATTTACAATAACGAAAATCTCCATTTTCTAGACCTCACCGTACCGTACCGTACCGCCTTTTATTTATCACAGTAGGAATAAATTTTGCGATTCCTTTTTTGTGCTTTGATTTGCATGAAATTGTTTTTCTGCTAGCTCGGCATTAGAAGTGGCGTTCGTCTTTCTTATACTAATGATCTCCCAATTATTTCCCGGCATCTCATCCGAACCACCCATTTCGATAAAAGTCTGAACGCTGCCTAGTAGGGCCTCGAAAAATAATGATTATTTATTCGGAGGGAAGATAAATAAGGACCTCGTATCGAATTATAAGATTTCTATAAATTGGAAAATTCGGGTACACTGTACTTATTTAACTCGTGCGTAACTGATTTTATTATTAAGGAAGAAACGTATTTTCTTCAATGTTTTACTTTTAAAAGTCATAAATACTATTCACGGGAAAAAGATATTCTTATCTAGAATTTTTCTAACTTAAGGGATTAGGTGTTCGTATGTTTTCGCGTAAATTTACGAGGCAGTTTCGTTTTCCTACACGCAACTATGACAGGTCTCAGGATATATGGAGGTTCGTTTAAGTGGATGCAACCGTCTTATATTTCTCCCATGCAAATGCGACAATATGGGAAATAAAAGTGCCTTTTAGTAGATATACGCGGACAAGCAAAATATGTTAATATTTTAAATTCAATTTAATGCTATATATTTCTTTTTTTAGTTATTATAAACGTCACATTACCTAGTTTCTATTTACATTTGTAAATTTTAATGAATGCATCCAAAAATGTTAAATGACTTTGTAACGTAACATACGTGATTAAGGGCAGCGTAATAATTATTAGTCCGCCCGAGCCTGAACACGTGACACCTAAATTGGTACCCGATCCTGATGTATTTGTACGGACTAACGTGTTAATCTTTCACCTTGTTTACCACATTACGCTAACTAGCAGTTCGGAGTCGCCGCGTGTAATTTCCTACGATTGATTAGAGGGCTGAAAAACGCTTGCAGCTCATTTCATTTCATTAAAACGTAACGGAACCCGTTTACACTACAAAGCGATTAGGTTTTAATACGATCGTTTTTCTACTAAATAAATGGGGAACATAAACTTATAAGGGTGTAATATACTCTGATACCTACAATCTTTTTCTACATTAAAATATATACAGTGTACCGCAATCTTGTAAACATTTTTATTGGTAATTTTAGTAAGGCAAACTAAGTTTCTAAAATAATCCTTGACAGATACTTTTGGCGCAAGCGTTTATTCAATTATTCTTTATTTATCTGTTCATAACTTCCAAGATAAGCAAAACTTTTTATCAAGAATAACTGTTTTTCAAAAAATTTTCAATAATAAAGTTTACAAGCGTGCGGTACCCAGTCCGGGAATACACTGTACATACAGGGTATTCAGAAATGATGCGTTAATATTCCGGGGGGTGGCGATACTACACGAAAAATTAATGCCACAAGGCCCTGTAACATTTTTTCAAAAACTCGAAATTACCGGAGTTACAGAGCATCATAGTTTTCGGAAGTGTTCGCCACTAATGTAATATTGTTAGATAACATTCATACCATATTTCCTGAGGTAGGATTATATAACTAGCGCACCCCATATCACATATGCACACAATTATATTTCGCCATTTTAACTTGCCCGCTGTATATCACAGCGTTTCAACGTGGCGAGCTGTGAGACGGTACTCATTTTTGTACAGTTGCACAAAATATAAAAATTCATAATATTTTATATTATAATTTTTTAGCTCGATTCTTAAATAAAATAACGCATAACTACTTCTAATATTTACAAACACATTTACTTTGCACTTGCTCTCATGTGAATATGTCTGCCTTTTCTGTTTCTCTGTACGTTTGTTTTGTGAGTGTAAGAGATGCAAGCGGCATCTGAGAAGTGGCGCTACAACCGACAGATTTGCAGACGGTTTTCTCAAAGATAAACATAAACAATTACACCACAGACTGAGACAGACGTACAAATCCAGACAGACACTGTGACAACGACTCAGACGACAAACATTCAGACTTATAAACCACCGTAACACTGACATCATAGATTTACAGACGGATTTTATCTTCATCTATTATTTTCACTCCTAAGTTTGACTAGCTCACCATATACGCGCAAGTACTATAGTATTCCATTAGCTATTCTTATCACTATCAAAAGCGAAAAATTTATAACTGTTTATTTGTAATGTAGAATATTCTACATACTTCTATAAAAAATGTCTTCATTACCAAAGAAAAGTGGTACTTATTGCAAATTTGAAACAAGAAAAAAATAAATTAAAACGTGATTTATTTAATTTACTTTACGTACACAAAGTATTTTTTATTTAAATTCTAAATTTTAATATAGAGATAATAATTAATTTCATATTTTGTTATAAATAGAAGAAACTAAAAATTAGTAATTTATTTAAATATAAATTATTATAAGCAAGTATGTACATAATAAGTATGAATTTCATGAAAAAATATCGCTATTGATAAACACGGACGGTCTTCTGGATTGGTTCAAAATAGTCAGGTTTGCCTCGATACTGTTCGCTTTTCCTCGTCGCCCTTTCTCTTCCTCTCGTACTTCCAACAAACCGATTTCCTAAGGGCAATAAGAAACTATTATTTAACAATTCTACTAACAGCCAACTTTAGAATGGTACAGTTATATTTTAAGATACGGTTTTCGTTATACTGTTTTAGTACAGTTGGTAAAGTCGACAACGCATTCTGCATATTTTAAATATTGAAGACAAGTTAGGCAATAATGCATTACATATAATTTTTGTGACTTTTGGTAATGAAAGTTCTCCATATTTTACTGAAACACATACAGGACTCATACAACGAACGACTCGGCAATCGACTTAACTATTACACCACAGATATACAGACGTACAAACTACAGTAACAAAACATACTTTTATAACGACAAACTTACAAACTCAAGACTATAGACAACACTATAAGACAAGACTATAAATTAACAGACGGTTTGACCACAGATAAAACTATTATACCACAGACTGAGACATACTTTACTTCTCGACTCTACACGAATTTACTATATTCTACTCTGTCGAGTAGAGTGGAGTCGTGTCAGCTTGAGTCGAAAAGCGACTTTACTCGACCCGACAAGTAGTCACGGTAACGTTGAGTAGTGTAGTATAGAGTAGAGCAGTGTAGTATAGAGTAGATCCCAGTCGAGTAGAGTTCAATCCGAGACTACTCAATTTGTCCCGACTCTACACTCAACTCGATTCTACACTACTCTATGTTACTCCGCATGACTCGACTTCACTCCACCCGACGAGTAGTTAGGGTAGAAGAGTAGAGTAGTGTAGAGAGTTGAGTACAGTAGAACAGTGTAGTATAGGGTAGTGCAGAGTAGTGTAGAGTCGAGTAGAGTTGAATCTGAGTCCACGACTACTCGACTTAACCCTACTTTACACGACTCTACACAACTCTATCCTACTCGACTCGATTCTACTCTATACTACTCTACACGACCCTATACTATGTACGACCCGACTTTACTGCACCCGACGAGTAGTGGGGGTAACGTAGAGTAGTGCAGAGTAGTATAGAGTAAAGTAGTGTACAGCAGTGTAGTGTAGTATAGGGTAGTGCAGAGTAGAGCAGTGTAGAGTCGGGGAGAGTTGAATCTGAGTCCGAGACTACTCGACTTGGCCCTACTTTACACGACTCTGCACAACTCTACCCTACTCGAGTCGATTCTACTCTATACGACTCTATACTACTCGACTTTACTCCACCCGACGAGTAGAGTAGTGTAGAGTCGAGTAGAGTTGAATCTGAGTCCGAGACTACTCGACTTCGCCCTACTTTACACGACTCTGCACAACTCTACCCTTCTCGACTCGATTCTACTCTATACGACTCGACTTTACTCGACCCGACGAGTAGTCGGGGAAACGTAGAGTAGAGTAGTGCAGAGTGGAGTAGTGTAGAGTCCAGTAGAGTTGAATCTGAGTCCGAGACTACTCGACTTGGCCCTACTTTACACGACTCTACCCTATTCGAGTCGATTCTACTCTATACTACTAGATTTTACTTCACCCGACGAGTAGTCGGGGTAACGTAGAGTAATCCAGAGTAGTATAGAGTATAATAGTGTAGAGCAGTGTAGTGTAGTATAGGGTAGTGCAGAGTAGAGCAGTGTAGAGTCGGGGAGAGTTGAATCTGAGTCCGAGACTACTCGACTTGGCCCTACTTTACATGACTCTGCACAACTCTACCCTACTCGATTCTACTCTATACGACTCTATACTACTCGACTTTACTCCACCCGACGAGTAGAGTAGTGTAGAGTCGAGTAGAGTTGAATCCGAGTCCGAGACTACTCGACTTGGCCCTACTTTACACGACTCTACACAACTCTACCCTACTCGACTCGATTCTACTCTATACTACTCGACCCGACGAGTAGTCAGGGTAACGTAGAGTAGAGTAGTGTAGAGTCGAGTAGAGTTGAATCTGAGTCCGAGACTACTCGACTTGGCCCTACTTTACACGACTGTGCACAACTCTACCCTACTCGACTCGATTCTACTCTATACGACTCTACTTTACACGACCCGACGTGTAGTCAGGGTAACGTAGAGTAAAGTAGTGCAGAGCAGAATAGAATAGTGTAAAGCAGTGTAGGGTCGAGTAGAGACGAGGAGTCAGCGTAGAGTATAGTGCAGTGTAGGGTAAAGTAATGTAGTATACAATAGAGTAGTGTAGAGTTGAATCTGAGTCCGAGACTATTCGACTTGACCCTACTTTACACGCCTCTACTCTATACTACTCCACACTACTCTGTACGAACCGACAAGTACTCAGGGTAACGTAGAGTAGTGCAGAGTAGAATAGTGTAAAGCAGTGTAGGGTGGGTGGTGTAAGGTGGAGTAGAGGAGAGTAGAGCAGTGTACAGTTGAATCTGAGTCCGAGACTACACCACTTGACCCTATTTTACACGACTCTACACACTTAACTCTACTCCATACTACTCTACACACTCAACTCTACTCTATACTACTCTACACGACTCTATATACTACTCTGTACGACTCGACTTTACTCCACCCGACGAGTAGTCAGGGTAACGTAGAGTAGAGTAGTGCAGAGTAGTATAGGGTAACGTAGAGTAGAGTAGAATAGAGTAGAATTGAATCTGAGTCCGAGACTACTCGCCTTGACTCTACTTTACACGACTCTACCCTACTCGACTCGATTTTACTCCACCCGACGAGTAGTCGGGATAACGTAGAGTAGTGCAGAGTAGAATAGAATAGTGTAAAGCAGTGTAGGGTGGAGTAGAGTAGTGTAGAGCAGTGTAGTGCAGTATAGGGTATAGCAGAGTAGAGTAGAATAGAGTAGTGTAAAGTTGAATCTGAGTCCGGGACTACTCGACTTGACCTTACTTTACACACAACTCTACCCTACTCGACGGGTATTGCAGAGTAGAGTAGAATAGTGTAGAGTCGAGTAGAGTTGAATCTTCAATCCGACGAGTAGTCTAGAGTAAAGTAGTGTAAGCAGTGTAGGGTAGTGCAGAGTAGAGTAGTGTAAAGACGAGTAGAGTTGAATATGAGTTCGAGACTACTCGACTTGACCCTACTTTACACGACTCTACACAACTCTACCCTACTCGATTCGATTCTACTCTATACTACTCCACACTTCTACTCTACGTGACTCTATACTACTCTGTACGACTCGGACTTGACCCTACTTTACACGACTCTACACAATTCTATTTTATACTACTCCACGTGACTATACTACTCTGTACGACTCGATTTTACTCAATCCGACGAGTAGTTGGGGTAATGTAGAGCAGAGTAGTGCAGAGCAGTGTAGTGTAGTATAGGGTAGCGCCGAGTAGAGTAGTGTAGAGTCGAGTAGAGTTGAATCTAAGCCCGAGACTACTCGACTTGACCCTACTTTACACGACTCTACCCTACTCGATCGATTTATACTACTCCACACTGCTACTCTACATGACTATACTACTCTGAACGACTTGACTTTACTCAATCCGACGAGTAGTCGGGGTAATGTAGAGCAGAGTAGTGCAGAGTTGTACAGAGTAAAGTAGTGTAGAGCAATGTAGCGTAGTATAGGGTAGTGCAGAGTAGAGTAGTCTAGAGTAGAGTAGAGTTGAATCTGAGTCCGATACTACTCGACTTGACCCTACTTTACACGACTCTGAGTAGAGTAGTGCAGAGTAGAATAAAATAGTGTAAAGCAGTGTAGGGTGGAGTAGAGTAGTGCAGAGTAGTATAGAGTAAAGTTGTATAGAGCAGTGTAGTGTAGTATAGGGTAGTGCAGAGTGGTATAGAGTAAAGTTGTGTAGAGCAGTGTAGTGTAGTATAGGGTACTGCAGAGTAGAGTAATGTAGAGTCGAGTAGAGTTGAATCTCAGTCCGAGACTACTCGACTTGACCCTACATTACACGACTCTGAGTAGAGTAGTGCAGAGTAGAAAAAAATAGTGTAAAGCAGTGTAGGGTGGAGTAGGTATTGCAGAGTAGTATAGAGTAAAGTAGTGTAGAGCAGTGTAGTGTGTAGTATAGGGTAGTGCAGAGTAGAGTAGAATAGAGTAGTGTAGAGTCGAGTAGAGTTGAATCTGAATTCGAGACTACTCGACTTGACCCTACTTTACACGACTCTACACAACTCTACCCTACTCGATCGATTCTACTCTATACTACTCCACACTTCTACTCTACATGACTATACTACTCTATACGACTAGACTTTACTCAATCCGACGAGTAGTCAGGGTAATGTAGAGCAGAGTAGTATAGAGTAAAGTAGTGTAGAGCAGTGTAGTGTAGTATAGGATAGTGCAGAGTAGAGTAGAATAGTGTAGAGTTGAATCTGAATCCGAGACTCCTCGACTTGACCCTACTTTACACGACTCTACCCTACTCGACTCGATTCTACTTTATACTACTCCACACGACTCTATACTACTCTGTACGACTCGACTTTACTCCACCCGATGAGTTGCCGGGGTAACGTAGAGTAGAGTAGTGCAGAGTAGAATAAACTAATGTAAAGCAGTGTAGGGTGGAGTAGAGTAGTGCAGAGCAGTGTAGTGCAGAGATTCTACTTTACTCTATACTACTCCACACTTCTACTCTACACGACTCGACTTTACTCCACCCGACGAGTAGTCAGGGTGACGTAGAGTAGTGCAGTGTAGGTAACGTAGAGTAGGGCAGAGTAGAATAGAAGAGTGTAATGCAGTGTAGGGTGGAGTTGAGTAGTGTAGGGTAGAGTAGTTTAGAGTAGAGACGAGTAGTCAGGGTAACATAGAGTAGTGCAGTGTAGGGTAAAGTAGTGTAGAGTCGAGTAGAGTTGAATCTTGTGTCCGAGACTACTCGGCTTGACCCTACTTTACACGACTCTACACTCAACTCTACCCTACACGACTCGATTCTACTCTATACTACTCTACACGACTCTATACTACTCCGTACGACTCGACTTTACTCGACCCGACGAGTGGTCAGGGTAACGTAAAGTAGAGTAGTGAAGAGTAGAATAGAATAGTGTAAAGCAGTGTAGGGTGGAGTAGAGCAGTGTAGTATAGAGTAGTGAAGAGTAGAGTAGAGACGAGTAGTTAGGGTAGCATAGAGTATAGTGCAGTGTAGGGTAAAGTAATGTAGTATAGGATAGTGCAGAGTAGAGTAGAAGAGTAGAATAGTGTAGAGTTAAATCTGAGTCCGAAACTACTCGACTTGACCCTACTCTACACTCAACTCTACCCTACTTGACTCTAAACTACTCCACATTTCTACTCTACACGACTCGACGAGTAGTCAAGGTAACGTAGTGCAAAGTAGAATATAAAGCAGTGTAGGGTGGAGTAGAGTATAGCAGTGTAGGGCTCGACTTTACTCGTCCCGACGAGTGGTCAGGGTAACGTAGTGCAAAGTATAATATAAAACAGTGTAGGGTGGAGTAGAGTAGAGCAGTGTAGGGTAGAGTAGTGTAGTGCAGGGTAGAGTAGTGTAGTATACAGTAGTGCAGAGTAGAATAGTGTAGAGTTGAATCAGAGTCCGAGACTACTCGACTTGACCCTACTTTACACAACTCTACCCTACTCGATCGATTCTACTTTATACTACTCCACACTTCTACTCTACATGACTCTATACTACTCTGTATGACTCGACTTTACTCAATCCGACGAGTAGTCGGGGTAATGTAGAGCAGAGTAGTGCACAAGTAGTGCAGAGCATTGTAGTGTAGAGTCGAGTAGAGCTGAATCTGAGTCCGAGACTACTCGACTTGACAACTCTACCCTACTCGATCGATTCTACTCTATACTACTCCACACTTCTACTCTACACGACTCTATACGACTCGACTTTACTCAATCCGACGAGTAGTCGGGGTAATGTAGAGTAGAGTAGTGCACAAGTAGTGCAGAGCAGTGTAGTGTAGTATAGGGTAGTGCAGAGTAGAGTAGTGTAGAGTTGAGTAGAGCTGAATCTGAGTCGGAGACTACTCGACTTGACCCTACTTTACACAACTCTACCCTACTCGATCGATTCTACTTTATACTACTCCACACTTCTACTCTACATGACTCTATACTACTCTGTACGACTCGACTTTACTCAATCCGACGAGTAGTCGGGGTAATGTAGAGCAGAGTAGTGCACAAGTAGTGCAGAGCATTGTAGTGTAGAGTCGAGTAGAGCTGAATCTGAGTCCGAGACTACTCGGACTTGACCCTACTTTACACGACTCTACCCTACTCGATCGATTCTACTTTATACTACTCCACACTTCTACTCTACACGACTCTACCCTACTCGATCGATTCTACTTTATACTACTCCACACTTCTACTCTACATAACTATACTACTCTGAACGACTCAATCCGACGAGTAGTCGGGGTAATGTAGAGCAGAGTAGTATAGAGTAAAGTAGTGTAGAGCAGTGTACTGTAGTATAGGGTAGTGCAGAGTAGAGTAGTGTAGAGTCGAGTAGAGTAGAATCTGAGTCCGAGACTACTCGACTTGACCCTACTTTACACGACTCTGAGTAGAGTAGTGCAGAGTAGAATAAAATAGTGTAAAGCAGTGTAGGGTGGAGTAGAGTAGTGCAGAGTAGTATAGAGTAAAGTTGTGTAGAGCAGTGTAGTGTAGTATAGGGTAGTGCAGAGTAGAGTAGTGTAGAGTCGAGTAGAGTAGAATCTGAGTCCGAGACTACTCGACTTGACCCTACTTTACACGACTCTGAGTAGAGTAGTGCAGAGTAGTATAGAGTAAAGTTGTGTAGAGCAGTGTAGTGTAGTATAGGGTAGTGCAGAGTAGAGTAGAATAGAGTAGTGTAGTCGAGTAGAGTTGAATCCGAGTCCGAGACTACTCTACTTGACCCTACTTTACACGACTCTACACAACTCTACCCTACTCGATCGATTCTACTCTATACTACTCCACACTTCTACTCTACATGACTATACTACTCTATACGACTAGACTTTACTCAATCCGACGAGTAGTCAGGGTAATGTAGAGCAGAGTAGTATAGAGTAAAGTAGTGTAGAGCAGTGTAGTGTAGTATAGGATAGTGCAGAGTAGAGTAGAATAGTGTAGAGTTGAATCTGAGTCCGAAGCTACTCGATTTGACCATACTTTACACGACTCTATACAACTCTACCCTACTCGATCGATTCTACTCTATGCTACTCCACACGACTCTATACTACGCTACGACTCGACTTTACTCAATCCGACGAGTAGTCGGGGTAATGTAGAGCAGAGTAGTATAGAGTAAAGTAGTGCAGAGCAGTGTAGTGTAGTATAGGGTAGTGCAGAGTAGAGTAGTGTAGAGTCGAGTAGAGTAGAATCTGAGTCCGAGACTACTCGACTTGACCCTACTTTACACGGCTCTGAGTAGAGTAGTGCAGAGTAGTGTAGAGCAATGTAGTGTAGTATAGGGTAGTGCAGGGTAGAGTAGTGTAGAGTCGAGCAGAGCTGAATCTGAATCCGAGACTCCTCGACTTGACCCTACTTTACACGACTCTACCCTACTCGACTCGATTCTACTTTATACTACTCCACACGACTTTATACTACTCTGTACGACTCGACTTTACTCCACCCGACGAGTTGTCGGGGTAACGTAGAGTAGAGTAGTGCAGAGTAGTATAGAGGAAAGTAGTGTAGAGCAGTGTAGTGCAGAGATTCTACTCTACACGACTCTATACTACTCTGTACGACTCGACTTTACTCCACCCGACGAGTAGTCATGGTAACGTAGAGCAGTGCAGTGTAGGGTAAAGTAGTGTAGGTAACGTAGAGTAGGGCACAGTAGAATAGAAGAGTGTAAAGCAGTGTAGGGTGGAGTAGAGTAGTGTAGGGTAGAGTAGTGTAGTATAGAATATAGTGTAGAATAGAGACGAGTAGTCAGGGTAATGTAGAGTAGTGCAGTGTAACGTAGAGTACAATGCAGTGTAGGGTAAAGTAGTGTAGAGTCGAGTAGAGTTGAATCTTGAGTCCGAGACTACTCGGCTTGACCCTACTTTACATGACTCTACACGACTCGATTCTACTCTATACTACTCTACACTTTTACTTTACACGACTCTATACTACTCCGTACGACTCGACGTTACTCGACCCGACGAGTAGTCAGGGTAACGTAGAGTAGTGTAGTGTAGAGTAGAATAGAATAATGTAAAGCAGTGCAGGGTGGAGTAGAGCAGTGTAGTATAGAGTAGTGAAGAGTAGAGACGAGTAGTTAGTGTAACGTAGAGTAAAGTGCAGTATAGGGTAAAGTAATGTACTATAGGATAGTGCAGAGTAGAGTAGAAGAGTAGAATAGTGTACAGTTAAATCTGAGTCCGAAACTACTCGACTTGACCCTACTCTACACTCAACTCTACCCTACTTGACTCTACTCTATACTACTCGACTTTACTCGTCCTGGCGAGTAGTCAGGGTAACGTAGTGCAAAGTAGAATATAAAGCAGTGTAGGGAGGAGTAGAGTAGTGTAGTATAGAGTAGTGTAGTGCAGAGTAGAATAGTGTAGAGTTGAATCTGAGTCCGAGACTACTCGACTTGACCCTACTTTACACGACTACACTCAACTCTTCCCTACTCGACTCTACTCTATATTACTCCACACTTCTACTCATACGACTCTATACTACAACGCACGACTCGACTTTAGTCGACCCGACGAGTAGTCAGGGTAACGTACAGTAGTGCAGAGTAGATTAGAAAAGTAGTAGTTAGAGTAGTGTAAAGCAGTGTAGGGTGGAGAAAAGTAGAGCAGTGTAAGGTAGAGTAGTATAGAGTAGAGTAGAGACGAGTAGCCAGGGTAACGTAGAGTAGTGGAGTATAGATTAGTGCAGTGTAGGGTTAGTGTAGTATAAAATAGAGTAGTGTAGTAGAGTAGAGCAGTGTAGAGTAAAGTAATGTAGTGTAGTCCAGTAGAGTTGAACCCTAATCCGAGACTACTCGACTTTACCCTACTTTACACGACGAGTCCGAGTAGTGTAGAGTTGAGTAGAGTCTAATAGAGTCGAGTAGATTAGAGAAGGGTAGTCGGGTATAGTGGAGTCGTGTAGGTAGGGTAGAGTCGAATAAAGTCAAGTAAAATCGAGTCGAGTCGTATTGAATGGAAGTGGAGTAGAGTTGATAGGGTAGCAGATAGCTGAGTAGTCGTGTAAAGTCGTATAGGTTAAGGTCTAATAGAGTCGAGTAGACTAGACTAGAGTAGTCGGGTAGAGTCGAGTCGTGTAGGTAGGGTTGAGTCGAATAAAGTCAAGTAAAATCGTATTGAATGGAAGTAGAGTTGCGTCGATCCCGAGTGGAGTAGAGTTGATAGGGTAGTAGTAATATGTTCGATTTTGTCAAAAATAGTTTGAAAACTGCTGCGTGGTATGAGTCTGTTTTTCACAGTAGTTTGTGTGTATTTGTCTAATAGTTCGTATTTGTTTTGTTTCTATTACACTGGTGTGTAGTATGTTTAATGTTGTTGATTTGTTTGTGTAATAATTTGTTTGTCGTTTATATATTAACGTTTGTCGGTGTATGTGTGCACAAACATGTAAATTGTGAGAATGCTTTGTACATACATATCCCATACATTTTGTTCCCTCTCTAAATGTTGATTCACTACATTCACCCAATATTAAATGATAAACATTTTACAGAGATATCGACGTAGATGCCTCAGGCCTAGCCTCTCTCACTTGGTTGGTGTCAAAACTAGAACGTTGGGTGATTGGTAGTCTTAGGCACAGCGCTGTGCAGGTATTGGAGAAACACATCACAGAAGCTTTTAATTATGCCATAGGAAAGACGGACTGCGTATCACTACTTGTTGATTAATATAATAGTTTATAATTATGTCTGTTTGTTGAAAAATATAAATATTTGAAAATAAAGTTATTTGTATTTCATTTGATTAATAATGAAGATACAACAATTGCTAATTGTAGTTGTTAAATGAAATGTTCCTATCAAAGGTAATTTTTTTTTGGTTGGCATGCCAAAGTTAATTGTCTACGAGTCAGAATTTTAGTTAGTGTGCCAATAAGCCAATTATTCCCAATCTGAATAGCAGTTCTTGTCAAAGTCAATGTATGAAGTTGATGTTAAAGTGAATACGTTACGATGTCGCAGACCTATACTCGCGACAAGAATTCAGACGACTTACGTCATACGAACAAATGAATAATTCACAATATTTTCATCAAAATATTTAAGAAACTGCAACTGGTAGTAATAAAACTATATACTACACTAAAAGTTTACATTATATATTGCACTAAATTGCAAAAAGTAATTGTTTTTAATGCGACCAAATATCGAAAATTACGTTGACAATAAAAACAAATGTGTGACGTAAGACGTCTGAATTCTTGACGCGAGTATACCATGTCAGGTGTTTCTATATAATAATCATAAGTACCACTAAACATACTTATTGCAAATGGTTTTCTTAGAGCTTTTCTTACAACAGAATAAAATTTGACAAAATTACTGATGTTTCTTACGGAAACCGTAGCCAGAAAATTTTGCTCAGCTTCACCGCAAATTATCATGTAATGAACCTCATGATTGATTACTAAATGTTCCATTTTTCTGCGCTCACAAACATAAACCAAACACTTGATACAAAACAAAAAGAAACGCTCTATTCACAGTACGAAGTAAGCATGTCCGAAGCACAACTAGTTACAGTTTGCACAATTATTAGGAAATCTTCTATTGTTTACTTACTGTACAGTACAAAAAATACGTAAAAAGGGTTTCCTTAGTATTAATTTCACCTTAGTTTGCAATTTCGTAAACAGTTTTTTAATTTATTGTATGTAGTTTTATTTTTTCAATGTATTCGAAGAAAAATCTATTCGTATTAGACTTTTTTATTATTATTATTTTTGGTCATATATCCTTTCAGTATTCGATATGACGGTCCTCGTGGTACATAAGTGAGTCGTGATTTGATTAAACCCAAATTTGAAAAGTTGCGACTGAAGCATATCGCGAAATAAGTAGAAATTGTGAGCAGCTGTTATACCAGTAGTAAATAGATAGGTAAAGTAAAGTAATTGGAGAAGAAATAATAGACAGAGAAATGAGAATCCTGAAAAGCCGATTCAGGCAAATCTCTTATCGCGGTTAATAAAATAAGGCTTATCACTAGGCTAGAATTAAATCGAGTAAAATAGAGAGTTGAACTAGGTGAAAAATGAACAGCGACGAAATTTCAACGGAGGAAGGAAAAATGAAGAGATTTTAATGTTAGGTTTGGTAAAAAATCTCAAAAGTATCAGGAACCCTATGAAAACTAATAAAAGAATTGAAGAAAAAGTAATTTGCTGATAAATTTAGTAAATAAGTTAAAAAGTGAAATACAAGTCAGAAGAGACCAATAGAAATTCTGAAGAGACGAATATGGAAAATGTGGAAATAAAAAAAGAAAATGACAATTAAGGAAGAACTAGCAACTATCAGAAGTAGAATGGAATGGATTGATATATAAAAAAAAGAAACATAACGTAATTATACTGGGTCTTCCAATGAACACTAATAATATAGACGAGTTAAAAAATAAAATTTAAAGCATGATAAAAACACAGTTAGACCCAGAAGTGCGTATCAAGATGGCGTATAAACTAGGAGAAAGAACCTGTAGGGTAGAGTTTAAAGATTATCAAAAAAAGTGCAAAATAAATAGGTTGAAAAAAAAAAATAGACAAGAAAATAGATTCATAAATCAAGATTTAACAAAAACGAAAGGGAAAAGGAAAAATAAATAATATTATTGGTCAGGGAAAAGAGACGTAAGGGAAAAGCAGAGAAAGTTCTTTATAATAAAATTAATATTGATGATAAGGAATAGAGATGGAATAACAGTAGTGGGAAATTAGAACTGGTAAATTAAAAGAAAACTAGAAAACGGGAAGTATATACATTAAAAAGAGACACGGCCAGCGATAAACAAGGAAAGGAAACGGATAACGAGAATGGAAAAGTAATTAACAAACTGAATGGAGAAAGAAAAATATTTACAGAGTAATAAGGAAAGAAAAAGGGAAATATGGATGAAAATAGGAAAATGGAATGTGAGGAAGAAGCAAAAAAAAATATAAATGGATTTGACAGTGTTACAAAAAATACATATAAACCGAAATATAATTGAATTAAAAGATTATGTCTGAAAATAAGTGCCGATACTAAAAGGGGCTTATACAGTGCTTTAGAGAAGTAACGAATAAATTCATTATTTTTGAAATTGACAAGTTTTCTAAAAAATCTCCTGGCACGTCGATTTTGTTTTTAAAAAAGGCACTTTTTGACATTCGAAATTACAAATCAAGGTTAAGAAAAAGCTCATGTAACGTAATTTGTTTTTCTATCAGTATTAATGAGATAAACAATAGAAATTTCTCAGAAAATCCTAAAAACTTTAACGTATTGTAAGATACCACAACATTGCAATCTATCATATTATGCTGCTGTTAACCTAAAAGTATCATTAAATATGGTAGTATTGTGGATGGTGCATTTCGTTTTTCTGCACCTAATGCTTTATCGATATTTGTGAGTGTATATAAACAAAAATGGAACAATTTATAGTAACCATGACAATTATAGCGAATCTGAACAAAATTCTCTGCCTACGAGACTTTTCTACGATAAACGCTTTTCGTAAGCAACATAAGTCATTTTGAACAGTTGTAACTATATTTCATTCACAGTAAGTATGTTTAGGTGTACGAGGTATGATCAATAAGTAACGGGAATTTTGTAATATCTCGGGTTGTAATTAGTCCGATTCGCTTGATATTTTCGTTGTTGTGTTGGCAAACACGTCTGAAAAGTACATTACTAGTCATCCGATATGGCTAATAATACTAGATTGTTGTCACCTGTCGCAAAAGTTAGATGTGCTTTGGTACGATCGACGATTATTTATTTTTTCAAAAAATAGACCAGAGAATATGCATATTAAATATTGCTTTTCGTGAGCCTGCCATAAGCAAAACGAGAGTTTACGAGTGATACAAGCGCTTTTGAAAGAGCCATGGACACGTTGAAAATAACAAATGCCTTAAAATCCCAGCACATGAACAACTGATGAAAATGTGAAAATAGTGAAAGAAATTACTATGAAAGATGACCGAATCACAATCAAAGAAATCTCTGATGTTGGCTCATGCCATGAATGAATGTTTTGGGTACGAAACGAGTGGTAATTAAATCCGTTTCAAAATTGTTGAATTTCGAACAAAAACAGCAGCGAATGGAGTCGCTAAATGAAATCAATAACGAGGCAGAACTACTGAAACGTGTTATAACAGGTGCATACCAACACAACGACGAAAGTATCAGGTAAATCAGACTACACAACTCGAGATATTACAAAATTTCCGTTATTTTTTTATCACACCTCCTATTTACCATTATATATTACGTACAAACATACGGTATGTGAGACGAGCGAAATCGTCACATATTCAAGGCCTGTTTACTGTCATAATTCTGTTACCGTTAGTTAGAAACAAAAATCAGTCAGAAATGTGCAGTTTGCTATCACTTATCATATGGCAAAATAAAGGCAGTAACATTCAGAACAACCTGTATATTTCTTCAAATGGAGGAGAAACAAGGATATACGGAATGGGTTTTTTTAATACGTAAAGATATTAAAGGAAATATTACGAGATTTGTCTCTATGTTAAAGAGATTGTGTTGTATTGAATTATAGGATCAAACTAAGATAACAATTATACACGCTCTAACAGAGGAAAAACCCGAGAAAGATTAATTCTATGAACAACTTAATGCAAATGCAAAAATTGCTTAAGGGATCATGTATCAACATACAGGATGTCCCGAAATTAATGCACAGAGCAAGAGTAGACTCCTGACGATAATATAATGCGATGTATGTAGCGAAACATCTTACTCAAAAGTTAATGAGTAAAAAGATACAGGGTATTAAAGTTAAAATTTTATTTTGGATATTTGTAAATAACTTTTTAGAAAATCCAAATATTTGACAACCTGTATGTTTTTAACCATAACCTTTTGACTAAAGTAAGTTTGACTATATCGCATTATTTTGTTGTCAGGAATCTACTCTTGTTCTATGTTGTATTAATTTAAGGACAACCTGTATAATAGGAAAAGATAGTAAATAACAAGAGAACAATAATAATGGTAGGAGAATAACATAATTTGCAAGTGACAAAGAAATTAAACTAATGAATACTCATTTCAGGAGGGACGCGAGTTTCTCCAGATGAAACATATACAAATCAAATAGATCACTTGGTGATAGACGAGAAACAAAAACACAAAACAAAAATATAAGAAGTGTTAACTCCAATATGGTTGAATTAAAAAATCCTGAAATCACTAAATATGAAGATGCAACTGCAAAATAATATGCAGAAAGTGGGCAAGTAGTATCAAGAAGTATAGATGAAAAATGAGGAACCATGGAGAAAATTATATTATAAGTAATACCAGAAAACACCATCATAAAAGAAGAAATGGTGGGATAGGGAATGTGTATTAGAAACACACAGAAGACATGAATCGAGTATAAAAACATTATAAACAGGACGAGAAAAAGACAAAGAATTATACAAAGAACAGGGGAAACAGGGCAAAACGAATATATAGCAGAAAGTATAACATATTGAACAGAAAGTAAAAGAAATAGAAATTTATATATAGAAAGGAAATAAAGACTTTTTATAGATACAAAAAGGGAGCAACCCAAACAAACCATGTATTGTATATTAACGACAAAATGGAGATTTGGTTGGTGAAAACAACAAAATAAGAGAAAGATGGAAAGAATATTCTGAGAAAATTTTTAATGATGAAGAAATACAGGAAAGTAATGAAGAGGTAGAACCGTCTGGATAAAAAATAGATGAAATCATAGAAAAAAGTCCGGGGAAAAATGGAATAATGGCAATAAAATAATCCAAATAAAATATTACGTTATAGTATTGTCCATGGGAGTATTTTAAAAAAATGTTGTGTACGCTTGTTTTAAGGAGTCATATGATCAACCACAAAAAATATTTATATAAAATTTCAAACTGATACATGAAAAACAAAGTTATTGCGTAGAAATAATTTTAAAGGCTCAACTTTAACATCGTATCTTTTAAGAGAGGCATTTTTGTATATAGGTAGCTAGAGTTAAATCGTCATGTTTTGTCGCCGCAGTTGATGGGATAACTTGCTTTTTTGTTGCACCCTATATAACATAAATATTTGCAGAATACCAAATCAAGTGTGTAATCAGTAATAAGTAACTAATTTGAAAACACTAATTAAATCAACGATAGGATGCATTGTACAGGGTGGGCAAATTTATTTACTTATTTATTTTGTTTGTAAAGTTTAAAAAAAAAATAATACGTTCTTCAGACACTTTTGAGTCCAGTGGCGTGCCCAATTTTTTTGTAACTTTATTAATTTTTGAATTACAACCTAAAGTTGTATTTCTTAAAATACAAACCACGAGTTGTATGAACCTCTTTCAACAATCATTCTGAGAATGTATCCAAGACGTAATTAAATTAGTATGGAAAAAGCTAAATAACATCGCTGATATGTAACGATCGAAACAAAGATGTCAAAGATTGGTAACAGGCAATTATTTCAAATGACACACGCCTACTTCAAGAAAATGAAAGGAACAAAATATGCTATAATAAATTATTCTCAATAAAATGGTAAATAATCATATTTAACCCTATATATTATATATTAATGGAAAAAATAACGATTTCAATGGTTTGTATTTAAAAAAAACATAAATTTAGGTTTTAACTCAAAAATTGATAAAGTTACAAAAAAAAAACTAGACACGGCACTGGACTCTACTCAAAAAAGTGCCTCAAGATTGTATTAATTATTTTTTTCTAACTTTACAATCAAGTTACATATATGAATCGAAAAGTACAAAATTTGACATTTTGTTTATTACTCGAAAACAAAAGACATTTTGGTATTAACCACCAATTTTATCTTAAAAAAAAAGAAATCGAAAATGGGCGAGGGGCATATTTTATATATCCTATAGTTAACAAGATGGATATATACAAACATCGAAATTTGCCCAACCTGTACACTTCAATATCGCACACCTTTCCTTTCAAAAGCAGAGCAACTCTAAAGCAGTCATTCTTTAGATCTGAGTCGACCGATGATGATGGCCTCTCGAACTGCTTGGTCTAATTGGGTACTCGTCATCACTTCGACAAACGATTGTATAACATAAGAGGCCCAAAGGTAACGTTGGGAGTTCGTCTTTAATTAATTACTCGCAAATAATACAATGCAAAGGGCAATCCGTCGTATCTACGACAGCTATGGTTACATTTAAATTTCGACTGAATGCGGTCATATGCGAAGGCAGCCTTTTATAACAAAATTAAACTTAAACCACAAGGCAGTTCATGTTTCGGAAATCCGATTTTCTAATAGGATTTTTTTTCGTACTCGATTTACTATTACATGATACGAAACTTTGCAATTATTGTCAAACGTAAATTTTCGTTTGAATCTTAAAAAAATAAACTGTACATATCTACGAGGAAACCGATGTCATTATCGGGTTTCTTCTATCCGATTTATTATGTATAATGTATGCAGGGTGTCCTGTAAAGTATGTTACAAACTTTGTGTTGTAATAATACATAAAAAAATAAATATAACTTCTTAAACGCACTGTTTTCCAGTTATAGCTCATAAAAGGTGCAAGAAAATAGTTTTTATGACGTAACTTTCTTTAGAAAAAAAGAAACAATGAAATTTTATAGGACTAGTCAGATTTTGCAGTTTGTAATACACATTACAGGACACCCTGTAGAAAAGTCAATGTTGGTTTTTTTTGTATTAATTTAGTTTTTCTTTAGTTTGATTGGGTTTTTGCCACATTTCTGAACAAATAAAGATTAATTAAATAAGCTCCTGCGTCAAACGGATCAGTCAAGGGTTATTTTTGATATTAAGTTTGCCTAACCAAAAAATCTCACACTGAAAAAAGCAGATAAGTAAAAAATAACAAAAATCTCACCACTATCGCGCACTTCCGTATTTTTGACTTTTCGAAAAACTCTGTAACAATAAAATAAAAATAATTTAACATCTCTATGGAAGCAGATAAACAAATTTTAAACTGTCAAACTTGACAATACATTTACTATTTTCAGAATGAAAACAGACTTTTTCGAAACGTCAAAAATTTGGAAGTGCGCGATAGTGATTTTTGTTATTTTTTACTTATCTGCTTTTTCCAGTGCCAGATTTTTTGGTTAGGCAAACTTAGTTTCAAAAATAACCTTCGACTAATCCGTTTGGCGCAAGGGCTTATTTATTTAATCTTTATTTATTTTTTGAGAAGTATGGTAAAAACCCAATCAAACTAAACAAAAACTAAAATTATGCCACAAATAAATAGCTTCACACAATATACTAATTATATTAATTTAGTTTCCAAATAATGCAGTTTAGTTTTGGCCTGATATTTTTGTGACGATTCCACTAGTTCAATATAAGATCTGTGCGTAAAACAATAACCTTTATTTCTCCTTCCCTCAAACGATTCTTCGACGGCAGTGCCTCCCATAGGGGAGCGCAATGTTTGCCGTTAAAAGTAAACAAAGCACAGGTCCGAATTTTTCACTGCCTCAGTTTACGCGCGAGATTTATTAGGTCTGTTGGGAGTACCGTAACTGCGGCCCTTTTTATGATATCGGAAGCATAAAACCACTACGACGTCGTTGTGTACCAGCAAGTTTAATACACAGTAAGTATAATGAAATGTCAAAAATCCAAATTAAAAACTGACTCGTCGACTACAGATGAATGTTCAAGATTTAATGTGTAACCTCGTTATTTTAAGAAGGATCGGAAAATTGAAACGTGCATTCATTGACTAATTTTTCACAAGGATTTATGACAAAAACAATGGAACATTGCACTACAAAGGTATTGATATTGGTTAGTTTCATTGAAACACGCTGTATATTATTATATTTTTGGATTCTCCACTGTTTCTTGACTGCATTTATATAAACATGCGATGGGTTATCTTTTACTGTTGGCGAAGTATTGATCGATAAGTAATTCGATAATTAAAATTTTATTTTTTTATTATGAAGATTTCAAATCTATATTCGAATTCAATTTAAGGAGCAATTTAAAGAATAGTTTATGAAAATTATCAAACACAGTTCCGTGCAGTGCCGTTCCTGGCGGGTATGCAGCGAATGCCCCGCACGCAGGCGCCCAATTTAAGGGGCGCCAAATTCAACTATTCGCTACTCTTGCAAAAACGCACTTCTAATTGGAAGAAAAATCGGCATTAAAGGTATTAAAAATCAAATTATAGCAAAGCTGCAAACTTTGATTACAGGAAGAAACAGTAAACTAATATAAGAAGTAACTTCTAGACTTTGCTTCTACACTGGAATTTACATGCAAAAAATCTGTTGACGGCGTGTCGGCACTCGGCTTATGAGCGGCGGCGTA
Source organism: Monochamus alternatus (assembly GCA_037114965.1). Lineage (NCBI taxonomy): Eukaryota > Metazoa > Arthropoda > Insecta > Coleoptera > Cerambycidae > Monochamus > Monochamus alternatus. The sequence continues at coordinate 56,691,817 of CM073433.1, forward strand.
TTTTCAAAGGATGCCACTCGCCTTTGGCGGCTCGCTCAACAAATAATATACATGTTATTGTTTTTTATGCATTTATCGGCGGCGTGTGCCTCAGAGAGGTCGAAGGTGCAAAAAATATTATTTTCTGAAAAGTTCTCCAAAAAAAACTTTTTTACGGCTTCAATGAGGCTAAAGCCGAAGCTCGAAAAAATGATGTAGAGCAAACATTTCTTTCAATTAGGGAACGAAAGAGAAAGCGTCAATTTTCATATGAAAGTACAGACGATCAAGTTCTAGATCCAAAGCGAAAATTTAAGATCAGTTTTTATTTCCAAATTTTGGATACAACAGTTCAATCCCTACAAAGTCGTTTCGAGAGATTGAAGCAATGCAATGATTTATTTGGATTTTTGAGTGATTTTCAAAACCTAAATTCTGATGAGATTAAACGATCGTGCATAGATTTGGATTTGCAAATTCACCATGAAGGAAATGTTTGCAAGGATATTGATGGTCTTGATTTGTACAATGAAATTTCATCATACAAAATCCTTAACCCTGTCAAAGACTCTCGCAATACCTCAGACTCACCCATAGATATTCTGAATTATATAACCAAGAAAAATTTGCAGTCTTTGTTTCCAAACCTGTCTATAGCATTAAGGATATTTTTGACGCTGCCGATTTCTGTTGCGTCTGGCGAAAGGAGTTTTTCAAAGCTAAAACTTGTAAAATCTTATTTGAGAACTTCGATGTGCCAGGAAAGGCTTTCAGATTTAGCTGTTATTTCAATCGAAAATAAAATATGTGAAGCCATCGATCACAATGAAATGATCAATGAGCTTGCATCTGCAAAAGCAAGACGTGTTATGTTCTAAAACTACCTTGTTATTTGATAATTAGGTACTTAGGTATTAGACAGATCTTGCACATTTTCAAGTTAACGGATATGTTTGCGTTGAGCGCCGTTTGAGAGTTTTAACTCAATTCACTCAGTTGAGTGAATTGAGTTATATTAAATTTTTTGTTAATTTCCGAATGGACGTGTTTTATTTATGACCTATATTGTACGTTAATAGTCTATTTTATTTGATGTCAAAAATAATTTTTTTGTCATATTTTTTCGTCGTTTTATTTTATTACGCTCATTTTCATAATCAAACACTTACACTAAAGTGACTTTAGTCTTTAGTCTATAAGGAAACTATTCAGTTTAAACCTCAAACTAAAAATGATTATGAAAATTGGCCTTATCATAAAAATTTAAGCATAGTATATAGGGGCGCACAAAATTATTCTTGCACGCAGGCGTTCGCCACCCCAGGAACGGCACTGGTTCCGTGCTTTTCTACGCAGAACCTATTATATGATTATTTAAACAATTATGAATCATTTTTGCTCCACAAAATGAATTCAAATATAGTTTAGAATCATTATAATAAAAAAAATAAAATTTTAATTATGGAGTTACTTAATCATCAATATCTCGCGAACAGTAAATGACAATCCTTACATGTTTATATCAATGCAATCAGGAAAAAGTGGAGAATCCAAAAATATAATAATATACAGTGTTTCATTTAAAAAAAAAACCGAAATGATATCAATATTTCAGTAGTGCGATGCTCAATTGTTTTTGTGATAAAAAAAATTTATTCTTGTGAAAAAATACTCGATGAATGCACATTTCCATTTTCCGATATCTCTAAATTAACAAAGTTAGTCGAATCTAACCTTTACGCGTGATCACACTGTATTATAGATAAAATAGTTTCAATTCAAATATTCAAGACGAATGACTAACATGCAATACTAAAACATACAACTTACTTCTTTTTCACCGGCTACTGCTTTTTCCTTGATTCACCTGCTAGACAACGGCTCATTCCATGTTGCATCACCGATCTACCTGTAAAAATAATTTATTATATTTATCTTTCGAAACAATTTTTAAATCATTTCTCAACCAAATCCAATAGAAATGCCAAGTAAGCCAAACGACATGACATGTCAAGTAATGTCGAGTATCAACTATCTAATACATCACACTGTTAAAATATATTATAGATTCAGGTCTTTCCATCGCTTGTATGTGAGAGAAACGAAATAAGTCTTCACGATCAAAATCAAATCTTCCACACAAGCTGATCGGATCACCGACAAGTCGGATATCAATATTGAGTAGGTAGGCAGGAAGAATAACGTCAGTAGAGGGGAAAATTTAAGAATAAGTGGAGAACCTTATTGGACGGTGGGCGTCTACATTCTCACTTGTATTTCACAGCTACATCTACATTTTGTTTGATTTATCTTCACGTGAATAACAGAGATAGAGCGAACACAAATAAAGATATTTCCACAGCCTTGCCTTAAAACAAAAACAACGTTTGTACTTTCTGGACCTGCATGTGGTCAAATCATCAATTCTCCGGATCTACTTTTAAAATTAGTAATGTTAAAAATCGGATAATTTCAATAATTGGATACTGGGCATTGGACTGATATGATCAGAAAGCGCTTTTTGATTTGAATATTTGATATCAGTCACTATTTAAAATATCCACATCCCCGTTAAGTACCAAATGCATGAACAAATACGGTATACATGTCGCCGATAAAAAACTATTTTCATAAACCATTTGTGTTTCTGTGCCAACACAGTTAAAATGTGCATGTCGGATGGGAATCGATATTTTAAAATAGTCGTACATCAAAATACAAATATGTAATGCAGACAATATAACGGAAAAGCTACGAATTAACGACAAAATTCATATTTAACTTATGACTCTTGTCATACAGTGTGTACATCCTTAGACAAATTCTTTCCAACATAATAACTCTGTTTTGAAGATCAAGATGTTGAAGATTAAAAATGCACACTTCATGTTGTGGTCGTTCAGGTCCAGCATTGAGTAGCCAATGGCCAATAGATGTAGTCAAATGCTACATCCTGCGTACTCATGTTTCCTTGTGTTAAAATTCTATATTTTCGAAAACTTATTCCTAAGCACCTTGTGTTACAACATAATCTATGAATAGGTAAACTTTCTTAATAACAGTTAACATAAAAATAAAATGTATTATTTTAAAAATCATATAGAACAAAAAGTTTCGACCGAATTTATGTCAAATAAAAGTAGAATAGAGCTAACAAAACACCTATCCTTGGTAAGATGTGTTATTTGCGCGCCTAGTTAATTCGCTAACAACACAGTCGGAAAGAATTAACTTTAATGCGATTGTTTCAGAAAATGGGATTAAATATGCTACCAACCGAACTGCAGTTGGTCGATTAAACAAAAAGTAAACGGGCATAAGGAAAAGCTACGGAAAATAAAAGGTTCATTTAAGAGGATTGTGGAAGTATTAGCAGTAATCTTAAGACAATAAATATACATGCCTTTGACAAATAAGGATTTAGATTAGAATAAAGACTTGAAACTGCAGAAAAGAAATTGAAAATAAAATTTTGCTGCTATCTTAAAATATATATAAAAAAAGTTACTACTTCCTCGATATAAATTCCTAAAGATATAGACATACCTAACCGAACTAAAGAGAGGAAAATTTATGTTTCAAATACAGCAGTGGGAACTAAACTGGGTAGTTATGAATATACGGCATTTTCACGTTAGGTAATTTGTAGAAAACTGCTGTTTATTATGCCACGGAAATGAGAAATTAAATACGAGCACATTATTTAGTTTGAAACTTAAGTGAGCCTGTAAAATTTATTGTAAAAGTTGCACTGAACCGAGGCAACTCTAAAACTTTTGTTATCTATCCTGGGAAGCAATTATGAATTCTGGTCGTATGAATATCAATTATTCGGCCTGAAAAGTTCAAAGTTGACTAATTTGCGGCTTCTGACGATATCTGCAAAGAAGTCAACGTTTCTTATTTTTTTTTATCAGGTAAAAGTATAATAACAAACTACCGCTGCTTCTGCAATTTTATCGGATAGATTTTTAATTAGTCATAGGAAACTAAACGAGTTCCGAGCATTTTTGAGTTTCCTGTGTCCGATTACATACATTCAGTGTGTATCTGACGAATAAGTTTTTTTTTAAGAAAAATCCCAAAACACGATTTTTGTAATGATGTATCTAAAATTGTACTGCTGAAACATAATAAAAATCACTTCAAAATGTGGTCGTCACATTAGCCTTTTTTGCAATTTAAACAATTTTGGGGAGCGGATAGTTGGGTTAAGTGAATTGTAATTGTAATTGTAAATTAAAATGGCGGAACTCTAAAATTCTCTCCAATTGACATTTCATGCAGTTTGATGGCATTTTCAGACTCCTACGCCTCCGAGTAAGCCTAGAGGATTACTAAATAATAAATTTAGATGAAAACCTATGCTGAAATATCACGTAAAAGTCCACCCTTTCATCGAGCCCATCAAGAAACGCCACCTGGGAATCTTATCAATGTGAGCTGAAGGCGGAAAGCTCCTCTTTGGAAAGGATTCTTTACGTTCTTGTTGATTGGAAGGTTGCTTCTCTCTATTATGCGATTACTTAACAAAACCGAAATAACGATCGTAGGAGTGCCACCATTGTGCCGAGATACGTCTCAAAACATGCAATCGTTAATACTGCCAACCAAGTTCTTTTTTATTTCCGTTTTGGCGGCAACATAAATTTACTTATAACGTTAAAATGGATATCTGCACGTGCGTTATCAGTAAATGTGCAATGTGTTCAAATGCATCGTCTGGAAGTTATAAACTAACATAAGATTTCAATTTTCAAATTTAGAGACATCAATTGTTTTAACAACAAATCGCCAACGTCAATAGAGGGACTAACTCAAACCCAAAGGCCATTAAAAGAAAACAATTCGAGTATGAAAGTGTGCATTGGAATAATATGGTGGGGTTCCAATCCAATCGATACCGAATCAGGTGGTGTATACTCATCCTAGTTAATTTGGTCTCGGAACGGGATTGGTTTTTTCGAGGTCTGCCACATTTATACAATTCCTATTTCTGTCTCTCCATCCTATGTATCCTTCCTACACACATACTTTATTAACTTTAATGAAATACGTACTTTCAATTCCAAAATCTATTCTTCACGAGACGCATATCGAGGAAAAAAGAACACAATTCAATAAGTCTTTGGAACGTTTGAATATTGATTTGCACTTATTTGTCGCATTTACTAGGTATCCCAGTATCGATCCAAACACAGCTTTAATACACATAATGAAAAGTAAATTTAATTACGAGTCGTCTAATTTAACTAATTAACAGCAATTTAAATTACAACTAGTAATAGTGAAGCAATTTTTAATTTTGGTCACTTGGTTACGTCCATGAGGAGAGAAAACTTAAAATGGACACCAAAATTTGATGGGCAACATATTGTTTAAAAAAATGAGACGGAGGTTTTCACGTTTTTCTTAAATATATAATATCTACGAAAATATTAATTTAAAAAAATAGTATTCGAATAAATTTCTAATTGCTGCACGAAAAATGTCTATTCAGTTTTTTTTATTGGGGCAATAGTTACTGCCACCACCACTGGTTTAATGCATGATACAATTTCCACGACTTGCGAAGGTCGAACTTGAAACGTCGATGAACCCATTTACATCGATTTAAAGAAATTTCTGACAGTTGAACTATCAGATGTGGAGAATGAAGGGACACAATGAGGAAACTGAAGATAATAGAGAAAGTAGAGACTACGAGCTACCAACGAAACGTTGTAATTTGGAAAATATTATCGCATTAAAAAAACTGTACAAACATTTTTCATGCGGAATTTAGGTTGAGGAATATTTTTTCCCCTAAATAATACTTTCAAAGATGTTTACAAAAAATGCTAAAACTTCTTTCTCAGTTGTTCAAAGAGAATGTTGCACATCGAATTTTGGTGCTCATTTTTACTTTTCTTCTTCTTCTTAAGCGTGAAAAAAGCGATAATAGAAATTAAACTTTTAGTAGGAGCTTTACGGTCAACAAAATTTCTGACGACTGGACCATAGGAATTAAATTAGCTAGTTGTATAAAAAAAATCTTGCGTTCCTGGTACAATTGTCAATAATAATGCAGATACACCTCATCAATTCGTAATCGAAATTTGGTCGACCGTTCGACTATTCTACCGGCTACCGGGGAATTGTATCATAAATAAAATCAAATATGCCATTTCTATATGTATCTCTTTCGAAACGAACGGTGGAACTGACAAATCCGGATTTAATCCGGAACTGATGATGTGTAAGTAACGTAACATACATATTTGTCCTGATATTGGATTGACAGTTTTAGTACACGACGGAAAATGAAATAAACGGAATGAGTTTTCCATAAAATATGAAATTTTGCATTTCTCTCAAATATTTCTCCTAACGTTCTAGTTATACGAGATAATCGAGAAATACGGTACTGTGGAAAAGGTATAACGTAAATAAGTATTCTGTTTCGTCAAAATATTTAAATAAAAAGTAATACTCTACATAGTTTCTTAAGCAAACGGTTATTATGTATTTTATTGATCGCAGAAGATCTTTAAATCTGTGTTAGCGATAAACTGTCTAACTGTTAACTACTACAATCTAACAATACAAATTACAGACATAAATCTTCTATGTGGAAGTGACATCGGAAATGTTGCTGGCTTTCCGAATACAGAAATCTAGCCGATCAAAAGTTTCTATGAATATTTGCAAGGATCGTGTATCCTTTGTGCCATTATTTGCTCGCCGCAAAACTTGAAAATCTAACGGATCTCCGAATGAGATACCCGGAAGAGCAATAAATTGTGTTTCTGTTGAACTGAAACAGAGTTTCCCTAACAAAACTCCTCTTATTATTCGTTATATTTGCCCAACAGGGAAGGGATTTGCCTTTTTGTATGAATTCATACATAAATCTAGTTCTCTAGCATCTCTCAAAGCTGTTTGTAAATATATTACGATTGTCATACATTAAAACACTGAAATAAGTAAATGGAATTGACAAATGAAGTAAATAAAGATGGATGGTTACCTCATTTGTTCATATGTTCATTCTCCAACTACAAAATCTTATGTAAAAAGAGAACTACTTTTATAGAAATTGTATAGCATGGGAGAAAATTTCACCATATGAAACAAAATCAAATTGTTTTTATGAAATTAAATGAAGAAAACGGGATTTGGCTTATATAGTTTAAGTTCAAACGTTTTAATTAAATTCATTGTTAAGTATAACTTTCTTTATGGATTCGACTTCCGTCAATATTGCACAAAGAACTTGGGAAAATGGGACAATCTTTTTATAATATTAACTGCTAATTATATAATTATTATCTTTGTTCCCAATTTTAATAATTAGTTATCGGATAATTTTCTCTCACGCTGATTGTAAAATTTTAATTATTAAAAGTTCATCTTTTGATTATTTCATTTTTTTAAAATATTTCGGTAAACCGAGTGATAATAAGTTGTAGTAAAGTAAAAATACAAACAGGGAAATACGACTGAAGAATATTTACAGAAGCAGACCCAATAGAACTTGATTACCATATTTTTAAGTATTTAAGAGTACTTTAAGCTGCCCAATACATTTCAAAATCTACATAACGAAAATAACAAAGGCGGTATTAGCTCCTCAGGTATTTTTATGTCGCTAGTTTCATTTAAACATATCAAACTTAGGACATTTGTTTGTTTAAACCCTCAATTACATATTTATGATGACGCGACGTAGGCGATCTAAAAAATATTACGGTTTAGCACTCAGCAGGTAATACGTACATGCTTTTGCAATAATAATGACACTCCCTCAAAACAGTTTTTGAACTTCTGGAAGTTCCGAGTAGAAATTTCATTAGATCTCTATTGGTATGTGAAACAACTAAGAACTAATGTTAAAAATTGAAAGTAGATTTCATTACAAATACGTCAGCAGTCTAAAAGAAATCATAAAAATCATTTTAAAGATTACCATTATTATTGCAAACGATTGTACATTTTTCGTTTCTTTTAAATCAAAGTTTGCTTTTGTTCTTACGTACCCCCGTTTAATCAGCTAACTGCACTTCTATTTCCGGTCCTGATTAATCCCATTTGCTGAAATAATTAAATTAAGATGAGCTCTACCTGATCGTGCTCTTAACAATTTATTTGAGTAGACACACAGGCACATCCTATCTAAATATAAACCCCGAGTCAGCGTGTGTAAACTAGATGATGTTCCTCCCTCTTTTCTATTTGCCGTTTGCATAAATTTAGTCTAGACTTTCGTTAGCACTTCGTGTTAATTACATAGTCTCAGCGAAATTTTATATATTGGTCGTTTCGTAAAGATCAGATATACTGACTAAACAGGTAGGTTTACACCTACATATATCTATAAAGGGTACCATTCTAGTAACTAAATGTCACACCTTTGGATAGTTAAATAAATCGTCTCCTGATTATTAAAACCAATGGCTTGTGAACTTAATAGTAGGCCAAGCCGAATAATAAATATTCAAAGAAGAAACCCATTTACTTTGTAAAATATAAGGTATATTCTTCGATCTTTTTAAGCTGTAGATGGTTATAAAAGTTCCAACACAAACAGGATCATAAAACAGAAGCATTTTAACGATTTTTAAGCAACTCTTGACCTCCTCCGCTAATTCTGGTCGTCTACACGAGTCCCTGTTATTATAGTAACCGTCGTAAATAACGCTGATAAACTATAGATTTTGACTGACGCCTCCTACTCATGAATTGTACGATTTTTTTTTTAGTATGCATTGATTTTGATCAATTTTGCGATAAATATAAACCGTGTCTAAGAAACAAATAGAAGGCATTTTTAATATCGAAATATAAATTACAAAATTTATAATAGATTAAAAATAACTTAGTAGGCACAATCGATAATGTCAGACGATAAAGGTCACATGGAGGCATTAAAATGAATAATAATAATGAAACTGAGAATAATTATTCAATAAAAAGTACATAATTTTGCAATTAAAAGCACCGAAAGTTGTGTCTTATTAAGGTCAAATTAACATTACAATCAAATTTCCAACAACAAACTTCTTTCGACGTTTTTACGAAAGGAATTTTTCGCATTAATGTATACATTTTTAATGCAAAAATTAAAAGATCTAAGCTACAAACGCAAATAATGAATTTCAGGCTACACATTACCTATCTCCTAATAAAAATGACGAGGAATAGGAAACATTTCCGTTGATATCTTCAAATGGAATTTATCTCTCAAGACCCTCTCCTAACTTATCGCGGGAAATATTTTTAAACAGTAATGACAACGACTTGTTCCCGGTGAAGGTAGATACTATTCAACGGAAGGCGATGATATATCCAGGCTGCATAAAGCGGAGTATTTTACCTTACGAATGGGCAAATTTCTTTGTGGCGATGTTTTATAGTAAATGGAAGCCGACATTGTTTTGTTGGAATAGTGGAAAAATAGTGTGATATTGAGACCTTTTTTTTTTCACATATTATAAGCAAATTGCCTCATTTTTGTTGAGAATTCGGGAAAAAATCATAGCGATTTTAAACGACAGCTGTACTTTCAATTTTAATAGAAATTTTTCATTTTAATGGACAGTTATATATTTTACTTAAAAGCGGAATTAATAAAACAATTTTGATTATTTTATCTCTATTTCAGAGACATGATCATGAAAAATGAAGCAATCTGTTAATACATATTTAGAAGAGACAGAGATAGAACACTACTAAGAGAAAGTTATAGATTAAAATTGATGCTATGCTACTATTTTTACCAACACAATGGAATGGATAACGTCATAACGTTGTATTATGAATTAATTTTAAATAAACATTTCACAAAATGTGTATAAGTTTTAACATGTATATCATCTAGGACGTGTTATAAAATATTCTTTTTAAACGAACTTTTATCAACTCTTGCCATAATTTTACGCGCACTTCAAAATCTTTTAATATAAATGTCATAATTTAATCAAATCTTACAAGTTAAAATAACACACGCTGCAAAAAAGAAAGTAAACTATTTCGATCATATATCTTAGAAACTGTTTACGTACGTTAATGATTTCTGTGTACATAATATGAAAAGCAAATCTGGTTTACACCATTCGTTTTTACAATATAAAGTAAGACAAGGGCTACTCCCTCGAATATGCCTATCATTTATGTCAGACTTAGGGGATCTTAAGTATAAATAGGAATATCTGAACAAGAACGTGAGGGATAGAAGTAAGTGACGCAAACCTACGTCCGTGTCATTTCCAGTATGTTTTGTTCATTGCATAAACTTCGGACGTTAACTGAAAGTGAGTTCTTGTTCTTACATCGATTAAGTTGACGTGGATTATGGTTTTAGCACGAACGTAAGTACAACTTTAAAAATACACATCTGCAAACGCGATCCTACGCCAGGAAAAGCTTAATATTTTTAGTGTTTCAATTATTAAGGGATAAAACATGATATTTTTCATATTGTCCTGTATGAGTGGTTGCAACTATTAAATATTGGTTTAAAACTTTCGGAAACTCCTCGAAAATATTAAGAATATTCAATAAAAATGCTACTAAAACTTGAGAACATTCAACAGACACCTATAGGAAATTAATCCGAGTAAGTATCGGTCGTATCGAGGAACGTTAGATGTTGCAAGGTTGCATTCTCGTGCATTAAAATGTTAAAACGGAAGGTTAATCGTCCAATGGGGCGTATGACCCATTTAAATGGATAAACGTAGTGAATCAATTTACTAAGTGTGCACCTGAGGAGAAGCCGAGAATCCTCCGTCGATCTACATTTTCAGATTCTCAAAACAATAGCTTATAACTGCTCAGTTAACTGTTACAATCAGTATCAAATGCGTTGAACAACTCAACTCTTCTAAACAAGTAGATATACTTTTATTAGTCGCTACTTAAAAAAAAACATTACGATTTATTCGAGAATTCAAATGGAAATGTTGAAAACTCCGAGAAAATTGACTTCAAAGAAGGTGTTTAATCTACCGTACCATTTCCAGGTTTATCCAGATCTATGCGAGAAAATCTGGAATCGACCGATGTTGTCGTCTGGGAAGCTTATTTACTTTACGTTTACGATTAATGGCGCTGAAATCCGTGTAAATCTCTTACTTTCTAAACTTCTTACCCACTGCAATATACAGTTTAATTTTCCTGACGATAAACAAGAATTTAACAAATTTTAAATATAGATACTACTTAGAAAAACCGAGATACATCGGCCAACGACAGATATATTAGCGTTAAAGAAATTTTGAGTAGTTTCAGAACATTTGAAAGTTTTTCTCAAAGAAATAAATGTGCACTTGAAAGCGATTTTAATTTTTTTTTGTTACATCAATAGGTAACCCTTTTTTATTATACGCGATGGAAATAATTAAGAATTGTATTCCATTTCCTAATAAGATGAATGAGATGAACTATATAATCATTCTCATTAACGATTACCACTAAAATAATTACAAAACTCTTCAGAGTAGTCCCCTATTTTATGTATCGGGCCATCTATATAAATACACAACATAAAACGGATTATAGTTGTGGGAACACTACTATCCTTTTACTGCTAACTATTTCGGCTATACGAGACTACAATAAACCTACTCATTCCAACAGCACTTACTGTAAATGCTTGTTTCGGGTGAGTGTACTCTATTCTGAAGCGCCAAAATTAAATTTTTTCAATATGCGTCAGACAAAAGATTTAAAAGTATACATTGTCGTGTATGATTAATATGTCGTAATCAATTCGCAAATATATCCATCTCTAAATACTATTTCTCGAGATCTCTCGCGAATCATTCCAAAAACGTGCGTTATTCAAACAAATTGGCGATTTTATACGCTTATGTTTTATAGTAAGTTATATACATTACATTACGCATTTATTTTTAGCGCGTTTAGGTACCTACGCGTAAGTAATTTATTTTGGAGTTTATTTTGTACACATATCGACAAACACGTACGAAAGGTAAACATTTCTTTTGGAAAAGTTGGGCACGATGACAGCAAAGGTATTCAAATATTTGGACGCGTACATTATTTAACGCATACGAATGAATAATTCAGCGTGGTCTCTCATTTATAATTAACAACGTTAGGTATTATTATATTTACCGAAAATACGTTTACGTAATTCTCAAAATAACAATGAATACATGCAATGCAATACGAAACACATTATAACAATATCACGAATGAGTACATACGGTAGGCAATTTGACAGAGGTCATTCCGTTATTTAAGCCACTGTATATAATTGAAGAGGTTGACGAGACTGTTCATAAATATTAATAGCCCGGAAACCTGGAATGAAGTAAGGACTGGGCGCTCTCCCCCGGGACGCCCTTTGACCGGATGAGCTTTAATCACGTATTGGGTTGATAAATAATATGAAATATTTAATCCGTTTGTACCTCTTCAGGTAACTAAATAATTAAGCACAGAAGAGGTGGCAACCAAAAAAACTTAAACCCAAGTTGAAAAAATACCACGCAACGAATTTATGAACACACTCGAAGAAAAAAATCTTGAGAAAGATTTGTACAACCGAACTTTACGATGACATATAGAATTAGGTGTCGTATAAACACCGAATAGACCAATAAGTTTTTTTCATTCCCTCTCCCTAGATTGGAAAACTTGAGACGATGCGTCTAACTTGGCAAATATTATTAAAAAACTTAAGGCTATACGTCACGGAAATATTGAAATATTAAGGTAATTTATAAAGCGACCGTAATGAGCTCCCGCCCTTTTGGAACTCTCAAAAGCGCGATGAAGCGGAAACTTTTGTACGGGGAAAGATGCAACAATACCCTCCGTGGATTTTTGAAATAATGGCTTTTTTGTTATTCGAGTCAAAAACAAAGGATGGTGTTGTGTTAACGGTACAAAGTTTTTCGGTATGTTGCTTCCCTCTCATGTCTGACCTTTAGAATTTCACTTTTCATGAAAGCAACACAAATCTATCGAAAGCCTATCGAAGTGATCTGAAAAGACATCATTTTCGGGTAAATTAAACCAGCCAATAAAAGAGGTGCAGCGATATTTGCATGCTAAAAACTCATCATATTACGGCGCCCATCCGCTGTCACTTTTGTGGCAAAAATAAGGACCGCATAAAGCCCAAAGCCGACATTTTGATTGAAAGGACACTTAGGAAGCAAGAATATCATGTCCGTTAATGTCTGTGCATGTCTAACGCACATTTGCAGTTTAAAAATGAGAAATTGCTCATCCTTCAGCTATAAATACTCAAATATCTCCTTTAACTATAATATAGAGGAAACCTTGGCTAAAAATAAAATAATAGTACTGGTGGACCTAAAATTAGGGATATATGTGGTTCAATAAAAAAAAAAAAAAAAATTGTTATAATCAGTTGAAATGTTTAAGTGAACGTATCTCTCCGTAGATATTCCACAACTTCGCATTTTTAGTAAAAGTAAATAGAGTGCCACAAAATGAGGGGTACAACCACCGGTTCGTACCTCCCGACGTTTAAGAGATGTAAATATATGCAGGTTACGAGAATAAAGTTTCGACTTGATAAGAGTAAAACGAGAATACAGGGTTCCAACTTTCAATTTATCTTGAAAGGAGCCGACGCTACTTTCATGCTTTAGGTGTGAACAGGTACATTGTTGTTGAAGTGTTTTTACCGGTAATTCGAAAGCAGACACTAACGCAATGCAGCAATTCAAAAAGTTTATTGTAAATATAAAAAATAGGTACTTGGCAATTTGCCTTACACCCTAAAATTATAATTCTCAACGCTTTACGATCTAATAGTACCATGATACTGTTCATTTTTAATGAAACCAAACGGATAGCCACCAAACCGGTCATCGACATTCAGTTGATATTGGACGATGAGTGAGTCGTCGTGTACAATCCCACCAACATTCCAAAGCTGTATCTGTCCTATTTTGTCTGATTTCTGTTTTTGTGGATAACAAATATGAAGGAACAAAATAAAGTTAAGTAAACAAATAATTCCGCTGAATGTATACAAGCGTCTATGTTTCTTATTGCATACCTATAGGCGAAAGAAAACGTTTGCATTTCTTCAATCTGTATAATAGTTATTTATGCAACAAGTATAAACACTTTTTGTACGAGTTGCATACAATATTTTTTCGACGTTCATGCAAAAAACCAAAAAATGTTTTATTTAAATGACACTTAAGTGTAGGAAAATATGACGTCGACTTGAACGTTTATGTTTTTCATGATGACAACACGCTGTAGTAAAATGACAGATGAATGCAATAAACATTTTATTGCACTAGTGCAATAAAGAACCACTTTTTTCACTAAATATAGTTCAATAAAGTTTTATTTTTTGCATGAACGTAGAAAATAGCTATTTATGCCATCAGTTACGAAATGTCTAATTTTGTGTAACGCGTTGTGTAACTTACAAGTTACACAAAATTTTATTTCGTAACGTATTGCATACAAGATTTTTTCTAATTTTGAAGAAAGTAATAAAAAAATAAAATTTAATATAATTGACAAAAATTTATAAAACATAAATTTAGTTTGTTGCTGTTACTTCATGTTAGTTGTCAGTTTGACATTTTGTAAAAAAGTCTAGATGGAAGGTTTTTAGCGAGATTGATATATTTTTAGTTTTATTTTTAAAAAATGAGTGATTCAAGTTCTGAAGAGCTACCAAGCTATATTGAAGAGGCAGCAGGTAATGCTCTATTATCAGTAATTCCCAAAAAGTCAAAGGCATACGAAAAATTTGTTACGTGGTGTGATGAGAAGAAAATTAAACATGTTAATGAGAAAATTTTACTTGCATATTTTGAGGGTAAGAAAGATCTAAAAGTTTCCACATTATGGACACTTTACTCAATGTTAATTAAGGTCTGAACTAAATCTGAAAAGGAATATTGATATCAAAAAATATACAAATTTGGTAGCGTCTATTAAAAGGCAAGCGGACGGGTACAGTGCTAAAAAGTCAAAAGTTTTTATTAAAGAAGATTTTGCCAAATTTTTAGCAGGAAGCTGATGACAAAGAATACTTAATGGCTAAGGTTGCAATGATAACTGGAATGGCAGGAGCATGCAGAAAAGCAGAATTAACATTTCTTCCAGTTGAAAATGTTATAGACGAAGGAAGCCATTTTCGTGTTGATATCCCACCTTCAAAAACAAAAGTTATACGGCAGTTTGCAATTACCACTGGAGACATTGAAAATACGAATCTTGTTGAAATATTAAGAAAATATATTAAGTTGCGTCCCCAGGTTCTTAAACACAACAGATTTTTTGTAAAATATGCGAATGGAAAATGTACCAGAAATTCTGTGGGAATTAACACATTTAGCAGTCTACCAAAAGTTATTGCACAATTTCTTGGTCTTTCAAATCCTGTTCTATATACTGGCCACTGCTTCAGAAGAAGCTCTGCCACTTTCCTAGCAGACAGTGGCGCTGATATTTTAAAATTAAAGAGGCACGGAGATTGGAAATCTAGCTCTGTTGCGGAGGGAATGTTGAAAATTCCATGAATAATAAAAAACTTATAGCGCAAGAAATATTTGGTGAAACATCTAATGCAATGTGCGCCGCTTCCCAAATAACAGCAAGTTCGGGCAATGAAAAAAATATGTCGTCGGGAATTAATTTGACTAATTGCAATAATTGTGTTATCAATATTTATAATAATTAATTAATTTATAATTTATGTTTTACATAATACAATACAAGTTGTATTATAACAGTTTAATAAATAGAATAATTCTTTTTGTCACTAATTTAGAAATACATTTTTCGTCACCAATTGCATAAAATTTTACTTTATGCAACTAGTTACAAAAAGTAAGACGTTTCATAATGTCAATCAGTTTTAAAAAGTGTCACTTTATATGTCAAAATTAGAAAAAATATATTATACTATCAAATGTTTACCTAAAATTGATATTAATGATACAATTTATGTTACAAGTATATACTTAATAATGCTAAGAGAATTTAGCGTTACAGCAACTAATAATATATCACGCAAACCTGACAAGGGAATATAGGAAATTTGACGTGTTAATATTTCTCTTGGGATCCCAAGTGCTAAGACTTGTTATAACAGAAACATAGATTAATTACTCTGGAAGGTCAATATACAAAGACAAGTTAACTTCATGTCTCATATATATAATACAAAACCAAACTTTTTAAAAGATAACCCGTGGTACGCATATATTATTTTTCATTGCGTTTATAAAACTGTAAATGTTAAGTGAAAACTGAAACGATATCGGCAAAATTTCAGCATAATCGACACTCGATAGAAAACCTTCTAAATGATATCTATTTTCTAGATCTGTTGTTTACACGGGGCGTTTCCAATTTAGAATAAAATGAAATACAGAATCGTATTTCACAGAGATAATGCTACGCCATTTCTTGAAGTAGTGGCTTCGAGGATTTGCTTTCTGGAAGCGCGCTTATTGAATTTTATATTGGATCAAAAATGACAGGAGCACTGATACACGGTAAGTTATCCTTCCTTCCCAATTCTCTCCCTTGAATTATATATGAACAGGCAGAGAACAGTAGGAAAGAACAGATTAGTATCGATATTTAAGCTGCCTGTCAAATTTCGATGCTAGCGAGGTCACTGAAAATGTGATTTCGACAAAAAACTATTTATGAATGAAATATTTATGGATTTCCCCCTATCAATACATCAAATGGAAAACGTTTTTGCCACGTTATTTCAAAACACAACAAACATACATTTTGTCATGGAAAATGTTAAAACAACAAAGATTTAATTACAATCGCATACTCTGATTTTCCTTTGCATCCCGCCTGGACTAAATTACGACTAAGATTACGAAAGGTTACTTGTTGGTACAATTTACACGAAAGAAAACAAAAAAACATGCAACGTCCGGCACGTGGTGGATAAAAATAAAGCGACTTATTGCCTTTATCGACCATCGATTTCTCCCCGAGACTATATATACACATAATATATCACGGGGACACACCTGTTCGGTTGAAAAAGTACGTAAAACAGCACCAGTAGTGATGTCAATTCTATGTCGAAAAAGGTCTAAACCACAGATTTTGAAATTTTCCCTTAGTGAACTAAATGAATTTGAAAACTTTCTTGTTTTTCACCGCTGTTCAATCCTGTATTTTGTTAAACGACTAGGGTTCAGTTAGTTCAGTATTTTGACATTTAAAAAATGTTGTAAGAATCTCAACATTTTTCGTGTTAAAATTAGGCATTTAATAGCATCTCTATAACACCACATCAGTATTCGCCTTTTAAAATTGGTAAAATGTTACCGGAAGAATAAAATACTTGGAGTAGTATTTCATTTTTAAGTGTTATTAAATACAGATGGAACATTTTAAAAGTTCATGGTATATCAAAAATTAAAAATTACATGCCTTAACATAAAAAAGTTATAGAGATTATTACAAACCTCGTCAGCCGTGATTTTTCAGTATCATATAACTCCGAAATGAGTATAGACATAGGATTTGCTACATGTTTTCTAACAAAAATTGCGTGCCCTTTCCAAAACGATTACTTGACGATTACTTCCGGTAAATTAAAAATATTTTCTTTAAAACACCCGTATCTGAAGTACCAAGTGTATCTATTTTCAAATTTATATCTCATTTGGTTCTTTAGATATCTTTAGTCTAAGGTCATCGTAAATGAACCTGTATGAAAATTGTTTCCTTCCACATGGGACTTAATATTATTTACTCAAGGAAAGACTCGCTTTCAAGAGAAAAATGAATCTACATCGACTCATTTAATTTTATTCCAACCGCTCCAGGTCCTGCGGATGCCGCCGAGGCAGAGATTGAAATAATACGTCAGGATTTATTTATAAACTTCGATCACTTTGATGTTCTTTCCACGATTTTAAATTTGAATACTACTTTTTTCGATTACGCTCCGTTCCCGCTAAGGTCATTTCTAGAAAGTACAAACTGATTTTTTTTACTGGAACACCTTAAATAATGATGTAGGTTAGGTATAAAATAAACATGGCTCAACATTGAAATATTTCCTTGGTCGTTATCGCCACTGAAAATTTAAAACTCCTCATTAAACCGAAAGTAAAATTGTAACGCATACAGGGTGATCGACTTTACTGAAGAAATTAGTTTTTCTTGTAAATGGCTGAAGCAAAGTGAACGTCGCCAAACAAACTCACTTCTTCGGTTAAATCGATCACCCTGTACCACGAGTATTGGCTATTTTAAAATTCCAATTTCATAACAACGTGGATTGACACCGGAAAGTTGCCTATTAAATGCCAAATCAATATGACAGTGTATCCTTTTGAACTCTGCGTTGAAAATAAAATTAAACGACTTGATAATACATTATAGCATTTACTACATCCTTGTACTTTACGATCCATCAACGTGGATATAAAAGTGGATTAAATAGCTTTTGTTATTAACTTGCTTTCACTACATAATTTCATGACTGGTCAAAACTTGTTGCACGCCTAAGTGGCTCTCGGAGTACCGTAAAGGCTAAACAATTAAATAAATTGAAAAAGAAAAAGATTATTGAAAGAAATATTTGTAAGATTCACAAGCCGTCTCATTTTCTATATAAAAATATGCTATTAAATCAAGGATGTTTTCTATAAGTAATGTATTGTTTTGCCAAAAAAGACTTTAACAAAGCATGAGGGAAGTTATCAGTATGCATCCTGTATATTATGATTTTGAACACTCGTAATCAAAACATTCGTAATATAAACATTAAGGATACTTTTAATAAAGTCAACGAATTTATATCATACAGAAAGTGTGCCAAGTCGAACAAAACGTGAGGGGGAATATATAAATTTGTATATCTAGTAACCTTCGCCTGTCCTCCACAATTTATAAATGATCAATGAAAGTGTGGCCAAACGTATCCACGTTAAGGTAAGGTCTCCGTTATTGATATTAATAATACACGGTCCTAATTGACTTTGCTCTTTATTGCGTGCGAGGGTCCCGCCATTTCGATTAATATGACTCTCGACACATCATGTTTTTACTTTCTAAACAACACAACAGCCATAATAGACCAGTGTTGAAGCCTTCGAAAATGGTAAAAAGTAAAAAAAAAATAGTAAGATGAAACCCATTGGAAAAGGAAGAGCATACAACAAAAATGAGAGGAAAAATAATTTACGGGCGATCTAAGGTCGGGAAGTGGAAGGGGGTGAGTTTTTAAGGGTAAAAAACGGTTTATCTTGATCTCCGGCAAAACTACAAGTCCTATGGAAAAAAGTTAAATAGCAAAGTTGTTGGTAATAAAAAGATCTACAGCTTTTATATTTACACTTTTTTCACATAACCTCAAAATGTATGTGAAAAATTCAAATAACCAAGTTTTTGGTTTTTTATTTATATGTTTTATAAAAAATAATCTTTTTTCACGATATTTGGTGAAAACTTACCTTTTTATGTCCCAAATGCACTGTAATTTTTTTGATTTAAAATATACATTTTTTCATCTTATTTTGACATAATATCGAAAAAGCACCCTAATTTTCAATGGAAAATTCTCACGTCAAAATATCTGTTTTTTTGAAAAAGTCGGTTGGCTTTTTGTTCGTTGGAATCTCTACTATCTTATGGTGTAAAAAAATATACATTACTATGGAAAATGTTCTTAGAAAAAACAAAGAAATGATGCGACAAACTCGAATCCGAAAATTTTTTTTTAATCATTATGTACAATTTTGAGTTATTTATTAAAATTTATACTTTAATTACTCGAAAAACATAAGATTCCATATTGCACTGATATAACAAAAAAATTGCAAGTCGAAATATACTATTATAATTAACAACTAAATAAGTTAATAATAATAATAATAATATCTCTACCCCTCATTCTAATCACAGGGATTAGTCCAGAAGTCGGAGACTCGTGCGGGAGTGGGGGCGGCATATTATTATTAAGCAGGCCGCATTTGCGCCCAGGAACGACTTACGTTGGTAGGCCCTGACCACTATTCAGTGCAGGAATGAGGGAAACCTGGAAAACCTCATTAATTAGGGGGGTAGTCAAATATCAACCGGTATCAATCTCTCACATTGACCCAAGCTAACATTATTCCACCCTACCATACCCGCAGAGAAGGTGCCAATCCTCTCCACGAATATAAAGTTAATTTAATAAAACATCTACAATATTTTTTCGTCTCTTTGCATTTTCTGAGAACGTTTAACAAAATAATGTATATTTTTTACACCATCAGAAAGTAGAGATTTCAACGAACAAAAAGCCCACCGACTTTTTTAAAAAAGCAGATATTTTTTTACGTGAGAATTTTCGATTGAAAATTAGGGTGCTTTTTCGATATTAAGTCAAAATAAGGTGAAAAAATAAATATTTTAAATCAAAAATATTACTGTGTATTTGGGACATAAAAAAGTAAGTTTTCACGAAACATCGTGAAAAAAAATTATTTTTTGTAAAGGATAAAAATAAAAAACCAAAAACTTGGTTATTTGAATTTTTCACATAAATTTTGAGGTTATGTGAAAAAACTGTAAATATAAAAGTATAAAACTTTTTTCCATAGGACTTGTAGTTCTGCCAGAAATCGAGGTAAACCGTTTTTTACCCTTAAAAACTCACCCCCTTCCACTTCCCGACCTTAGATCGCCCGTAAATTATTTTTCTTTTCATTTTTGTTATATTCTCTCCCTTTTCCAATGGGTTTCATCCTACTATT
Source organism: Monochamus alternatus (assembly GCA_037114965.1). Lineage (NCBI taxonomy): Eukaryota > Metazoa > Arthropoda > Insecta > Coleoptera > Cerambycidae > Monochamus > Monochamus alternatus. Next base: position 56,712,540 of record CM073433.1, read on the forward strand.
ATTTTTTTTGGTTTAAAAAATTATCGACCCTGGTCTATAATATAATGGGCTTTAATTATTACAGTTTGACGTAACGTTTTAGTAATATTATTAATATGTGTATTTCTTTACCAGTTAAGACGCGGTCAAGTGACATTCATCAACATAAAAATCCCTTATTTGGGTTTTGCGGAAGTCATCAGTCCATTCCCATTCGCAAAAGAAACGAATTGGAGAAGCCACATAGAAAAACGACACTCGCTCGTCCCTAACGCGGAAGTTTTTTTTTTTGCGATGATTAATTTTTGTCCTAGGGTGGAGATGTTTGATCGATTAGGGCCTTCGGCGGTCTACTTATTGTCGAATCGTGCCGGGAATGATATTCCGGGGGATCACGCGATTCGGTCGGGGATTATCTCGTTTCGTGTCGTTTTGTAGCGACGACTGGGACGGAGCAGGTTCTAATCTTAGCTTAGTAGACGGGGGACGAATGGGCTTATACCGATACGTTTTTGAGTTTTTTAACATGACGTCGTCTCATTAAGACATTTCTGTAAAGTTCAAGAAGAGATTCTTTTCAGTTTTTCAAATTTACTGTACAGTGTGTTTCAAAAAGGAATTGCAATAATGCTAGAGTTGATAGAACGTTGAAAAATAAGTGGGGTTTGCTTAATAAACGTACGTCCTAGAGCCATTCACTTTTAGATATAGAACATGTAACAAAATTTTAGAATATCACATTTTGAGCAGTTTTTTTTTTAAATAATAACATGCTTCATCCAAATTTGACGCAGGTGCGTTTTTGGTGGACACGTTGGTGTTGAGATGGCTCTAGGACATACGATTATTAAGCTTTTTGAAACACCCTATATAAGGAAGTGTACAAGTCACCGTAGAAAATATCTGATATATATTATTATTTTAGAATTATCAGCTTTAGAATTGTTATGATAAAAACATTAAAATGATGGATTAACTTTTTCTGCTCATCGCCCCATCCTACTGTAAAAAATCAAGCAACCCGCAAATTAGGATTCCTTTGTCTCGCTGGTACGAGAGCGTGTAAACTAAATACGGTGCAAGTGGGATTAGATCCGCTCGTCTCAACCCAAGACACTTAAATTGGTTCCTACCTCTGCCGTACAAACATTTTGGTGTTAAAATTTGATTTAGTCTTAGAGTGGCTGGTATGAAGTTTGTTATAATGGTAATAGCACTCAGTCAACTGTTAAATAAATAAGTTCATACTAATATACGACACAGTGTAACAAGTAGATAGTTTAATATTATTTTGGTCCCTACAGCGAAGAGCTCTTGAGCTGTTCAAAATAACTGAAAATTTCTTTAATAACAATTACCAAGCAACAATAAGTTGAGATTGAAACAGAGTGACTATTTTGAACCGTTCTAGAATTATTCAAATGCAGAACTAAAACAAACCTTAGATCTAAGCAATGTTTATATAGGAGGTAATAGGAGACTTGAGTACTCACCAAAACTAGTTTCACTCAACAGTCTAGCTCCATTTTCCCTTTTTCCTGAAAAAAAAAAAAAGTGCGAGATTTAACTAAAATTTAAATTTATTTATCTTTCTTTCAGAATAATTAAATATAAATAACATAAAATTTCTAAGAAATTATAAAAAACTTACTAATACGTGTTGATGTACTTTTTTACTACGGTATTACTACGAATACCTATCCAAAAATTAAAAGTTTTTTTGTCATCGTTTCAAGCAAAAAAAAGTACAGAAAGAAACAACTGTTACCAAAAGAAGGTGTTAAGTAAAAAAACACTGAATATGATCTCAGATATACTGCTAATATTCTTGCATTGAAACAATATATTGATCAAAACGTATCGCGCTGGCAACATTTCAAAAGGTCAATATTTCTAGGTATATCATGCAAGCTTTGTGACGGAAAATGCACACCAGATATGTTTTAACTACAAATCTGCACCTATTAAACATTTGTTTGCCAAGGATACACATGTCACATATTTCACCGGCGCCTTCGCCATTTTCTCGAAAATGATTTTGAAAGTTTAATAAAAAGTTACACTTGTAAATTTATTTTTGTTTATTTAGTGTGACATTTCTAAGTCATAAATGAATGCGTCAGTGGTGAAAAATTACGTATTTCTTATTTTATGATATGAAGACGCGAAATAAAATTTTAATAATGTCTAGACGTCCTAATTCGTCGCGTCAATGATTCTTTCACCAGGTTTAACAGATCGTTATTTCTGGGCAACGTATTTATCTTCTTTAAATCTTTAGTTTTCTTGTAGATGAACAACTAGCGAAAATTAAGAACGGTTTGAACAAAGAAAATCACCTAGAGCCAGCCAGCGGAAGGCCAGCTAAAGTGACAATCATGTATAAAAAAACAAAGATAAATCGGACGTTCTAAATGTGTAAAACATTGGTTAAAAAACTGACACATTGGGTGGTAGGAATAAAAGTAAAAAGTACTAATACTACAAGTATAAGAATTTACTGCCAAGTATCCGCTTCAATATTTAAGAAGGTACTGTGCGTAAAAGTAGATACTGACATTTTTCCGGAAGTTGCTACAATGAATAGTATTCCTTTGGCAACTCTCGGAGTATTTACTACAGCATGAAGTACCTACTTGATGCTTCATATTATTATTATTTTTTTTAATAATTGCTTCATACCTAAATTTTGTTTTGTATTTTTGTTATAAAGCTTTGTTAATTCCTTAAGGCCGTTTTTGCCGTTTTAATATCGGGTGTCATTCTTTCGTCTAATAATACTTTAAAATTCCCAGCATAATGACAAATGTAAATTGTAAGTCTTCATTTTGAACCTCTTATTGCGTCATTTCATCATCTGCTTCCCGTCGTTCTAACTCTCGGTCGGTCTGTACACTCCTCACAAATACCCGATTCAACTAGCATGCGAGAAGACAAACCCGCAAGCAAAATTTCAAACGTTGGCAATTCTTCGGCAGGCCAATAATTCGGGCTGGGCTTTCAAGCCAATATACAACCAGTAACGTTACGGTTTGCCGGAAGATTTGTCAACCAGAAGACCTGCTTTCCGGTAAATCGTTTTGTGTATGGCCACCATTATTTTTCCGTATAATCTCCACTTTTAGTAATATATTTTTTCGCCTAGCGAGCGTTAAAATAAAATTTTCTGCTTATATTTGATCTCTCCTCGTAGACAGAGGAATACGCCGGACAATTGAACCTTACGAGATTATAATTGCAAAAACATTTGTAACACTATATGGCACTGTGAATTTTTCAAGATGACGAGCTGTTCATCCGGCATTGCATTTCAACGTGGCAGGCGCATTATTGGAAAACGGTCTCTTTGGAAGAAATTTATGAAGCCTTGGGAAAAGTGCTGGTTTCGCTGGAATTTATGATCAATTTGTGTCCCCTTGCGGGATCAAATCGGAAATTGTAACAATATAGTTCGCGCAGTAATGAAAAGAAAATATTTAGACGAAGAAACAACGTCGATATTTTCCTTTAAAGCGGAGGTCGCTACAAACCGCGGGCCAAATTCGCCCTATTCGAAACCCAATTCTATCGCAAACCTTATTAATATTTTATTTAAGAATATTAATCGATTAAATGAACATTTAAGAATAAAATCTAAAAATATATCTGGATTTATATACCCATACCTTTTTTAATACTCATGTAATAAGTTTTTTATGGTTCAAATGAAAAAAGTAAATAAGTAGCTACATATAACATCTAATTGAGTTTTCTTTCGTGTATAAGTAATTGTACATATATTTTTTATAATAAATTAAAATCAATACCGGCCGGTCGTCATCATTTATTCACAAGATCACCATTAGCTTGTTCCTAGTTGTCGGCCTTTCATGTTTTCGGTAATTGTCTCTAATTTTAAATTAATGTAAATACCCAAAATAATCCGTATCGTACAGCGATCCTATAAAATTTAACGATATCGATAAATCGATATTCGTTTTTTATCCGAGCGTACGAAGCCGACGTAATTGGGGGTATTAAAATATTTACGGCAAACGATAAAATGTCACGGCCGTTTTGATCGAGCCACGTAACGTACTGCCGTTTGTTTCACTCCTCAAGTGAGCCTACATTGTCCGTAATAATAGATACTTTCAAATGTACACATCTAAAAGCGTATACTTCTGGATTTTATAACCCCGCAAATTTGTTAATTGAAATGAGAAGCATTAGGTACATCTGTTTCCCTTAAAACCATTTGCTAAAAATAAATTGCTAGTATTATCTCCATCTACGGAAACAAATTGTTGTCCTTTCACAGAAATGGGCGACATCAATATTAAAACAAGCATTTCGTGACCCTCTTAAATATAATAATAACACCGCCCACAAACGACTAAATTATGATATTAAATTAAATTTGTACTTATTAATCTGTCGACATTTCACATGGTTTACATTCGGCGAGTAGTAAGGGTAGTACCTACTTTATGGCCTAATCCTTCAGCACAGGTCAATGTGTAACAAAGAGCGTGGCATTCGTTTACCGTTTTCGAGATATTACATTATTATTAATACGAAACATCGTATCACATTATATATTTTTAAAGATTTTAAATTAAAGATATGCAATTGAGCATTTTTTATAAGGAATTAACTTTGAACATTGAAAAATAAGGAAATCGTACTGAATAATTCTTTTCATTTAAAATCTTTAAAAATATATCATATTTTACGAGTTATATGAAGTGACGCATATAAGTACTTAGATAGGTATTTTTGAAAAGTTCAGTTGACAATAAAAAAAACACAAAACAAAAATTGTGCCTAAACCTCGAAAATGAGATTCAATTGTTTTTATGATATATATATATATATATATATATATATATATATCTTTCTCACACCTTTTTTTCTTATATCGAATATTAACGGTGAAGAAATAAAAAGCTCGTGTTTGAAAAAAAAAAATGTTTAAATGAATGAGCGAATTATTATTCTACAAGTACAGTTCAAAAAATAAAAATGTAATTGCAATAAAATTGTGTTGCGAAATTTCAAACTAAGGTACAATTTAAGACCAAGCAAAAGCCTTTTCAAAATAATTTGTTTTTTTTAAATCAGTATTAATGAAGCAAGCAATTGTTTTCCTAAAAATCCGCCAAACTGTAACGTGCGTCAACATTGCAATCCATTTCCTTTTACTGTTAACCTAAAACTATAGATCAAAATAGTTGTGCATCGTACGTACTTCGTATTGTGACGAGTGGATTTATTTTATTTCTCAAAATTCTCTGATTACGAGACTTTTGTACGGTGAACGTTTTCCACAAGGAAAACAGGGCGACGTTATCGCATATTCAAAACCTGATTTTATTACCGTTGGTCAAAGAAAAAAAATCCAGGCATCCTATATATGACATTATTTTCGAGCTGTAGTAGATCTTTTTACCCTGATGTCTAAACTAATAAATGTACAATTTACCGTGTGAAGTTTGTAGAAATGATGAGCCTCTAGAAATCAAGCTTATTCCTCATTTTTGTGCCGCGCCAGCCTCTTTGATGCCACTCGAGCAGCTAATACGAAATTAAAGATGTTTTATACCGAATTAACTTCTCTTGCGATATAAAAAAGCACCCTTTGAGATACAGTCCTGTACTGAATTAGAAAGCAGGAGCAGCCATTCGTCAAAAAGGAGTTAAAAATGAATGAATTGTCGTTATAGTGATAGTATGATTTAGCACGTTTTACTTGCAAGTATATCTATCAGAATGCTAAAATAACTAATCACTAATAAAGTTTAAGAATATCTCACAAAGAATACGACACACCCCGAAAAATCGCTGTTTGTTGAAACCGAAACAAAAAATGGAGCACGTATTGCTTATAACAGGAAAAAATGGAAAAAATATTTAAGAAACACTGTAAATGTACAAAATTTAATTACATATTACATACATAATACCTTGAGTGTCTGATGGGAGGTATGCATTATTATGAAAAATTAGAAACACCTGGTTAGCTCTGGTAAAATAAAGAATGCTTTATACTTGGCAGCGATTTCAAAGGTCATCAGTGGAGAGGACAGAAATAAAATCGGCTACGTCTAGTTCTATACTGCGGTCAAATTGAATTATTTCTTATGTACACATTTCTTATAAAACTTTATATTAAATGTGCTACTACAAAGCAAACATCGGTTAAAAAAATATACATTTTGGCATATCAGTTTTATTTTAAAGGTGTTTCAGATCAGTCGCGATTACAGTTTCTCTTAATCTTTCTTAACTGTGTTTTTGTACGTAAGATTCACAAAATTCAAAAAAATTAACAGGTATTTAGATATTTCATGTAAATAGTACCCATCATTGAGTTTACTATTTACAAATTGGTTTATATATATAACCACTGGTACCCATATCTACAAATTTATGAATTAATTAGAATAATTAAATAATGAATAACAGATTTGTAATTTCATGAACAAATCCATATTTTATATTGTTGAAAGAAACATTTCACATTTATTTTATACTTTTACAAAATAAACAAATATTAATAAATTGATACGAATATAAGTAGATTTAAATTCATTGTTTTTCTATTTATACAGGCATTCTTATTTATTACTGAAATATTTCAGATCCCTACATTTTTTAGGTTTTTATTAATAATTACGTTTAGTAAATAACTATTTTATGTGCGAACCAAGATGTACAAAATAGTCTTGACAACTAAATTGACTATAATACTGAACTAATTATGGAACTAAAACTCCTTTAATAGCATGTCCTCAATTTTAGAAACGTTTCAAATTTAGTAGGTTTATTACTTTTATTTTCATTACCTACACACTTTCTAAAAATAGAATAACGTAATGATTATTATTGAATATTTCTATACGTCACATCTCTTCTGTTCGACTCTATTCACGATACCTATATCGGGTATTTAATGAAAAACATCCATCAATAAAATATTACTTTCATTTTTGACGTTTAATATTAAAATCAGTTTTTACTATTTTTCTTGTTCATTTCAAAGTTTAATTTATTTTTTTCCGAAGGCACAGTGTATACTGACAAGACAAAATATTACATAATTTGTATCACGCACAGGGCAAGTTGTAAAATAATAAGGGAAGGTCAAATTTAATAGCCAAATTTAGGAAAGGATTGAGTTTTGAACACGTAATGTGCCTGTTTGAAGACTCTTCACTTGCAAGCATAGCTTTAATTGAATATTTCATATGTAAATATGATAATATGTAGTAATATAAATGACACTGTTATGTTATAGTGTAATTTTGTTGTACAGGGTACCGTAACAAGATGATTGAGGATGTGTTTCATATTTTTTATTATGACATGGTAGCAGACATAAATAGTTTAAAAAAAATATCAGAGCTACCCTTTCATTTTTTTTTTTGGGTGTGCCACTTAAAATTTCCCAGGCCTGTATCTCCGTTATTCTTAGTAATCAGGGTATCATTTTGAAGGCCAACCGTTTAATTTTAATAACTAAATTATTATTACAAAATAGCCACATTTGAAAATTTATTTTCCCGGGCGGAGTTTTCCTTTAATAACGCCATCACAATAGGAAAACGGAAAACTTTTAAGAGAACATATGATTTTTTTCCATATAATTATACTTCTTTTTCAAATAAAACAGTTTCCAGATAACAATGTATTTTTTTACTTTAAATAGAGACATAAATATGTCCCGATAGTGTTTTGTTTTTATTCCATTATATTTTGAATCAAACATTAGATGATTTTTAATAAAACTACAGTTACAAAAGTTATCGTCCCGTATATCAAATTAAAGCTATTTTCATGGCCTATTCGATGGCATAATTCTTTTTCATACAGAGCGCTAAAAAATAAATCTGCGAGGAAAAATAAATTTCCAAATGCCGCCATTGTGTAAGTGGCGGACGCTGTATACTTATTTCCAGGATAAAAAATTCAGTTACGATCTAGGTTCACTTCAACCTCTAAAATCGTACAATGCGGCATTTTAAATTGCCTGAATTTCAAGTATGTGTGCTTTTGCATCAAATAGGAATGATGCAAATATGCTCTGATGCAAGAATGCAATACCATAAAGTATATTCTATTTTGAAATTTCATAAACGTGGCCAAAACTACGTTATGCATACAAAAAACACTCCTTTTCAGGCCAGATATAAACATACGAATATAGGAACATATTTCAGCGTCAGACCATGCCCATTTAGATAACATTGATAGCTAAATAGAGTCAATTAGGGTGAGAGCCCTGAAAACTGTTACAACAATTTAGATAGCACACAAATTTATCTTATAAAAAAAAAAATTCGTTTGTAAACAGCCCGTTCTAAAAATGCTATAGATTTCTTGTTTAAGACTTTCATATCTGGACGGGTTATTATTTATCGAGCTTCTCGTACTCAATGATCCGAAACCGACTTCTAGTTTAGTTTTAAAAGAAATCTTTGATAATGAATGATAACCTTTATTTGATACCCGAACGATCTTAAAAGATTCCAAAACAATACGACAAACCAGATTTTCAAAATACCATTCAATTTTAAGCAGAACATGGATCAGGGCAGGTTTCGTGACTTCGCCATTCTTTCCGGCGTTTTGCGGGCAAACCTAGTTCATTTTTGCGTTTCCTCGTACCTAATTAATGGCAAAATTTTATTAGAAAAATTAAAGTTTAAAAAATAAATTAATTTCCTCATTATTACAGACGTAGAAGTGATGCCACAATTCTCATTTCTGTATTAATAACAAATTTATTTTTATAATAATATTAAAGTCGTCCTTAAAATAGCAATCACTTTTTTTAGCAGAGAAGCTTTTCTGAAATCTCCTGCTTCCTTCCGTCATTATTTGCACGGTTCGTCTCTGCACTTTGATAAAAAAAAGGATCAATACAATCAAGTTTGAATTCTACCCTGACCCATCGTGTTGCGTGAGAACATTTAAATTTGATGCTAATTACTTTCTGTTTAGGTTTACCCTCATTTAGTCCAACAATTTTCTAATTGAGAGAAAATTAAATCAGAATAAAATCTTTTACGGAATTAAATATATAACGGATACCTAAATGAAGAAGAGAAAATCACAGCAGAATAATAAAAGTTTTTACTCTAGGGATGATACAAAACTATTTCATAATTATTCATATTATTCATTTAACACGCACATATAATGCCATACTAACTTTGCTAAACAGAAGACAAAAAAAAAAGATACAGATATTTTAAGTGATACTCTTTACTTACCTATAGACCTATTATTTTTATTATTTATTTTAATATTGAATATTAGACTTTATGTATTTTGTATCTGTTTAGTATTTCTCTTTCTTATTACTTACATATTGTGTGTTTGCCATTTTCACTGTATATTTTCTTTGTATATTTTTTATGTATGTGTTTCCCATTCTGTAATTGGGCATTCGCCTGTTGAATGGTGTAAAGTAAAGTAAAATAAAATAAATAAAATAACATAAATGAGCTCCGACTTGAAATAAATTTAAGAAATGGTCTATTAAAAATTTTGGTAAAGAATTAAAATCATGCAATCAAGAATAGGGACGACCTGTTATAACTTTCCTAACTTAAATTGTTTGTGACATCTCTACTTTCAATTTTCGACTGTCGTTTGTACCCGTTACAGACATGATCGTTGTACAAGTTATGTAACTGTAAATTATGATAAAGATAAAAATGACCTTTTGTATTTAACTGTCCCGTTTCGGTAATATTAACTTGTCGATAATGGGGGATTACAAACTCAAAATTAAATACCCGAGTAGTTGTAAACAGAACTGTCAATTTTATGGCTAAATAAACCCTCAGTAGCCTCTACAATTGGTCGCAGATGCTACTACAGGACGTCTCAGACCACCGTTGTCTGAGGAACAGTTCCGACCGTACAACCGTAGTACCAACAGTAGAAGTCGAAATCAGCATACAGTGTACTGAGCCCATAGTGCGTTAGTACCAAAAAATATCAAACTTAATTTAGAATTTAAAGGTACCTACATTAAAGATTATAAATTGACAATGAGTTCAAGATTACATATGCATATGCAAAAAATACGTATGGAGTTGAAGGGTCTGGACTAATATGATCCTGCTATGGTTAAATTATGCCACTTTTAATTTCGAAGTACTATTTTCAAAATAACGGGTGTCAAAATTTAAAATATTTTTTTATTGCGAGCTCCACTGATTTTAGAGATATTTGTTTAAAATTTAGTATATAATTTTATCTTAAATCGGCAAACTTTTTGTGTAATTTTGATCGAAAATAACAAAGCACGCACGGAGGATAGGAGGATTGTAGCACCCTCCAACTTTTAAGAGTACGGTTTCAAAATATTTTTTTTTAGTAGGTCGTATTTTTATTCTATTTTGATTTGAGACTCAATTTACGAAATATTGCAACTTTTTTTGGGTTTGTGTTGAGTTTGGCCACAAAGTAAATATCGCTGTCTGAAACCAAGACGTACTCAAAAAAAATTGGGGTCTCCCTTGGTGCTTTGATATTTTAGACCAAAATCGTACAGAAAGTGAGCCAATTGAAGATAAAACTATGTGCCAAATTTCAAACAAATCTCTAAAATCTTCGAGGCTATCAATAATTCAATACTAATTTGTAACATCCTGTATGCCGTATTCGGTACTCAATGCGAAAATACCTTCCAAAAGAGCAATGGGATATGAACCATAGCAGTACAAATAAGAAAATATACAATTGAGTATATAAGACGTATATCTAGACTGTATCAAAGTTGTTATTAAATGCGGGCCAAAAATGTGCCATAAAGCCAGGCTTCTCTTTACCGGCTAGTTATTTTATTAGTTTTTAAAATTTCAAAATAAGTAAGACATATGCATGTTTTTCTAGTTAAAAATAAAATAATATTTATAAAAAAAATGATGACTCACATTTGCAACAATTATTTTATGTCAAATAAAATAAAGCCTATTGTGGAAACGAAATTATTCCACAAGATTTTTTTCCACAGAAATTTAGAAAAACGTCAATACGAATATTTCATTGATCAAAGGTAGTATGTATGTGATTCCAATTTACCCTGCTACTTTATTCATGAGAACCAAATGTTCCTAATTTTAAGTAGTTAAAATAACACTAAGTACACATTTCTTCACTGTACAATCGTCATCTTTTTAATGAGATCTTTTCAAAAACTCTTTTATTAACATATCTCCGTATTTTGTATACATCCTGTAAATAAATATTTATACTATGTACCCCTTTATGCATATACGAGAACTATCGAAAATATAAGAGATGTGCGTCATTTTTTTTCTTTTTTTTTGAAAAGTCAAGGATTGTAGATTTACCGACCTATACTGCAATATTTCTTAAAAACCGGCCTGCTACATCTGAAAATAGTCAGGAACTTAAAAGGGCATTGTACCCTTCAGCCCGCATAAATTTAATGCAACGTCCAACCAAAACTTACTTTGGCGCCAAGTCTGGTGGTGAATGGCACGCAGCGAATTCAACACATCCCGCCGATCGCGTTCGTGCCGCACGACTAACACGGCACGGCCCAACGCAACGTAACAAGTGGGCTACTGCTAACCCGAGAGGAATGCGCGACGGCGAAGACTGAAGACGCGCCGGTAGGCCCAGCACGCGTCGAGACGCTAGCGACGCGCGTCTCTTACGACGCTGTTAAAACACGACACTTGATGGACACGGCAGACCTGAAGTTTATGGATGAGAATATAAGAGGGCAGTTACTTTACCAAATTAATAATTACTTATTTCACTAGGCTATGTGAACCTGGCACCCGAATTAAAAGTTCAATTTTTTCTTCGTGATTCTTAAAGATTATCGTTTATAGTAATTAAAAAAAAAAAAAAAATTATATGACTGAAAAAAATCAGATTTTTAAGTCTTCGCTTGAAATATAGATTTTTACTTTAGATTTCGAGAAACTACAAACGAAATGAATTACTACAAACAGCTACAAACGATTTTGTAGCCTTCGGTTGAAGTATAGTGGTTCTACCTTAGATTATTAGACTTATTAGAGAAACTATAAATGAAATTAAAACGATTTTTTAGCCTCCACTTGAAGTATAGTGACTCTATTTTAGATTTCGAAAAACTACAAACAAAATGAAAGTTATTACAAACAACTACAAATGATTTTTAAACCTCCGTTTGAAGTATTGTGACTTTAATTTAAATTTCGAGGAACTACAAAACGAAATAATAAAGGTTACTACAAATAATTCTCCAGCCTCTGCTTGAAGGTTTGTTTTTGCAGCAATTGGAAATGGTTTGAAACTGTCAGAACTATTCGACAAGTTCAGTTGAGACCGCCTTACCATTGAATTTAACGCAATAAATAGTTGGACAAACATTTTTGATAGTTTCAAACAGTTTCCAACTGCAGCAGAAAAATACTTCATCTAAATTCATGACATTTCAAAGTAATATGTTTGATGAATCTGAAGATAATAAGAAGTTAATTATTGACGGTTTTAAACCTAAAAAACGACCAGACGATATCATGAAATTTTTAAGAATTCTTCAGACGATTATCTGTTGATGAAGGTAAAACTTTTTTAAATATCTTCTTCCACGATTTTGGTAGTTTAAACTTTAGATTTACATGAAGGGTTGTTGCAATAATGGGTTTGTTTTGGAAGTTCTACAAATTTTGAAAAAAAAACCTTCAAACATTTGTAAAAACAGGTTTTAGACATATCTCATGAAATTAGATTTATTAAAATTGACAAATTGTGATGTTATTTTCTGACAACTGAATAAATATCTAATTAACGTGGATCTAGTCACAAGCTGCTGCATAATGACATGCATTAGCTGTCACAAATAAGTAGCATATTATTTTTTTTCCAATTTTTGGACTATACAAGTGCAAAATAATTTGCACACATTTGTTATCAACACAAAATAATAATAATAATAATAACACTAAAACAAAATGACCTCAACACCTAGCAAAACCCCCCTTCCCAAGCATTCAGAAATTTCAGAAACGATCAATATGAACGAAATACATAGTGAGTAATAAATGTATTTATATGTAAGAAATTGAAAAATATGCATTATTAAGTTAGGTTAGGTTAAGTTTAGACCTTTCGTTTTTTTTTACTTATACTAAAATAAAATGTGACCATTTAGGTACTACAAAAATATCGGAAACATCTTCGACCTCCCTTTACGATGCTGGAAAACTTATCACCGAAATACATGGTAAGTATACTATTATGGAAAGGTTGCCGTCTACATCAGAACAAATCATTGATGTATTTCAATTTTACAGTCTCTCTTACGGATATGGATATGTTAAAGTGTCCAAAGCTACAAGGCAAATTCGTAATGACAATGAAGAAAATTTTAGGAACACACACCTATATGCGTAAATCGGTGTTCGAGTGTCGAGACAAGCAGCTCTTCAACTGTTGCCTAAAAGGAGTCAAAGACAAACATGAATTGCATAAGAACAGGGTGATGGGTAAGAAATACCTCAATAGTAGGCTCTTTGGGAAAAAAATCCCTTCCAACACCAAAAACAGAGAAAAGATGAGAAGGAGCTCAATTTATAATATTCTTTAGGTATGAAAATAATAAACGACATAATTTTAAGATCATCCGCAAGCTACATAACTCCAGCCCACGTCGTCAATCTTATTTGGTCCTGCATGAGCTGCATGCACCACTTTCAGCTGAGGCTGAGGACGGACTCGACGGGGTTTATAAGGATAGTTCGAAAGTAAGTAAAAAAGAAAACAAAAGGCGCATCACAAATTAATCACGTCAAATTCCTAAATTTTGTTAAAGTATGAAATCTTTGGGTAAATTTATCAACTCCCAATTTTAAATTCAGCGATATGTTATTATAATATACTTTATATGTTAAAATAATTATGTATTTTGTCATCGCATAAAGTTGCAAAAATTGTTACTTATACTGAGTATCTCGCATACGAACGGAGTGGTTTAAGTTGAGCATCATATTATAAAAACACCGCTATCATATGAAATTTAGGAATTTTGAAGTCATGATTTTTATGACATTAATTCCCAAGAAAATGCAGTTTTTTTTTATTTCATTGACAGGACAGACGGGAAAATATCAAAACAGCCACCCGGCAGGTTTACTAATTTTTTTTTAATCCTTTTTTGAATTTATAGAAAAGACATCGATAGGTGTAAGGTTATCTATTCAAGGCTAATAAGAATGTTTACTGCCTCGCTACATCGAGTCGTTTTAAGTGCCATCCTCACATTTTATAGAGGAGGGAAAATGTGGGAATTTGAATTCGTCTGTACGGACTTGATTTTGGACCTGCTGTCCGTCCACAGCAATATCGATCAAGCTATCCAATACATGTTTGGTAAACACGAATACAAATTTACTTCAAAATGTAAAATAATTGTTCATGTCTTTTACAAGATTACCATGTAAAAATACTAAAGTCTTTCTAAGAGACACTTCGAGTAACATTTTTGATAAAAATAAAGACAAATACATATTGAAAGTTGTACAAGTAATGCTTGGCTAAGTTCTTAATCAATTTATTATGTTAAAAATTGGTAAATAAATTTCAGTTTTGCATATTTCCTGCTCTAGATACATCGATGGATATTGCCAGGGACAACTTTACCGAATCCAAGTACATGTTTCAAATACTATACTCCGTACTGAGGAAGCTGAATTGGCACAGCATATCAAAGGAAATAATGAACAACTTTTTAGACACATTCGAGGGCAGCATATGTCCGAGACACACAGATTTCTTGGACTACACTCCCCTACGAAAAAGTCTGGAATTGTGCATAAGAAACTCCATAGATAACTATGAAAATAAATATCTCCTGGAAGTGGTAAGCATGAACCAAACACGATAAAGTCGACAGAAATAAATTTCTTTTAGGCAACACAGCCAAGATTTTAGTTCACAATTCCAATTTCTTTTCAGGTAGAATTATGCCTAATAAGATTAAATCGAAATAACTTATTGGAAGAAGAAATACTGTTAGAGATTGGCAACATCGCAGCTTACTCTGCGAGCAAATACAAAGTCAAAAATTTTTTGGAATCATTCCCGCATAATTTTATGCAAATGGTGACCGAATTGTCCAGGAAGTTGAAACCCACAGGACTCCTGATGGCAGTAAGGATTTGGAAGAATCTAATAGATCGCAACAAGAATGAAAATCTATTTAAAACGCCACGGTAATAATTTTAAATTAATTATCACAGTGAAATTTCCAATTTAACATCCTTTTAGGATATTTTTCCAAGACTGTGACTATAAATTAACGATCCGCAAGTGTAACCGCGCGGACAAACAGTTCTTCAAGTCGTTAAGACAATTAATGTACGAACTGATTCTTCAAGGGTTCATATTTGCCGAAACCAAGTAAGTAGAAAATAAAGTGTTACATTTTATCACATAAAAATGGGATAAATATTGTGAAACATTTTTGCATTGAATTTAGATGGCATCTGGAGCAACTCTATCAGCTAATAGCACTGACCCTGGTGGAAATAC
Source organism: Monochamus alternatus (assembly GCA_037114965.1). Taxonomy (NCBI): domain Eukaryota; kingdom Metazoa; phylum Arthropoda; class Insecta; order Coleoptera; family Cerambycidae; genus Monochamus; species Monochamus alternatus. The sequence goes on from CM073433.1 coordinate 56,728,068, forward strand.
CCTGCGGATACACCGCCTCCACAAACGTGGCCATCATCATGCATCTGCAAGACTACGCCTTCAAGATCAGCAGTACAAACCTGATCAAGGCGCACCATTTGCATTCTATTGTCTTATCCATCATGTCGCTCATATGCTACATACACAGAGCTAATGTAAGTGTCAAAATCTCTACAATTCAATTTCCTCAGGATATTGTCGCCAAGTCTCAGTCGTTTTGCGAGAAAGTAGTATTAGGCATTTTTTTATCAAAAAGACAATATTACCAGGCTATTCAGCACCCATACATCAAATTTGATCGACAAATGTATATCGAGTGTTTTTTATAGGGTGCCAAAATTCGAAAAATTAGACAACTAAAAATTATAACAAGCCAATTAAAGATTGCCATGAAAGTGAAAACAAATACCAATCTGACAAAGAACACATACATATAAATTTAACACTTTAAATTGCGACCGCAGTAAAAATTATTAACGTAAAAAACATGTAATGAATTATGAAATCTAAATTGTTAAAAAAAAATTACAAAAGGTTAATTTAAATTAAATTTTAGTTTTCTCCACCGTACCTCCTTCCAGGCGACCACATTTATCCAATCGTCTAACATTGTTTAACAACTTAGAATTAATAATTCAATACATTTTTTTTAAGTAGTTTTTACTGTACCCGCATAAAATAATTATAAATTTAAGAAGACTATTGGAAAAATAAATTCGACTGGAAGACAATATATGATGAAGAAAACTAAAATCTAATTGAGATTAGCGTTTTGTAAATTTTTGTTTAACAATTTAGTACTCATAAATCATTACACTTTTGTACGTTTATTATTTTTACTATGACTGCAATTAAGTGTTAAATTTGTTTGATTTTTGAAGTTCGGCACCCCATAAAAAAATGCAATATATTTTGGTCCATGTGTATTTTGATGGATGCTGAATAACCTGGTATTATATTTTAGATAAAAAAAATGCCGAGCCAGGCTAGGCCTTTGTTACATCAATAAAATGGCTAATAGAATATATCCTCCATTCAGAGTACTAACTGTAAAAAAACTAGCTTTCGGAAATTTCAAAGCCTTCTCACATTTCTAGAGCGTTAACCTGAAAAACAGGACACACTGTGTCAGGTGTTTCTACATAATACTCACAAGTGCTCCTTCAACTTACTGTAAATGGTTTTCTTAAAAGACTTTCTCATAACTTAAAAAAGTTTTAAACAGTTATAACTGTTCAAAACGACTGTCGTTGCGAAACAATTTTGTACAAAAAAAAAAAACGAAATGCACAAGTCACAATACACAGTAGGTATGCACAACTGTTTTTGATAATAGATTGTAATGTTATCACACATTACAATAATTTGAGGGACTTTTAGGAAACCTTTTATTTTTTGCTTTATTAATACCGATACAAAAACTAAGGTAAAAACAAATTTCGTCAAAGGGTTTTCGCTTAGCCTTAGCTGTACCTTGGCTTGCAATTTCATAACAGTTTTGCATTCTATTGTAATTGCATTTTTATTTTTGAACTGTATTTGTAGAAATCTATTCATTTTAGAAATTTTTTTTCAAACATATGAGCCATTTCAATAATCATACCCTATGTATTAGAATTATTTTACTTGATTAACTGTACCAAAGGAATCAATTTTTTTTTTGTAACCACGACTACATGCACGGCTTTTTGCTGTGTCACTTTTAAATTCATATTGACAGTTTCCAAAACTTGCACATTCTTTAAAAACACTAGCACCGTTCCTTACATTGACCTGGTAGAAAATTGAGTGGATGCAATTATTTTCAGATCCTTTACACATATGTCAACGACATCTTGGACCGCAGAGCAGAATGGGCCCCCCATCTGAATCCCCCTTTGCTGCTAAACTACGAATACGCCGTCCACCACATCCTCTGGAATAAGCCGAACTTGTTCTTCCAGGACTGGGAGGCCGGCTACGGATTGTGGAAGTGTTTCAGGGAGAAGAAGAAGTCAAAAAAGTGAAAGTTGTATTTTCAGAATTTGTAATTACGTATCGATAACTAAAAGATGTGATATTTGTAGTGTTGTTTTATTTCCATCTGAATGTAGTAGTAGAAAGACAGTGGAAAAAGTATAAGACATGAAGACCAATTTAGAAGATAGTACTCTCGATATTTTTGAACTGCCTACTGCCACTCGTCAATTCCATAATAAAAAAACCAAGAGGTAAACAGTATAATGTGAACTGCGAGATCTTTAGCTAGTTTCCACATACAAGTAAGTACAAAACTTACAGGATAAGTGGCAAAACATTTTACGGTGGTGAAAAAGTTCTTGTAGAAAATTCAAGTGCTGTAACAGTGTAAGAACTCATTTACGCAACAAAATAAGAAACTACTGTTTTTAATAAATAAAGTCCAGACGAAATTTATGCAACTTTATTTTTCGTTTTTTTTATTCTAAAGCACTTCCACAGTCCAAATCTAGTCTCCCAGTCCTCGAAAAATAACTCCGGTTTATTCCACAGGACGTGGTGCAAGGCATATTCGTACTTGGAGCGAAGCGGTGGACTCAAATGGGGCGCCCATTCAGCTCTGCGATCAATAATATTTGTTACGTATTGATATAAAACCTGAAATATTTCACATTTCAGTACGTTTCACGGCTAGCTTTAAATATATACAGAAGGTGAGTTATTCAATCTTCCAAAAATTTGTCCCACGAGCTGAGAGAAACATTAGATTTACAGGCTGGCAGCTAGGGCAGTTCAAACCAACAAAGCTGCTAAAAAATTAAAATATGTTTTGTCAATTTTTTAACGCAACATTCTATTGTTTCCCTACTGCATTGTCAATTATCCATACAGATGAGTTAGTCCCTTATCCCCCTGAGGTGACGCGATCGCAACACGATTTAAAGTAACTATTGCCAAATGAAGTGCACACAATACAAATATTGACATTCTTCGGCGGTATGTAAAAAGAAGAAAACAAACACAAATGGTGTATATTAAACGTTAGTCCAAGCTTTTTCACTCAAATCCTTATGCAGGGTGTTTCAAAAAGACATGGCAATATTGCTACAGATGATAGAACATTGAAAAATAAGTGGAGTTTGCTTAATAAAGGTATATCCTAGAACCACTTATTAATTTTATAAATAATTTTATGAAATCAAATTTTGAATGCAACTAAAAAAAATATATATATTTGATAAAAATTTGACACATGTACTTTTTCATGGTGCCGAACACGCTGGTGTTATCAGGTTTTGTGTACAAAGTAGAGAGCACTAGTTGCTAACACTTCTGCTGATATTTTACACATTTTTTAAGTTGAGTTTTCCCCCAGTGGCGGCTGGTCAGATTTCAGGTATGCCATATCTCAATAGCCAGACATGGGACCCAAATCAAACTTTAGGGTATATGTACTGTGGCCATATAGAAAACTTTGGTAGAAGAACGATTTTACACTTGCAAAAAAAAGTAGAAAAAAACGTGGGCCTCACCTTAAATTTTCAAAATGGCTTTTTTAAATTTCGAGAAACATTTTTTTCCATAAACTAGATGTAATTTTACGAATAGGTTTCAAAAATAACTATATTTGTAGAGTTTATAACATTTTGAAATTTTTATAATGTATCACAAATACAATGTTAAATTTTAAACTGCTGTAACTTTAGTAAAAATTAATAATTTTTAATAAAATCTGACCCCTATCGGTAGAATAAGGTCTAGTTTATGAAAAAAAATGTTTCTCGAAATTTAAACAAGCCAATTTGGAAATCTTAGGTGAGGCCCACGTTTTTTTAAAATTTTTTTTGCAAACTGCAAAATCGTTCTCGTTCTACTGAAGTTCTTTATATAACCACAGTACAGGGTGATTCTTTTATCATGGGAAATGAGTTTTTCTCGCAAACGGCTGCAGCAAATTGAGTTCTGTAAAAAGTATTTTATTTGGGCTGATTGATGCTTGAAATTGCGATGGATATGAAAGTTATAATTAAGCGACGCTGGGCGTCGCGACGCTTCAAAAATTTTTTTGTCAGAAGCATACCATTTTTTTTTCAGAAATTGGAAGATCTATCGAATAGAAACACTTTTCCCAAATACAATTTTTTTTCCACCTAAAACCATTCAAAAATTACAGACCAGTTTTTATGTGTTAAATTGGTCGATTGCCATTCAAAGAATGCATGGTTTTTTAAATTTCACTAAAGCAGGCAGGCTAGGCTAACTTTTATGCTGATATTGACCACAAATATAATTTAGGATTTAAAGAAAATAATTTACAAAATGTTACTACATTTAATAACACTAATTTAATTGTTTAAGAAATAATGAACGTTTACACTAACAACAACCAATACATAAAACACTAAAGAATAACATGAACTATATTTAGTAAAAATTAACTCTTAATTCACAAATCTTATTTTAACAATTGCTCGATATAGGCGCCATCGTTATCTAAACATAAATTGTATCGCTTTCTTATTTCGCAAGATGTAACTTTTCTTAAAACATCACCAGATATTCCATTGCACGCATCAATAATGTTTTGTTTTAAATTATCTAAATTATTAGATTTTGTTTTATACACTATATTTTTTAAAGTTCCCCATAAAAAGAAATCTAAGGGTGTCAAGTCCGAGGACCTAGGCGGAAATTTCAAGGGCCCGTGTGTCCGCAACCATCTTCCGTGGTAGAATTCATTCGAATAATTTTGAACAATGGCCGCATTGTGGCAAGGAGCTCCATCTAGTTGAAACCATAAGTTTCTTCCGATTTGCAGTGGCACATGTTCCAGCAAAAGAGGAAGGTGATTTTGGAGAAAATCTAAGTATCTTGCGCCCGTCAAGGCGCCTTCATAAAAGTATGGCCCTACTAAGTGCCGCCCGACTATTCCGCACCAGACATTTATGCCAAAGTGGCCCTGCCTTTGATGTTGCCTGATTTTATACGGGTTTTCGTCCGACCAATAATGGGTATTTTTTTTGTTTGGTAATCCATGACTAACAAAATGACTTTTGTCTGTCCATAATATATGAGAAAATAAATTAGGATTATCATCCAAAGACACCAAAAACTGACAAATAGAATCCTCCCTCCGCTCACAATCTCTTAGCAAAAGTTCTTGCAAATTATGAAATTTATAGTCATGGTATTTGTTGCTTTTTAAAACTCTTTGTATCACGCTATAATTTAAATTTAAGTCTCTTGAAGCCTCTCTTATAGAAGCTTCATGATGATTGTTAAAGTAATTTAAAATAATTGCCACATTTTCATCCGTCGTGACAGTTTTTGTTCTTAATATTTTACCTGCAAATTTGGCTCACTGAAGTTATAGGGATTTATAAAAAAACACAAAACCTACCTTCAAATGCTTTAGGATTTTGACGCAAACTACATTCTAACATAGTAAAAATTTTGTGGTCTGGAAGGTTGCGTTCGAGGTATTTTTCAGGTTAAAGCATTTTTTTGGGCTTCTCCGTATAACAAAAGCATGTCAACTTTTTCTGAATGTGTAAACATATTTCTTATTACTCGGTCGGTCAGTGGTCGCGCGGTTTAAGGCGTCAGTACTTGAATCGAGGTGACTAGATCGATGTTGGTTCGAGCCCAGCTGCCGGTAGACCGTATATAAGCTATATTTGTGGAGAGGTTTGGCGCCCTCTCTGCGGGTATGGTAGGGTGGAAGAATGTTGGCTTGGGTCAATGTGAGAGATTGATGCCGGTTGATATTTGACTACCCCCCTAATTAATGAGGTTTTCCAGGTTTCCCTCATTCCTGCACTGAATAGTGGTTAGGGCCTACCAACGTAAGTCGTTCCTGGGCGCAAATGCGGCCTGCTTAATAATAATATGCCGCCCCCTCTCCCGCACAAATCTCCGACTTCTGGGCTAATCCCTGTGATTAGAATGAGGGGTAGAGATATTATTATTATTATTTATTACTTACTATTTTAATAGAAATGATTAAAATTACACTGACAATTTCAGACATCAATTAATATAAGCCAATTTTGTTTTTTCAAAGCCTACCTGCTTTAGTGAAATTTAAAAAACCATTCTTTTCATGGCAGTTGACCAATTTATCACATAAAAACTGGTCTGTAATTTTTGAATGGTTTTAGATGAAAAAAAAAAAAAATGGTATTTGGAAAAAGTGTTTCTATTCAATAGATCTTCCAATTTCTGAAATAAAGATGGTATGCTTCTGACAAAAAAATTTTTGAAGCGTCGCGACGCCCAGCGTCGCTTAATTATAACTTTCATATCCATCGCAATTTCAAGCATCAATCAGCCCAAATAAAATACTACCCATGATAAAAGAATCACCCTGTACATATATACTAAAATTTGGTTTGGGTCCCGTGTCTGATTATTAAGATATGACATACCTGAAATTTCACCAGCCGCCACTGGTTTTCCCCATTCTAAGTCTCGTGATTTTATGTAAAATTTTATTTTACAAAAAAAAAGGTGCTCTTAGAAAATTTAATAATAATGCATCACTTTCAAGGGAAACACAAGAAACTGTGGTAGTCAACCAAACAATCACTGTAAATGTTTTTATTTATCAAAAGTGTGTATGTATCAAACTCCAAACTTCCATTGATATGTTATATTTTGTATAACAGAAATTCAAATATGTTGTTTATTCTCTGATTGGAATAGTAATTTGTTATTTTACTGAATATTGTAAATTTTAAGATTTTATCCTGCTCTGTTTGTAAAACGCTGCTACATAATAATAATGGAAACTTAGCCTGCTATTCTGAAAAATTTCCTGAGGCAGCCGCCAAATAGGAAAATATTTTTGGTAATAGAGAGGCGTTGTCGAGAAACTACTGATTAACCTATATCGGCTAGAACTTTTCAAAAAGATCAAGATATTTTAAATTTGCTCTCCGAATGTCCAACTATCAGTATATGAAAAATGTCTATAGATAAATACGACATCTAGTGTGGGGAAAATACCAACAGAACAACAATTGCATCCATACCATTATCGAAAAGTATAAGAACTTTTACGGAGCACTTCTGGTATAAGTTTCCATTATTATTAATTGTAGTAGCGTGTAACAAAGCAGAATAAAATTTTAGCAAGATTACAATATTCGCGAAAAGAATGAATTATTATTCAAACTAGTGAATAAATAATACACCGGAATTTTTCTTATACAAAATATGACAATCAATGGAAACAAAGTACAAATACATGATAAATAAGTAATAAGTAAAAACAGAGATTGCCTAGCCGACTTTACCACAGTTTTTGCATTTTCCTTGGAAACGAGGAATTTTTAACAAATTTACCAAGACTACCCAATTTAAAAGCAGTTTGAGAATAAAATGTCACTAGACATAGTAGTGCCCCTACTTTGTACAAAAATACTAATAGCACCAGGTACCTGTGTCAAATTTTGATCAAATAGTTGTTCATTAAAAAAAGTAACATCCAAAATTTGACTTTGTAAAATTATCTTGCACGCTCTGTATCTCAAAAATGAATGGCTCCAGGACAGCAATATTCCCATGCCTCTTTGAAACACTCCCTATATTATCTCGGTGTCAGTTGTTTTAGCTAAATCCTTCCTTAAATACTGCGACAATTTGTAATTATGTGAACAAGAATGTTTTCTACTGCTTCTGTAAGTTCTATGCAAAATTATCATCGTTTACGATAGTTGCTAAGAAACTGGCATGCCCAGTTGCCAAACGATCTCTACACGATTGTTCGCGTCAAGATCGTGCCAGTCGCCCTATTGCAAATGAAAGTGTACGACATTGAACCGACCGCAAAACGACTAACACAATACTTTCGAATCAGAGTTGCGTCACCTTCAGTGGGAAAAAGACCTTGGTTATACAAACCTCAGCTTGGTGTATGTAGCAAATGAGGGAAAAAATCGACAGAGCTGTGGCATGCAAATAATGGGACTTGACTAAGTTTTCCGTGCAGATTTGTAAGGCGTATTCTTGCATGCTCATTGCGATCGACGTAAATGTCGCAGCCGTATATCCACAAGGAATTTCCAGTAAAATCACTGCACACATTTCAAAAATCACGTAGATCTGAATTCTATAAAGAAACGTGCAAGTTTACCCAAATGTTTAGTTATCATGTAAATTTAAGTTGCCACCGTTTTATATATTGTTTTTGTTTTATATAAAAAATACATAGTTACAAAAATAAATAATAGAAGCTGAGGCAAAGTACTAAAAAGTTATTGAGAAATAAATTATAAATACAAATACAGTCTACTAACTATAAAACCAAAAGATACGTTCCGCTGAAGGAACAGCGCAAAGGATAAGTTTTCGAATGAATAGGTGCGGAAAACTAAGGGAAGAGATGGAAAGATGAAGTAAGCGATAAATACCACACAAGAAAAACAGTCTGTTACATGAATCGAAAAAATAGTACCAGAAGAATAAGCAAAGCAGTACACCCAGCCATAAGCAATTCTTGTTGTTCGCTGCTCTTTTAATTACTGTACATATTTGTTAAAGTATCAAATAAATACAAGGGAAATGAGAAGATAAATATGCAAGAAAATGTTCTAAGGAATATACCCTGCGTATGTAAAAAATACAGGGTGTTAAAGCTGATCTTTTAAAAATTTGTTTTCACAATAATTTTCTCAATTTTTTTTTACATATTTGAAATCTCATAGAGAAAATTCTTGTGACCAAATACTCAAGGGCATTATTGCAAACGAAACCAAAAAACAAACGTAGAACCTGAGGTGAAGGAATTAATATTATAATAATAATGTAAAATTTTATTTAGGATACTGGGTGTCCGAATATGATCCCTACTAATTTTGAGTTTTATAAAAAATTTTATAGGGCTTTGTGGTATTAATTTTTCATGTAGGATCACCTACAGAATATTAACGCGTCATTTCCGGACACTCAGTATTTTAGTATTCTTGACATTTGTAAAACTCATTTTTTCGTTAATATTTTTGAAAATCATCCGTTAGAGACAGCCGTAGAGAAATAGGTTGCATTTGTTATATTTTTAAAATTCAAATTCCAAAGAACTCTAAAAAAACAATTTATAGATAATATGCAGACGTTATCGATTTTATACAAAGTGCCTTTAAATATAGAACATGAACAATAGTAATGAATTTCGCTCAATAACTGACAATCATACCTTGACAAAAACGTGACTGTGAACCACTGGCAACCCGTTTGTACAGTGCTGCCAATGTAAGTGTGCGGTGGCAAGGTAATAAAAAAAATTGCCTTCTGGTATTCAGCTCTGCTTGTGAGAAATAAAATTTGTCATGATTTCAAATCCAGTAAGTGTTGATAATTTGGAAAAAAATCTTTTTTTTTTTCTCATCAGTAGATGAGAAAATATTATTAAGAATGTGTCTCGAAATGAGAAACACCGCCCGATTTTCAGATTATATTCGCTAGTGAAGTACTTTTTGTATACGAGACACAACAAAATGTAATTAAGAAAAATTTTTCAAAAAAAAAAAAAATAAAATTAACCAAAAAATCAAACTAGGCCTATGACATTGAAATTTTTCCCATATTCTGTTTTTCATTCCAAGAAACTTTTCTAAATAACATTCTGTCATATCATACAGAAACAACACCGGTCAAAAAAACCAGCTCGTCCCAAATTATCGACTGGATTTTATGAATTTGAAATCATGACAGATTTTGTTTCTTAATCAAGTAGGACTGAATCCCAGGAGACCATTTTCCAGCATCAAAATGTGTTCCTTTACACAAGAGTTGTTTCATCTATTTGGGGACACACTGTATATTTTTTAAATTTTGGTCACACCCATTTGAAGTTATCCTTTGAATCCAGCGACGCACTTAGATTTGAAATAAAAAAAATTGTAAATTTTTTTTTGGATTTTAACGGTTGGAAAAAATTTGCAGTAGACCTTGAAAATTTATTTTTCATTCTGAAATTTAGCATTGGTGGTTATTAGAGCTCTACCATTGAAAAAAATAAAATCTTTTAAATCGAACAACAAATAAAACTTTTATAGAGGTGCTCCACTTTGAAATGGGTCACTCTGTACGTATTAAGCAAGTACAAGAATGTACTTATGCCATTGGTAAAACCATTTACACTTTTTTTTATTGCTGCTACTTTTCACACCCTAAACTTATTTCTAATTGCGAGTCATTTTGCAGAAATTTTGACGAAAATATTAAAAATACATTTAACACCCTGTATGACACAACCGTAGACGCACTTTTTTAAACACCCTGTATATGGACTTAATAGAATTTAGTTTTAAGCAAGGCTTTTTAAGAAAATGTACTAAGCGTTCTAGATATCAGAAGTAATTCTAAATAGTTTGAAAAATATATGAATACAAAATGCAATGTACAAAATTGTAATGCTTGCGACCACTCACCTGGAATTAGAACACGTCCTAAAGCAGTCCGTAATCAACTCGTAGAAATAGTTCTGATGGGTTTTGAAAAACATTCTGTCGGACCGATTGGATTTCTTCCTAACCCTTAACTTATACTGGGACCCACGAAAGAATATCCTAGAAAAAAAAAATAGAAAATGGTAATTTGCGTGGGTCTATTTTTCTACGAGGGTAACTACTAACCGTGGCTGGTTCAGTTCCACACTATTTTTGTTTCTGTCTATCAAATTCAACCACACCCTTATAGCAGTGAGAAACGTCACTTTGTTGTCTTTGTGAGCCAGATGCGAAATGTGCAACAAAAGGTCGGGAGTAATGTTGGTGTAAAAGGATTTCATGTGATACTTGGCGGCAGCGTAGGCGGCGAGGCTTCCAAAGTTCAACATCGCTTCCTCGGTTACATTGGGACTGACCATTTCTTTCAGCAGCCTCTTGAGCTAAAATTATGCCGTCAGACCCAAATCTACGTACTTCCTCCTAATCTACTTACCATAACCATGACGTCGCTGTTGGATAAATTATTTATGACGTGCCTTATACACAGGTCTATGCCCATCCGCAGAGGCTTGTATAAACTACTGTCCCTGTCCCGCCTAGGAGAAATACTGCTCTCCAGCATAAAAATGAGTCTGGTGATGAACTTTTTCGATATTTTATGCCACTTCACCGACCTGAGCACTTCGTATATGACCTGCATCAGTTTCTGAGCTTCCGTGGGATTTATAGACGTAGAATACATAGCGGAATCTGTAAAGTGTAAATACTCAATCTTACCGTTGCTTAAAATTTGTAGAAACTAAGCCATGCCGTATTGCAACAGTTTTAAAAAGAAAAGGCGATGTTACGCAATGATAATGTTATACAGGCTGTCCCAAAATTAGCCTGCCAAAAATTAACTGTGGATTCTACGATCAAAAATAAAAGTTCTATAATCATAAGTCTGTAGACACCCCCTAACGGAGATATGGCCCCTAATGAGGACCTCAAAATTTGATTTTTCCCAAATATTTACAAAAGGGATTAAGAAAGAGTAATCAAGTGTGAAACTGAGAATCACAATTAGATTGAGAATCTAATGATTTGAAAATAATTCCTCATAGTTGGTCATAGGCGTGCCAAACTGGGGAGTCAGTGAGAGATTTTCGTCGTCAGATAAAAAAATCTAAAATATTGGTTTATTTTACATGAAAAAGGTACTCCTATTTCAATCCCATAATTTGCTCTGTTTTTGAGTAATCTTAATGTAAAAATTTTGTGACATACCACAAAAGTTTAAGATGGAAACTATAAATAAGTAAAATATCCCTAGTAGGCTCCGAGAAAATACTGTCGACTTATTTAATACATATTATAGGTGTTAATCAAGCATTTTAACATATTAAAATACTTTTAAAATACAATGTAATTGTTTGTAAATTTTTGAATTTTAATATAGCCTATTAATACTTCAAAAATGTTTAAAAACATATATAATATGTGTAAAATAAACTGGCAAATAACTTTTCAAAGCCTACTAGAGACAATTTGATCGCTTGCATATCATAACTAATATTTTTGTGGTATTACAAAATTTTTAAATTAATTTTACGCATAAACGGAATAATTTATCGAAATACCTTTTTTTTTTTTTGTAAAATTGTCAACACTTAATTTTTTGATGTGACGGCAAAAACCTCGAGACTTGAAAAAGTTAAGAGCAATATTTATCCAATAACCCACGCCTATGACTAATTATAGTATTGTTTTTAGAACATTAGATTTGCAATCTAATTTTGATTCTTAATTTTAAATTTGATAACTTTATCTCAATCCGTTTTGAAAATATTTTCAGAAAATTAAATTATGGAATCTCTCTTTACCAAGCTATGTTTATAGAACTTTTTTCCTATTTTTGATCGTAGAATCCACAGTTAATTTTTGGCAGGCTAATTTTGGGACACCCTGTGTATGGTACAGAATGCATATGGGCCAATCAGATATAAAAAATCAGATCAAATAAGGGCCAAAAAAGATAATCACTAAAATTATTGTTAAATAAAAAACATTCACTACATAAATAAATGAAAAAAATGTGTAAAATAGATAAATTAACTATTGTAACAGTTCTCTCAAGTTATAGGGCCTGTTGCTTCACACAGGTATCTGAGTGATCCAAAAATATTAAGAAAAAAAATTGAATACATAAGATTCGAACACCCCTTGAAATTGGACCCAAAATTATGGTCTTTTTAAATAAATATTTCTGCTGCTAGGCCAATTTTAAAGTGTAAATAAATTATTATTGGATAAGTGAAGGCGAGTATAGTTGCGGCAAGAATTCAGACAACTTACGTCATACGAACAAGTAAAAAATGATATCTGCACTTAATATCGCTACCTGAAATTTTAGAAATATTTATATTTAAAAATTTATAACTAAAAAACTAATAGTCTCAATGATGAAATTTTAAACACATTACAATACCATAAAATAATGTTTTCTGAAAATTTTTGATTTTCAAAGTGTAGAAAATATCCGATTTTAGAAAAATCACAATATTTGAATACCCATAAAAAAAAGGATGTAATTCTAAGGCGTTTAAACGTTTTAGGAAGGTACTTAGTATACTATAGTTGCGGCAAGAATTCGAGGTCATAAATATTTTAAAATAATAGAAACTTACTATTTTTGTTTGTTTTAATTTATATTCAGGGTATTCCATAATTACGTCGAAGTAGCTCAACACAAGTAGGCTTAAATATATACTGGACAGAAAATATTGTATATTGTATGCTCTTTTAACAAAACATGGTTTTTGTTTGAACTGAATATCTTTAAAAACCAATGATGATCTTTTTTCAACTCTATGAGTATAGTACAAACTTAGGTAAAAAAAATAATTAAGGTCATTTTTTAGTTTGACTACATCTTTGCTACAAGGAAACTAAAAGTACTTAAATTTTCTTGAAAACCAATGGGTGTCATTCCACTATGTTTTTTCTTGTGCAAACACGTCAAAATGTTAATAAAAAATTATTCAAATCTTGTCATCCTTGTCCTATAAAATGTTTTTAAATGTGTTTTATACGACGAAGGTTGACAAGTTTTGAATAATTTTTATTTGAAACATTTGCACAAGAAAAAATGTAGTGGAATGACACCCGTTGGTCATGTAGTACACGGGAATACCTACTTTTAGTTTCCTTATAACAAAGTAATCAAACTAAAAAATTACCATAAATAAATAATTATGACAGCAACATTTTCAAACTAAATTGGTTGCTTTAATACGAAATGACCCTATATTATGTTGTTTCTTGTCGCATTTCTACGTTTTGTCTTTACAATGTCATTAATAAAGTATAGTACTAAGATATTATTATTACTCAAAATATAGTATAAAATTGATAAGCACGTTAGATAAAGTATTTGTGAGACACGTACATTTTATTAATGCTGTAACAGGTATGACATAAGTTGGGCAAACGACGATTCTGGGCTCGGAAGAAATATGGTAATTATTTACAACGGAATCCTCTCCAGTACTGATGAAAAAATTTGAACCTCCTATTTTAGAAGGTGGGGAACAAGAATCTAAAATTAGTTTTTTTCAGTCCTTTTCGAAAAAAAAAAAATTATCTAAATTGTTACCACTATGTATACATTACATTATACTGAAATTGCATATTTATTTTGGCCAGTGTGACGTCATGAAATAACCATGGCAGAGGCGTTATATTGAAACTTCAACCTAATGTAACATATACAGGGTGTCCCATTAATATTGCGAAAAAATTCAGGGAGTTTCCTTGAAAAAAAATTCCTAAGAACCTGTGTCCGGAAATGTTTCTATCGAAAAAAATATAGGGTTTTTATTAATATCTAAAGAACTCTAATTTCGATTATTTTGAAATTTCGTATTGTCACGGAATTTGCCCCACTCACACCCAAACCGACGACTGTGGTATCGCGAAATGCTAAGATTGCTCCGATCGCCCCTACACGATTCTGTTAAACAAACAAAAAGCCGTGGATCGAGACGGCACTGGAAAAATGGGGAATTGACGAGAAGCATTTGAGTCGTACGGGAAAATGGATCTAGAGATACTAGAAAATACCTGGAATATTCGTTGGGTCTATAAAAGCAGAATAAAGAGCCGAGTTAGTAAGTCTTGTATTACAGTCTGAATTGAAGTGTTTAGTTGAGTTGTAATTAGTGTTTAGTAGTGTACTGAGTATAGTTAATAAAGAAGTAATTAATTAACGGATTGTGTTTTTCTGGCAATAGAAAAATTCGGATTAGGAAATCCGTGACAGTATGTTTGTTTATAAAAACCAAAGAGATCTTCTGACTTAATTTGATTTATTTTATTTACTCCAGTGACGTCCATGGGGTTGATATTAATACGTAAAAATATGAGACGCCACTGCTTTTCCTTAGGTTTCATATTTTTTCTAATTATGTGATAAAAAAATACAACTTTTTCGTCACTTTACTTTGTTCTACTTCAGGAATGTGGATAGAAAAGGTTATTAATTTTTTGCTCGAAAACAAAACATGATACCAAACAGAGTAGACAAAGAAAGCTGTATTTTTAATCCCATAATTAAAACCTAAAAAAGCAGTGGCGTCTCATATTTTTACATATTAATATCAACCGGAATGATCTCCCGAAGACCACTGGAGTAGATAGAAAAAATCAAATTAAGTCAGAAGATGTCTAGTTTTTACATACAAAATTTTAAAAAAATCGGAATTAGGGTTCTTCAGATATTAACAAAACCTTATATTTTTTAAAATTTCAACACCCTGTATCTCCAAAACAAAGCATTTCCAAACAGAGGTACATGACTTTTTTTTATTTTTGGTCAAGAAAACTCCCCCTGAATTTGTTCTCAATATTAACGGGACACCCTGTACTGAGGTTATAATTTTGAAATTTTTTTCAAAAACTAAACTCGAAAAAACTTATTTTACATTTGTGTTCAGCACCCTCAAAAATAGAGGTAGAAATTTTTTAATAAAGATTAGACAAGTTTCCGCCGTTGTAAATAATTACCTTAAATATCAGAAGTTTATAAACACATTTAGGCATTTTCTTCATTTATATTAAGAAATTGAAACAGAATCGTTCTATCATTCTAATCGTACTTTAAAAAAGATTAAAAAAATTTGGTTAAAAAATGTAAACAAGTAGCCAATGCTTGATAAAACTTAAAACTATATATGAAAATTTTTTTTCAATGAAAATATTCATGCTGCACATATACTTTTTCATTTAATTCACTGTACGTTAATTGAGATCAAAAAATAATTACTATTAGAAACCTATTTTTTCTCAATAGTATTTTCCCCTCAATTTTGCCCCTAAAGATTTTATTTCCAAAGCTGCTTTCATCCATAATTCAGAATACCTACTCCAAAAATTATTTGCATAAATCACTTACTTGCCCGAACAAATATAATAAGAAAAACACAAGTCTACATTTATTGTAAATGTAAGATTTAAAAAAATGCATCATGTACTTACTCAGAAGATCGTTGACGCCGTCTTCCACCTCTGGGTATATATCTAATAACGCCACAATCATATCCGTACAAGCAAACTCGATGTCCCACAATTTCCCATCTTTGTAAAACGTGATAATAGAACTCAGAATTATCCTGTGCACGTTAGGTTTGAACATACGTATCAATTGCACATAATAATCCATACACTTGTCGACCATTCTCCTAAACAAATAATTTAACAACAATCAACAACAATGCAAATAGTTTACCATCAACGACGGGGAAAAATCGACAAAGTACGCAGATCTACGCGACACGTTTAACATATTTTTTAACACACAAATTTCAAATATTTTCATTCTTATATTTAATACATTTTATTTAATATTCTCACAAAATTTTGAAAGCCGTGTAGGTTATTTTCCTTAATTTTACGTTGTAATGTTGGTACCACTGCTGACGCCCAATTAGACTGTGATAAAAAAGCATAAATCATGTCCGTATAAGTTACATTCTAACCACTAGATTAATTTTAAAAACTGCATTCAAAAATATTATCCGTTTTTCGAGTTTTTAACAAAAATAAGAATGGGATTTTCTACTTACTGTCTGGTATACATTACTAGGCTGTTAGATCCGCTTTTGAGGCGTAGCTGGAAATGATGAAGGCAGCTCATGATCGACCAAACCATGTGAATGATATGCGCCGTGTTTATATATTCAGGATCCGCTCTTGCTATTATGTCGCTTATTAGAGGCAAAGCTATAACCGGAAACATAATTTAAACCGCAATATGAATAATAAACGTACTTACTTTGCTGAGCAACAAACACCCTCCAGTCGCAATGAAGACGCGAAAAGAAAGAAAGAATGGCGACTCTACGTAAAACAATCGCGTACCTATGATGTGCCATCCTTGTTTATCGGGTTGTTGTCGAATAGTTACGTCTTTGTTGCTCAAAATACGGAAGACTTTTTAGACACGGACCACAGATAAAAGAAAGCGGATCATAGAGAAAATTTAAATTAATTTAAAATTTTAAAATATTTTTTGCGGACCACGCGACTCACCAAGCAGCCTCCTAAGATGAAGTTCATGCAGATCTGTGACACTTTTCAAGCAGCACTTGTAAAGATTCTTAACTACCCTTTCAAATTCCGATAAGGGCATATAATCTGCCCTGGAAATATGTTTGCCCACATGTTTTCTACTCGCCTGGCGCATTAATTGGGTCAATTCTGTATCTGATATACGAACTGAAATGTACAATAATTAATCAAAATTTGAAAAACTGTACCTACCTACTCGTTGATGGAAGTTTATGGTAGTCAAAAAACTACAAAATCAATATAACAGGTACTTGCTAGGCTTACAAATGCGTATTCTATTACTATTTTATCCTGCATTAGTGCTCATATTAAACTTGAATCTATAGTTTTCTCTGTTAATTATTACCTCTACGTTTCATGCAATATAAATTATAAAATACGTATAGGTATATAGTCTGTGTAAGCCAGAATTGTTAAAGAATAGATATACTCAATTTTATCGCAAAATATGTAGGAAAAAGTTAAGACTTACAGTTTAATTCAGATATATTTTGTTCGTCAGATTCCGTATCCGAAATATATGAACTTTTCGGTCCTCTGGATACATCGTCCAATGATACGTAAGAATCAACTTCTATTTGAGATGGTGTGTCAATATTTGCTTCTAACTTTGAATTACCGTCGCTACCTGTTCTCGGAATATCTGCTCCCATAATGTTGTCTATATATCTTTTTCCAAAGTCCAATTCTTTAGAGTTCGCCATAATTTTTCTAACCTTTTTGTACTTATCTTCATCAGTAATGGGCTTCGTTATAGTTGCAGACTTGTTTCCTGCCTTCGTATCTTTCATTGATTTTGTTCCGGGGATAGTTGGGGAAATTTTGCTTTTTATGGACATCTTTCCGCTTCTTAGCGAAACTTTTGCGGCGTAATCGTCATCCGCTTGTTCAGCTGTTGTTCTGGCGACTTCTGGTCCATATTCCGCATTTGGATCAATATCTGCCTTTAATTCTTCACCGTTTTTTGACATTTCCATTACTTTGCGTTCTATCGATTTCATAACGTGTTCCTTCAACGACTTTTGCCCAATACTCGGCAGGAAAAGTTTATCGGAATATTTCGAGGTTCTGGACCTATTTGACAATCTTTTCATGTACTTGTTTCTCTCTATCAATTTCTTAAAATACAGGTCGAGCTCTTCTTTCGATAGATGCTCCTTAGCGTACAAGTCATCGAGTCTCTCTTCATATAATTGTTTTTCTTCTTCTTTTGATTCGTCCGCTCGGGCTTTGGATTTGTCTTCATCCATTTTTATAAATTATTCTTCAGTTACAGTAACTGTCCAAACGATGTTTCTACGAGATTGTTTAAAAAATCGAAACGATTATTAGGCCTTGGAAGTGGCAGAGCCGACTAGGAAAAAAACATAAATTGCTTAAAAAAAAGTAATTTGGTGAAATGAGTGCCGAGGTTTGAAAAGGATAATCTTTGCAGGACTACACGATGAAAATTTATTGATACAAATCAAATTTGATCAGTCGACTGTACAAATAAAACGAAATGCTGTAGAAAACAACTTTATTAACTCTTTGGTAACACAACTGAAACGTCTTTTAAAACAATACATTTTTTTTTTATTTGAAAAATAGAAAAAATACAAAATCTTGCTCACAACAGCAACATAAATACACTTTAGGTGTACCTACACTAACATTGCACGATTTTTTTCGTAAAAAATTCTTATTTCATGCAAATACACTCTATGATCAAATATCACAAGGTAATACTTACAACTTAAATCTCTATTGCACAATATTGCGCGTAAATCACTTATTTATTGCTAACATTTCTGTTTGCTAAACGTTATGAACACACAACGAAACATACATAATACTAGACGGAATTCAATCTTAAGTACAATCTAATTTTTATTGCTGTGGCTTGTTGGTTTTTGATTTGTATTTTTGACAGATATCTTTGTGGAACTTCCAATCTTCCAACTGAAAAAAAAAACAGTCGTAAGCTATACAGGATGTTTCCGTTTTAAATTGACAAATTTTAGGAAACGATAAATCTTTGCCTATTTATGTCACTTTCACGTATAGACTTTACATTAGCGATCGACCGATGTATATATATTATATGTATATATTTTTAAAAAACAAATAAAAACATTCTAAAAATACTTAGGTACATACCTAATTTGTAAAAAAGTGTCAAAAACAAATCATTCTTTGGCTAAAAAAAAATACTAAATACAATAAAATCCCTACTTTATATATGAGCTGTGTACGGATCGTTTCCCGAAGATTGTCCATTTAAAACTAAAATACTCTGTATAACTTGAAATGAACGGAAATAGCAAAACAAAAAAAAAAGAATGATTGAAGAAAATATATTTTATCAAGTCTAATATTTAACTGATTACTAATTCCATATACTTGCCAAAAAGATTAAATAGTCACCAAATTGCGTTCACTATACCCGAGACCCAAAATTATAGAGTGATTCATTCAGTTAGATGGGTATGGGAGGTGAGAGTTGCAGGGGACAAGATTCCATAGGAGGGCACTTGAGAAGGGTTCAGAGAATAAAAAAATTACCAAAAATAAGTGTTGCATGTTGACTGAATCTACTACTTTAATAGTTTACTTTAAAAAGTTTATACTCACTTGTAGAATGCCATTTAGGCGACGATGGTCTACCACCACCCACTTACAGTTACTTGATGTGCGCTCCGCGGATATCACACTTTAACACATAATGCACTGCACTACTTACATACACACTACTATACACTACCGATTACAAGCACTGTCACTATAACGATCACACGTTAAAACGTATCGATGGCTATTAAGCCTGTTCATATACTCGCGTCAAGAATTCAGACGTCTTACGTCACGGCTGACGTTACACATTTGTTTTTATTGTCACGTAATTTTCGATATTTGGTTGCGTTAAAAACAATTATTTTTTGCAATTTAGTGCAATATATAATGCAAACTTTTAGTGTAGTATATAGTTTTATTACTATCAGCTGCAGTGTCTTAAATATTTTGATGAAAATATAATGAATTATTCATTTGTTCGTATGACGTAAGTCGTCTGAATTCTTGTCGCGAGTATAGAACAGTTAGAAAAAGTTTCCAACTGTCAGACGCACACGCATTGCGTTTATAATGCCCACAAGTTTAAAAATGCTTTGTTTTAGATGCAGTGTGCATGCTTCTGATGGTTGGAAACTGATTCTGGTGGACTACGAACAAAGCTATTATAGGGTGTGTTATCATATATCCACAAGCACCTGGTTCCATATGTAGGAAAACAGTGCCATATTTTTGTCATCGTATAGAATTCATTTATTCATGTTCCATCACTGTTTATATAATAATATAATTATATCAAACATATTCTTCAATGCAGACCTCGATCTTCTAATATTTGTCTTGAATAGTTTCTTCACCATATCACTATTTTGTCTTTTTCTATCAGCATACTTTTTCTATTTCGTTTTATAAAACGAAAATTCATGTCACGTATAATTCCAAAAGCACCATTCTAGGTAAAGTTTTATTCTGTGACACAGCAACTCCAAGTTTTTTATTGTCTGAAGCTCATTTTTAAAATACCATCCATGAATTGTTCTTCTTCCTTCCGTTAGTTTCCAGTATATTCTGCTTCGCAGTTGGATATTGTTCTTTGCCATTCTTTATAGCATGATATACACTACACTCACTGATAGACACTCTTCTTAATGAACTACCTATTTCAACCGCATCACTTACATTGATATTTTGGTCTCGAGCAATAATTCCTACATACATTTTTTTAAATTAAATTCGTGTGTGTACAATTCTGTGAACACGCTGTAGAACTTAAGTTAGTATAAATTCTTAAGAACATAAACACAAAATCAATATGCGGTGCGATACACTTCATTTTTTAAATATCCGCATAAAAAGAAGCCAAATATAGTCAGAAGATAATTGATGATGAATTGATGCTCATGTATGATACGTCACACCGCTGCAATACACCATGGACCTCCATTACTTCCTCAATTCGGTTGCTAATTGCCCGTGCCATGCCCACATTGCATACAATTCCACTCACTGGATACCACGATAAAAGTAGCTGCATTTAGCACTTGTTTAACCGGGAAATCGTTCTGCTAAAGCATTTCCACATCACCATCAATTAAATGATATCCATCAAATTCCAGTTGCTGTACACGTAAGCCATTTTTGACACTTGAAAAACTAGTGTAAACACTCGCATCACAAAAACGTTAATACTATAATAAGTAATCGAATTTCAATGTTCGGAATCATAGGATTTTATAGGATAAATATATGGGCTGCATGTATTTATCTTTGTGTTGACTGCATTAAATGGTGAGCGGGTTTATAACATGAACCACTCTCTATTATTTTGGACCTCGACTATAAGCATTTTGAAATTACACGTAAATATTTTACTTATTTCTTGTTGTAAAAATAATTGGGATATGTCTTTTCCAATTCAAACAAGAGTTTCCAATTTTTAGATAACCTTTCATTCTTTAAAGGAATGCCATCGAAATTAAAGACAATAAAATTATGATCATATCTTTACCTAGCATGTGCCCTTTCTGTCCGTTTGAGCACAGCAATTTTAGAAATATTTTGCCTGAAACTACGTTTCTATAAAAGAAAATTGAAAAAACAAAACGTTCTAGTCTTAAAAAATTTATAGCCAAAAAACAAATTAAGAAAACTTTGAGGTTACGTGGCATGTTAATATTGACTTTTCGAGAAAATGTTACATGACATATTATTTTTTCAAGTAATATCAATCATCCTCTAAATTTTCAGCACGGAGTTTCTGGACATCCTGTATTTTATGCTAGTAGAGCTGCAATATTTTATAGAGTTATATTTGACATCAATTTTAATTGTTTAGTGAGGTAATTTCTTTTTGATGGATAGACCAAGGGTCAAAAACTTTATTTGATGATCCTTAAAATTGTAGCATTTAGATGTCGTCTTACCTGGCACTCCACACTGCAATACATGGCCATCATACATCCGCAAACGTATTCCGCCACTTTGTCACATATACAGGATCTATTGGAGAACACGCTCTCATCGTACTCCACCTAAAACAACAAAATTCGTACTACACTATCGAAAATACAAGGTGGCGACTCTTTTCGCCACGTTAATAGAAAATCCATTGTTAGAATAGAGACAAACGCATTTCATGCAAAGGCAAAATGAAACAAAAACTAATAATTACAGCTGTACCTGTATGGGAGGACTCGATATTCCACTGTCTGCAGGAGAGGGTGCCTAGAAATTACAAGAAGCAACACTTAAATGCAGCAAACGCTATGACGGTAATTAAAAACCCATGCCAGCCATCAAGGAAATCGTTCAATTGGCCTTTCTTACAATTTAAATGAAAATTCGATATCATTAGATGTTCTAAAGTGCCCTATTAAAAAAATTTTTTTGTAATTCCTTGACAACTGCAGAGCATACAGTGACAAAACACATATCCAGTTAGGCACAAATTCTAAAGAAAAGCACAGGACCGGATTTAGTATGAGCAGGCAATCAAATTGTGATGTAACAAAACAAAAAATTTTGTCAACATTCAATATAATATCTTAAAAAACGGAATGTTATCTACATAGAACAGTTAAACAAAAACTATAACACTGAGCACTTTTCAGTACATTACATGGGCAAAATCATCAATTACTGCATGACCTTAAGGCAACGAGAGATAACGCATGCTGAAAGGCAAGTGTGATGCTGTATATGCACATAAATGATATACATTCTTATAACTTACATTCCGATGAGCATATGTGTGCCAGTTTCCCAATATTCTATCCCTTAAATCCGGCCCTGGAAAAATATTAGATACAACCAAAACTATGACTCACCACAGCAAAAGGTTCCTCATTAACTTCCACTTCTATCTCCTCCTCGTCTGGCGGCTCTTCCTTCTTCACGGCGATGAATTCCATCTCGCTTTGCAGTTGCTTCGGATCGATGTCATTTATCCAGGTCAGGTCTATGGTCTCTATTTCTTGATCTGTCAGTAAGGGGGCTTCCTTCTCTTGCTTTACGACTACATTGTCGGTTTCAACAGTGCTTTCAACCTGTTGAGGACTCGTCGCATGTGTGGTAGGATCGACAGACCCGCAATTATTCGTCGTTGGGGACGATTCTATTGTTGCTTGTGGGGTGATGGGCGAGGGTCGGGTATTTACGGAAACTTGAGTGTTCGCCTGAGAATTGATCGCTTCAACTGAATGTGACAAGTTTTGTTCTTGTAGAGAAGCGTTGGTAGGCTGGGGAGAATTTTCGTATGGCGCGGTGTACGGCAATCGAATTTTAAACGTGTCATTGAATGTGCACGTGTCTTTATTCTTGTACGTATTGGATGCACTGGGACCATTTAGTTTCGTCACGTCGACTGGCCTGATAATAATATTCTGGTGGACGGTCAAGTTGGGATTTACGTTATTAACAGATTGCTGGTTGTTAGCCATAATAATAAGTCTGTTCATTCGAGATGCATAATTAGGAAGTTGTTGAATGTCCTGAGCGATTCCCATACCGCTATTTGGCAGATGTCTAGAAACACTGCTTTGGAGTTCCTCATTTAGTCTTTTCTGGATCGAACAAATGGAGATGTACTGTTTGATTTGCCATTCCAACATTTTACGCTGGTTCGGTGTAAACGGATCTTGAGCTGAAAATTGATACCTATAAAGAGATTTGCACAAAGACGGATCAAAAATATTTTATCTATCACCTCGTGCCCCTCCTACCCCCACTATTGCAAATGTTTTCTCCGGGCTACCATAAAAAAGAAATGAACTTGCGTTAAGGCAGTCAGACAGAGAAAAACATATTCAATGTTGTCAGACTGTGGAATGGCCTGTTTGCTTGACTTTATCTTTGTTATGCACATGAATAGAAATCAAACAAAATAGGATAGGCATAGCATTGGAGTGCAAATGGAAACCTAATTTAGTAAGTAAGAATTTCAGACTCTCCTACTAAAAATAGACAGTCTATCGCACAGATGTCTATAGACTTGCTTTGTTCGTTTTACGCAAAAGCAAAGGAGGGATCTGAACTTTCCGAACCTGTATGTGTCTTAAACATAATTAAAAAAAGTTCAAGACTACCACTATGAAATTTAAATTTAAACAACAAATAATACTTACGAGGAGTACTAATTTGTGTGTTCTCTGACTGAGGCGCACCTGGGAGGGTACTTCGGATCTTTCCAGCCACAAAGGACACATAGCTGAATAAATCCCTTAGGAATGGTACGGCCATGTATTCAGACACCTCGGGTTGCATCACGGTGTCCAACATCAAGTAAACTCGCCACAACGTGAGATTGCCTATCTTCTTGTGCAAAGCGTTGAACACGTGCTCCATGAGCACTTCGGCGCTTTTGACATTACTGGACCTCCCGGTGAGATTGAGACTCTTCAACTCCTTGATGAGGTCCTTATACAGCTTCCTATCCTTTTGAGAGGAGAAACTTTCGAACTGGTATATCTCCGATCTGATAATGGTGGGCATGTTTTTCTGTATTTTTAGCAATTCGTTCTTGTAAACCCATTGGGCCCTCTTCATGCTGTCGTACAGGAGTAAATATTTCAACAGGACGATGCCTGCGCTCGTTATTTCTTGCATGCTGATTTCGTGCATGGGAGCAGGCCCCTCCTCCTCCGGATGCCTCATGGGACTGTGAGTGGCATAGGCGTTCTTCCCCGAGACATTATCCGAGTTTATCATCTGATATAATAAGGGATTTTGACTTGTAGAAGCCGAATTGTTGGTTGTTTTATGTAGACTATTAACTTTCTGCTGTAACTGAGCAAGAGCGTTAGACGGAGGGAATGAATTTTGCTGGCAGTTGTTTTGAATACTGAAAGAAATCCTCGTTGGCTGGTTAACAAGACTCTCTTGACGTTGCTCAACCGAGGTTTGTGGTGTCAAGTTTACTTGATTGGTATTTTCTACAAAATTACCTCCCGATTCATGAGTAACACTGGTTTGAAAGTTATTCATCCTCACTGCGTGAGCATTCCGAGCATCAGTTAAGACTTCTGACGGTTTCACAGTTTGAGGCATAATAGGAGGAGGAGATGCAAAATTGCTAGAAGGTGATCTATTAGAATTTTGAGTTTTGTTGTTGTTGCCTACTATTAAATTAAATTTATGCCGTGCAGGCGATAACACGTTTGCTGTGTTGTTACTTAACGAATTGATGTACAACGTCGGACTTGCATTGATGAAATTTTCCTCATGATTATCAGAATTCTGAGATTTACCGGACATAAATCCTTCAATAGTATTAGATTTGTTGCTATGGCTTCGTCTATTCTTCAAAACTGTTGGCGATACAGTCTCTGATGTTGGTTGAATGTCCAAGGAGCTGTCCACTGTCTCTTCACTTCTATAAAGTGTTATCATTTCATTAGTTTTGCATGAAATCTCCTGACTTAATGCAACGACTTCCACTTTTAATGAATCATCAGGTTTTTCCTTGACAGGATCGTTTGTTAAATCAATAATCGGTATGTCCTCTCTGACCTCTATAACGTCGTCTTCTTGATCGATGACTTGTTTCACAACGTCAATTTTTTCGTTAACATCGACATTTTCCAACGCAACGGCTTTGTCACAGCAATCATTCTCTTGGATACGAGAATTTGCTCTTTGGAGCATCGGAAAACGATCACGGGGTAATGTGGAACATTGCACGAGTTGTAAGTGGGCTGGTTCTTCTGTCCCGGTTTTTAACGTCAGCTCTAGTTTCTTACGTATTTTGGAAGCTTCGAGTTCTTTAGGGTCAGATACAATTGTTTTACTTTGGTCAGTTTTGGATAATTTTGATATCAATTGTAGTTGGTTTATAATTGTATCACTAGTGCGTTCTTTTTTTGATGTGCAGTCTTTTTCTTTCTGGATTTTTGATTTATTTTCTTGGGTCTTTTCGTAAACGCGTTTCTTCTTGCTTTCACTATTTATTTTCGGGATAGAGGTTTTACAGGAAATATTCTTTTTTTCATTTTTGTACTTCTCACACACTTTATTTTGTATTGTCTTTGGATCCCATTTAACTGTAGGATATTTTTTGCTACTATTGTTCTCACTTTTCTGTTCGCTTATCTCTAAACTTTTATATTTATAGTGTTCTTTTCTAGGATCTTTTAGTTCATGATTAATAACACATACTCCTTTCTCGACTTGACCGTTTTCGCCTTGATGCGGTTTACATTCTTTGAAAATTCCGTCATTTAAAGAAGCTGGTAATGTTTCTCGTCTTTTCTTCTCAATGCGTTTTGGTTTATTTATGGTCGCATTTGATGCTTTCGCCGCACCTTTCAAAAATTTAAGGGTAGCGTCTGTAATAGGAACAGAACATCTTCTTTTCTCTATCACTTTGCTCGATTCTTTTAACGAGTGGCTTGGCTTATTTGTGGGAACATTTTTTATATATTTATTTATATAATATTCAGCCAAATTAACTGATTTATGTGACTGCATCGAGCCGTCGGATATGTGTTTGTTAAAATTATTTCTTAATCCAACAACTTCTTGCTTTTGCATCTGGATTTCTCTCTTATTTGATTCTTCATATATTTTTCTACTAACAGAGTTTTTATTATCAGGAACATTGTGGATGGTTTTTGTATTTAGCAGGCTTTCTTCTTCCATTTCAGACTCACTATCACTGCCGAATAGTGACTGTATCCTCTTAAAACGCTGGTAGTAACTAATTGTCTTCGATCCGAGTGCAATTTGCTTTTCTCCAGGTTCATGTGAAAGTGGTTTATTTACACAAGGTTGAGGAGTGACGTTTGATATTGCCACATCTGCACAATTGCCATTTTTGGAGTGGGTTTCATTAGATTTTTGCTTTTTATCTGCAGGAGACTGCTTTCTGATAAGTTTATCTTTAGGCTTTGATTGTACGGGACTTGAAGATGATTCGTTCCTTATTTGTTTTTCTGTCTGTTTGTGCGGATTAGGCTTCTGAGTACCTTGCCTCGTTTCCTTATCAGAAGGCTTTCTGGGATTATTGCCTTCTTGCGTGTGATTACTTGTTTTAGCACTAGAACTTTCACTACAAGTGGTGTCATTACCCGAATTTATTTTAAGTGATTTTTTATTGCTATCTTTATCGTCAGTAATGACTGCATCAGCAGCAATTTTTTTGTTACCCGTTACTTCTATTTGGTCCTTATTTTCTACATGTTCCTTGTGGGAAGTCCTTTGTTTTTGCTGCTCATTATTTAAACCGTCTTCACCCAGTAAAGATTTTAATTCTTCTTCAATGTCAACCAAACTCTCTCCACAACTCTCTTTGGAAACAGTTTTATTAGATAATGGAGCGGGTTTTACATTATTTTGATTTGTTTCCTCTAACTCTGATTTTGTAAGGCTTGTGGTGTGATCCGTTGATTGCTCCTTTTTCATCGCTATTTCATTTTCAGTGTTGTCATTTGTGCAGGATGCCTTGATAGGCTGAACAATGTTTTCTGAAATTGAATCCAGACAAATTTTCTTTGACTGCTCCTCACGATCAACTGAAGATTTTCTTTTAGGAGTGCTTAAGTCGCTTGATTCTTCAATTTTTGAATTAGTACAGGGCTCATTTTTAATTGTGCTCTGAACACTTGGAACCGCCTTGACATTTTCCTGTGTATCTTCTTTCTCGTCAGAGTTATTCGTAGTTGATACCCGTAGATCATGATCTGCTTTTATATTATCTGTAGTACCATGTTTATTTTCATTTTCTTCTGGTTGAATAAAAGTTTCAAAATTCTTCCCTTCAGAGTAATTTTGCTTAATCTCTTGCGTAGAATTATCATCGCTTATGTTAATATTTGCACTGGTACTTTCAGTGGAGTTATTATTGCTATTACTGGATTCATTTTGTAATGGAGTAAATTTATCCGCAGTCAACTTTTCATCGCCATCTTCTAAAACTTTGAGAATGTTATTAACGCTGCTGGAGGTTTCCTTACAAGTTGGATTTGGTTTTAGCAGTAAAAGTAGGTTTGTTTTCAAGTCGAAATTATAGGAAACCTGGACATCACTTTTATCGATCGAATCCATAGACGATGATCTAACTATAGGACTGTTTTCTGGAGTATCGTTTAATGTTAAACTTTTACTACGGAATCGTTTACTAATTTCAAAAGACTGTTTATTTTCCTTCAACACTTTGTTGATCTCATTCAGAAGCTTACCCGAATTAATGTTGAAGTATAAGCTATCGTGTTTGGCTTTTTTTGTCGTTTCTTCCTCCTCCTCACACTCGTTTTTTCTCTTCAATGGACTTATGTCCATGTCGATTACTTTATAGTCATCCAGCATGATAGAAGATGTTTTTAGATACGACTTGGCGGTATCTATTTTATCTATGGTTATAAAATCACCGAAACCAT
This sequence comes from Monochamus alternatus, assembly GCA_037114965.1. Classification (NCBI taxonomy): domain Eukaryota; kingdom Metazoa; phylum Arthropoda; class Insecta; order Coleoptera; family Cerambycidae; genus Monochamus; species Monochamus alternatus. Next base: position 56,756,503 of record CM073433.1, read on the forward strand.
CGATTTCTTCATCGGAATCCATGTTCTTAAGTAATGAAAATGGGTTTTCAATTGCGCTCTCGCAAATTTCGGAAGCTGTATCGTCTTTATCAGAAGAATTAGGTTTCCCATGAAAATTATTTAGCAGTTCAAAAATTTGTAATTTTTCAGTTGTATTCATTTTGTTGGTTGCTTCCTTGGGAGAGATACTACTCGACTTATTTGCAATAACGTTTGTTAAATCGGATGAATGGCTATTGGCACTTATATCTTCAGTCTTCAAATTATTTTCAGAGTTATGGCAAGGAGGAGCACTATTTGCACAGTCGTTTAAATTACTAGTGGTAATGGAATGGTTAAGTTTATCGCTTATACTAGTTTTTGATTCACTTTTTAATTCGTTCGTTAATAAGTTACTGTTAACTTCAGTCACTTTTACCGTTTCACATTTATTTTTATCACAGTTTTTGGCACTACAATCTGAAGTAGCACTTGTGGAGCTCGTCGCATTGTCTTTTAAGTTCAAATCATTAGTCTTACTTTCACTATTGTCGTTATGATGAGTTTCTTTTGACCTTTTAACAAACGATAATGTCCTATTAGAAGAATTTCTGTGGTCAGATCTTTGAGATGGATTATTGCTGTACCAGTAGGGACGTCGATACCGGAACCTTTGTTGGTTGAAACCATTTTTGTCTCTAAAGTAAAAGCAATTGTAATGAAGCCTATTATAAAGAAAACATTATCAGACTTACTCTAGATCTTCATCTTCGTAATTGGGAAGATATATGTCATCCAAATGCGACCTTCGCCTACGGCATGCCACAGTGTTTCTCACATAAGGGTAACAGTTTTGATAGAACGGTGACCTAATAATAAATATTTCAAATCAAAACTCTTAGATTGATTTTTGATATAAATGTGTTTAGTTCATCTGAGGTAATCAAACAGTGTCGAATAACCGATTACATGCTCACAACATCTAATTTGAATTCTTACTTTATCTTGATGTTAACTGCTTTAAAGGTGACTACAACCTGGGCAATACTATATAAATACAAAATTTGCATAAACCGAGTCTTCAAATTAAGTCAACATTAACGGAGATGCCAAATAGGAAACATTACTGAAGAATATGCAATTTGTCTGCAGTGCCAATGTACTTTTTTAGTAAGTACATAGTCTAAAATATGCAATTCAAAATTTTATCTCTTATTTATATAAGTACGAGTTATTTTATTAGAACTTAAATGCACATAAACCGATTAGGACACTATTGAATATGGTAAATGTACATACCCGTATCTTAAAAATCTTTGGTAGAACACTATAGAAATTAAAAACAAAAATATGCTGATGGAAACTTCTGGATGTAGAATCATTATTGAGCTTAACAGATATCATTAGATACAAGTCGTGTATGAAAAACTTAATCAATGTGCTCTGCACGTTTCTGGATAACCTTTGACTCAAGATATCAGCAATATTTAAATATTAGGCACGAAAAATGTATTCACAGTAATTAAAATCATTTCCTACGTCAAATATTCTGCGTATTTACATCGATACATATTTTTTTTGAACAAAGAAAACCCACAAGGTAAAAAAAGGGAGCAAAAATAAAATTACAACAATAGGTACAATCATTAACGTAAAATATAAAAAATGGAATGGAAAAAATAACTAAAAAATTATGATTACGAATGAAAACTGGTTTATAAAGAGCAAATTGCTAAATGAAAATGATATATTCAACTTGATTATTATAATGTATAATTCAGTGGGGCATCTAAGTGAGGGGAGGGGGGAAGTGTAAGAATGTATATGTATGAGGCAACTTTTAAAACACTACTGTGTTTTGGGTGGCATAATAGCCAGTATAGCCAGTTATTTTAAATATATATTTATAGTTTCTGTTAAGTAGGCCAGAGTGCCTTTTGACATAGTGAAAACAACAATTTGTTGATAGATGTTTGTATGAAAAAAATATTAAAATAAATATTGTAAAAACTTAAAACTGTTCGTCCATTCGCTCGAATCCTGCCACATATGTATGTAACTAAATTTATTATTATCTGCTAACAAAAAGAGAAAAGTGAATTTGGCTATTAATTAATTGATTTGTTAGTAGTTAATGACTCACTTGGGCCTGGGAAAATTTTGGTTACCGTGGGAATTCCATTTTCACCTAATTCTCAAAAATTTGTTTTTCGTTTTTTTGGGTAATAATAAATGCTACTAACTTATATTTCTTTCCTCGTCTAATTTTTGTTCCAGTTTATGATTTTATTGAAAATATTAAAATAAATATACTTTGATGCTATGTTTTTATTAGAATTTCAGAATTACACATTTTTTGTTAATATCAATGTTTTCTGCTCTAAATTTCTATAGTAAATCGCCCCTGTTTTTTTTTTTCACTAAAGATTTTACTATTAAAAAAATAATTTTCTAGTAAAAATGAATGCTACTAACATATTTTATTTCTTTACCTAATTTTATGATTTTGTTGAAAAATATTAAAATGAATTTAGTTTAACGTAACATATTTATTATGCCATATACGGCAAAACAAATGTATTTTCTGGGACTTTTTTTTCTAACGTTTCATGCAACTTACCTCTCTTTATCCAAAATTATGGAAAATAAAAAATAGAAATTTTAAAACAATTAAAGTATCTGGGAGTTATATTGAAAATTTGACTTTCAAGCAACACTTTATAACAATTCAGAAGAAAATTTCTAAAATGATATTTTTCTTCTCAAGAATAGCTTACCAGATCTCAATAACAATATTATTCAACCGCATTTTGATTATTGTTCTACAATACTCTTTCTATTAGATAATAATAGTAAAGCTTCTCTTTAAAAACTTCAAAATCGTGGTGTGAGATTGATTCTAAAGTGTAATAGATATACGCCTATACTCCACATGCAAGAAACGTTACAGTGGCAATCAGTAACCGAGACATTGACTTCCTTTGCAATGATCTTCGTTTTCAAAATAGTCAAAGAATTGATGCCGACCTATTTCAATCAGTTCATTAGGTTCCATAATAAAGTTCATGAATACAGTACTAGATACAATTTTCATGTAAACAGATCTAATACCAAAAGGGGTATGAACTCATTGTTCATACGAGGTCTAATTGAATATAACGCATTACCAATTACCAAATGAAATTAAAGCATGTGATATATTTAAGAGAAAGCTCTCAAAATACCTGTGATATAGTTGTGAATGTAGTTGCATTTTATTCTAGATTTATACCTAAATTAAATTTATTATTGTAGTGTAATTTTATTTGTTGTATTTTATCAATTTTATATTGCCTCGTTTTGTTAAGAATGTATTGTGAATATTAGGATTATTTCCTTTTCAATAAACATAGTACACCACCAACAGCACTCACTACACATCTTTTATAATACTTTAGGACTAAAATAATATATTAAATGAAGTGGCTTTTTGTAACACTTTTGGCTCAAACAGTATACAGGATGATGATGACAGCTATCATATATGTGGGTGTGCAGGCAGGGTTCGCTATTTCCTTATCTAAAGAACTTAATTAAATACATCATCGTGTACGGTTTTTATAATTAGGTATAAATTTTCGTTTGGTCCAAGTAGCCACATTTACGTAGTATGGATTCTCGATCTCTCCTTACCCGAGGGCAAGGCCCTCCGTGATGGGGCAACAGCATTCAATGTTATATAATATTAGAGATGCTACGCAGGAGGCTGCACACCTGTAATTAACATCTGGCTACGGCACCCTTTGATCTCCACCGACAAAGGACACATTTTTGAGAATTAGGTAAAAAGGAGAAATCCCACGATAGCCAAAATTTTCCCAGGTTCAACCGATTCATTACCTACTTTTGTTTATTGTTTATTAGATATATATGTGCCTATATATTACATACAACTGCTGTTTTTTTCTGTGTGTAAGGCTGATTTGAGACATACAAATTACAAAATTTTTCTATTATCCTCTCCTCAAACCAAAATGTCATAAATAATAAATATTTGGAGCATCTCTACAGTTCAGTCCAAATTAAATCCCACAGATATAGAACAAGGTCGTGCGGATGTAAAAATTATTTCCTAAAAATTTACTGATTAAAGAATTGAGAAAAATGATCTTGCAATGGGATAGACAGTGTAAAAAAACACCGTTTTTGGATATGAAATTGGATCCTTAGGAGAAACCAGTAGGTATGGAGTATTGGCAGTCATGATTATGATACAGTTCTATAAATTTTACAATATAGTACTCTCTGACCATTTTAATGCCATTTTGTTGTTCTGTCTTGGAAAATAAGCAGACTATAATCAGCAGAATCGGATGATTTCGTTGACTTCAAACACGTTTCAACTAGTCAACCACTAATGATTCATAACTTGAACGATATTCTTTTATGGAATTAACAATCTGAACGACAAAAATTGAAATATATGTTCTCACAGCAATTTTCTTTCGATTTTAGTTGTTCCACAAAATTGATCAACTAAAATCGAATCGTGAGAATGCGCCTTTAAAAATCTTCTGCTTCGGAAATGTTTAAAAGAAAATCGGTATAGGTATATTCATACTCTAAAATAATACAAATGATGCACATGCAACTAAGGAAACATATGTTTTTCTTTGGGTTCGCAAAAATATTTACAAAAATTGAAAATATTTAAACAAAAAATTGCTTTAAAATAAATAAATTACTTCCTCAGTTGGTGGCACAAAATATATCCACGTGCCCCCTTCCGACACTGCGTGTGACACAAAAAACAGTACGAATCTCCACAGTTTATATACCTTTTAATTAAACCGTGCCTTTACTAACTTCGGTAGAATAAAAAAATAGCAAGGTTTGTTTAAAATAAGTACAACTTAAGTAGAAAACTAACAAAAACGTCGATAATGGATGAACATTTCATTTTCGTCGAATATTTATGTTATATTAGACAGTCAATCTCTATAATCTATACATTCTATAGTTGTACAGGATAATTTATATTAAGGGGCAAATTAAGGATCTGGTTCAGAGTCCAATATGTTAACCAAAAAGGATAATGTAAACAAAATTCTCTAATCAGAGCAAGAGAGTTATAGAATAAGAAAACACATTACTGATTTTTCATTAAACTTTAGTTATTTTGTTCAAATAAGCATCTGCCTAACAAAGTAAGGGCGATGACACACACTGCGGTTTGTGCTGACTCGGCAGCCGAATCGGCACAATCTGAAAACTTTTTGGAGAATTTCGACCAGTCGGGTCAAATTATAGAGCTAATGAAAATACATCCTACACAGAACGTATTTTATCATCTAAATAGTACAGTAGAACAAGTAGGAAACGTTTAGAGAATAACATATGCGACTGATTTTATAAATCCGTGATCAGCTCAGCCTGCTCGGCACAGAGCGGTCCGCGATGGGTCTAGACCACGACCTCATAGTGCGTTCTCCCCTTTAGTAAACATTAAACAGTAACCGGCTCGGCTGCCAAGGCGTTTATACTTTGTGCCAGTGTGTTTCTCACAGCCCTAAAATAAGTCAAAATGGACGTACAACTTACCTCTGATAATAATATTATGGTGTTTTTTTTGTTATCAATATGGTTGAAAAATTTATAAATTGAACCGTTTTAATATTACATTTTATGGAAGAGGATGTTTTGTATCATATATGTATTTAAAATTTGCACCAAATTTCCCGTGACTGAAACACTTGCGTACAAATCAATTCTATAGGTTAGAACAAATCTTCCACGTTGTAGTTTTTGCTAATACTGAAAATAAGGAAAGGAGCAAGAAGCTATCTGTGCTCTATAGCAAACGAACTAGCAAGTACGTTATGTAACCACATGTAACTGTCAAATTTAGAGATTTGACTGAACAGCTTTAGGGCAAGGGAGACGTCGTTGGCTGGACACACCGTAAAATAAAAAAAATCCAACTGATTTTTGTAGGTAGGTACACAGAAATAAAGAAAATTGGACTTTATAAATGCACTTACCAGTTAGGTCTCCCCCGATATCCATTAATATTATTACTTGATGATCCCATTACAGAGCTTGGTGAAATTGATATTTGAGGGAAGAACGTCTGCAGAAAGAATTGCTGGCTTACAGCGGGTTGCTGAGGAAACTGACCCTGAAATGAATTCAATATTGGGACATGCCTTCTCATTAAATATAAGGGTTATAAAACTTTAGATCCCGCAGGTATAACAATAAAATAAATTATTAACTATCAAAAAGGGAGACCCAAGAGAATACCTATCATTTTTGGTAAATAATATAGAATTAGGTTATAAAAATTAAAATTTATAAATGATATTTGCATACCTATATATATATATACGCCAAAATTTGCAAATATGTAGGTACCATTATAAATTTGTTACCAGCATATCTTTCATTATTTAGCTTAGGAGTATAGCAGTACCTACCTATAATTAAATTTACAAAATAAATTAAGTATTTTTGATAATGTGCTCTTAAGTTTTAAGCTTGAGTTTGTATTGAAAAAATATTGCTATTTTTTTTCTTTGTGGAAATGCGAAAATGACTACAAAAAAACTGTTTACTTACATCCTAAACACAAATCTTACTTATTTTTTTGATGTTGAACTTACTTTTTGATAAAATGACATTTTCAAATTTTGGTAGCTTATGTGTCAAGTCTTCATGGATTCTTTCTATACACTACCCACCTACAATATCTCTTCTATTTTACACTTACACAAATTTTTAAAAATTGAACTTTTTACTGTTTATTTTATACCTAGTATTTCACAGAACTCATTTTGCATTTATATAAAACACTAAAACCATTGTCTGCTAAATCGCGTCGCCTTGAAAAAGCACGGCAGCTGTGATTTAGCCGATGATGGTAAATTATAAAATAAAAATAATCCATTCGATTCGAATCGAATACAACAAAAGCGCCCTCTACTATAGAAGAATGTAGATGGTGGGGTTGTTGGCCACCAATAGCAATAGAGAACAGATCATTTGTTTTAGAACATTAGAACTACCTGTGAATTTACATTTATTGATTGTCAAACGATCAGAGATCACAGCTGGACATGTTTATTCTACAAAAAAGGAGAATTTAATTTACTAATAAGTGAACTGAAAATGTGATTTATGAATGCGGATGTGATAGACATAAGTGTATTTATCCAAGTAGGCAAAGGAAATCCAGAGTCCATATCAAGTAGTAAGTACCTTAATTTATATTTTTTTAATAATGTAGTTATGTTTTTTTATAATTTGGTAAGTAGCCATCTAAAGAAATACTTACTTGTGTCGAATGCGTTTGTCCCTGTAACATGGTCATGCGTAACATAAAATTATCTAAAATATTAACCAGCACAGAAGTCGGCAACTGCTCTTTTACTATTCCCAACATCGCCCTATACACATCAAAACCGAACCGATCCCACACGTAATTGAAAAAGTCTTCGCCTTCCGTAGAAAAGTCGATAGTCTCTTTGCTCAATATCACCCTGGCGGTGTTTTCGGCGATAAAATTTGCATGCATTGTATTGTCTAACAAACCACTCCGTTTGTTATTTAAAAGTATTCGAAGATCTAGAAAAGGTGCACCATAATCGTCCCACAATTTGTTCTGTTCAGTCGGCATATTGTCATCAGCTTCACTGCGTTTCAGTTGTAGGTATTTATCAAATTTTATTATACACCGTAATTTATAATGAATATCGGCAATATTCTTCAATTTTTACTATAAAGATATACAATTTTCTTACGAGATTATACAGTAGACACCAACCATATACATACTAGACCTACACCAACTCGATTCAACTTCAACTGAATGATTTGACATTTTGGTCACATTTTGGTTTGGTAAGGTGACGAAGAGCGAATTTTTATTACCGACATTCAAGATGGCTAATCATTGAATGAGTGAGTATCCTCGTCCTCGTGATACCCATTTAAACGCTGATAGTGCTGAAATCTGACACTCGAGTAGGTGGAACGCGTAAAAAAAATGTAGAAGCCAATGGGAAAAAATGAATGTAAAAAGCACGCCACATATTTAGTATACCTACGTAGGCATATCTAAATCAGAGATAGCTAATAAGACAGTACTTTTTTCTACAAACACGTTAAAAATGCAATTTTAACACTTCCTTGTAGCATTAAAAATATTGCGTTAAGGCAGCAGTGCCTTAAAATGATCACTTTAAAGCACTAGTGCCTTAAATGTCAAATTGTGACAGTAAATTTGCAATACATTTAATTTGTATTTTCTTTATATTACAATTCACACAATTTGAAAAACCGCTTCATCGATTTTTTTAAATGGATTGTTCTTTTCCACAATTTTTTAATACTTTTTAAGGGCAAAAAGACAACGTTTAAAAGTGACAAATCCAAAGCTTTCAAACTTTTCGTAAATGATGAATACAACAATGATTGCCACCATGGTTACTATATACCATTGCCAAGTGCTCACTTCGAAAATTTGATATAGTGCCTAGCGTACGATGCAATTTAAAACAACTTATTTCTACCCGGGTTAATTCTTTTTAATACCGTTTATAAAAAAATATTGTATATTTGTGTTAAAAGTGTTTTTAAGGCACTGATGTAAATTTTAACTTTTACATGCGTGCCTTAAAAATGCATTTTTAACACTAACATCATAAATAACTATTAGGTACCTATATACATATGTATTTTTCTTGTGTTTTCCGTTGAAATATTGTTTCCCTCTGATAGAAACAGACTTGTAATGGTACATGTATGTTACACTCTATTGCAATAATCTTTTAAACGAATTTGACGACTTATTTTAAACAGGTGATGTAGGTATATTTATAATGAAATCTACTTTGAACTTTTAACATTTTTCTATTGGTTGGGGGGGAGTGGAATAACTAAGCACTTTTAGTTATTCCACCACTAAAGATCTAATGGAATTTATACTCTACTCTTCTACTAAGTTTACAGTAGTTCAAAAACTGTTTTGATAGAGTGGCATTATTATTACCGTAGATTGTACCTATTGCTTGTGTTTTACCAAAATTAGTTTTTAATAATTGAACACAAACCTTGCTAATTAAAATTCAAATTTAAATATATTTTTTAAATTTCTACTCAGAACTTCCAGAAGTTCAAAAACTATTTTGAGCGAGTGTCATTATTATTGCAAAAACATGTTTTTTAAATAAACATGTTTCTAAAAACAACATGAATCTCCTTGAATGTACCTATACCTAGGTATACCAATTTAGAGATTTTTTATATGGTTGTAATTTGATTAATTCTAAAAATTTTATTCTTATTATATGAAATCAATAAATCATTTAGGAAATTATTTAGAATTTGACTTGACTTAATACCTTCAAAGTGTACAACAGTTAATTAGGTAGTAAAAATAGTAAAATTTAAAAAATAATATTAGATAATTTGCCCAAATATAATTTTCTTTTCAAAAATCTTGCGTGATAATCGTGAAATCAGGGCTCATTGAGCCGCTTATATCTAGCTTCCATCATTTCAATTTTAAAGACATTAGTTTTTTTAATTGACAAATTAAATCGTTACTTACATTCGTGTGTAGATCCTTGCAAAAAGCGTAACTGTTATCAGACTGGCAATTCATTTTTGCTCTTATCTTGCCCTGCCCACCGGGAGACAATGCTTCACTGTGCACCACAGATCATGTGCACTAATATTCGCCGGCGACAGAAAAGATACTTATGCTCATTCGCTGAATCGACAATGCATGAAATAGCGTTGCAATTCAGGTTATTATTAGTAAGCAGAAAAGCCTTAATCGTCACATTACATGTTGTATTGTTTTGCAACACCATCAACTAGTGCTTTTGCTAGTGTGAATTAAAAATAATCGAAATGCCTTAAGTGCAAATTCAGCGGTTAAAGCTTGACTAAGCGTCATAAAGACAATACAACATAATGGGATTCTCGCAAAACGTTGAATGAGACACTTGAAAAACCGCTTAAAATAAAAAAGTCTATTTTTTACTGATAAGTTCTAAAATATTGAATTTTGTGGTAAATAATTCAATGACCACAGAATATTTTAATTTTAGTATACTAGACTTTAGTAGGTTCGAGGTTAACAGTAAAATGCGAAATTGATCAATTTTGTCACAAATAAATTGTTTTATAAATTGGTGCGTGTAAAACAGTTTATCTACTTATTTTAACATTTTAATATAATTTAGTAATTCATTTTTTAAAAATTTCAACTTGGAAAAATTTGTAGTTTTTTTGGGGGACAATTGATATGGTAGTTTTATACAGGGTGTCCGGAATATGAGTGGCTTAATTCTGCCATATGATAAGTTGTACTAAACAAAACAAATTTCACTTAACTTTATTTCTCTGTAACAGAATTATGACAGCAAACAGGTATTGAATATGCGACAACGTCGCTCACATGCTATCTTAGGATTGTTATGTATTTATACATAATAATTACAAATAGGTACACCTAAACATAGTACTTACTGTGAATGGTTTTCTTAGAACTCTTTTCACAACACAGAATAATAGTTATAAGTGTTTAAAATGACTTCTGTTTCTTGTAAGAAGCGTTTGCCATACAAAAAATTTGTATGGCAAACGAGCGAGTTTTGGCTAAGATAAATTAACATGCTATGCAGCTGGTTATGGTTACTATAAATTGTTCCATTTTTGTTTATGTACACTCACAAACATCAAAGAAAAACTAGACAAAAATGAATGACACTAGCAGCTGTACGCACTATTATGACTAATATTACTTTTAGGTTATCATCATCAGCAGTTTGACACTGCAATGCTGTCGAACTTTACAGTACGTTACAATTTTAACGAGTTTCTCAGAAACTTCAATTGTTTACTTCATTAATACTGATCCAAAAATCAAATTATGAACAAATTACGTTACAGACGCTTTTACTTAACCTTAATTGTACCTCAGTTTCTAATTTTGTAACATAATTTTTCATATTATTGCAGTGAAATGTATTTGCAGACAAACTATTCGTTTTAGACATTTTTTCATAAGTTTTTTGTTGCTTTTAGTCAGATATATAAGCCCTTAAAATTACGGCATTCGTATTCCGGACACTCTGTATAGTGCATGTACAGAACGCAGGATCAAGTTCTAGCGACCGATGTTTTCGGAAAAAATAGTACTTCAACGCTTTATTAATTATAAACAAGACTTGACATAAATACTCGTATGAATGTACTGTGCATATGCAGCTGTCGGCCATCCATACTTGTTACATGAAACTATAAACTTTTACTTTAACTTCTTGCTTTGACTTTCTTTCGTTTGCCTACTACGTCTACGAGAAAAATCAACTGCTTATTAATTTTGTACCTACCTATTTCTTTTTTCACTGCTATAAACTAGGGTATCACACAAATATTGAAAAATAAGTTTTATAGCTCATTAATCATATCATAATTCATATATCTTTTCGATATACACTAATTACTAATCTAACTCCTCCTAGATCTTTATCTAATCTATAGCAAAATGTGCAACAAAGAAGCATTGTTTATAATATAACGATTTCTAGTTATTATACAGCGTGTTGTCTCTTAACTGTTCCACATAAGTTGTTTCATGATAGAACGAATTACGCCGAAATGTTTCCGGGAAACTGAAAACTAGATAAACCAGTTTGACTTCCTATTTCATAGTTAGCGAAATAATTTACCGATTTTTTTTACGTTAGTTTATAGTATTGGGTGTCACACATGTTCCATTAGTAAAAAAATTGAGTTATAAGCTAGTTTTAAAGTTAGTGACCCACACCCACAGAAAACTGACCTGGTCAACATCTGCTTGCTGAAGGTATTCCTTGGTATCTTTCTCCGAAACAAGCTCTATCAATAATTTTCGTCTTTTGAGACTGGCGCTCTTTTTCCGCGGTCTCTTTTTGACTTTTTCGTTATTTTTCTTCTTTTTGGTTTTCGCGGTTTTCGAGCTGCTCGTTAGACCTCCGCTCTTCAGATTCCCGCCAGTACCGCGGATGGACACAAGCTTCAGTGTTTGAATGAATTTTCTGTAATATTTCGATTGGGCTGTACGGAGTATTTTACCTGACATTTCTGTTTCAAGCTCTAGGGATCTTTGAGTGCCGACCGAAGTAATCCATTACTAATATGTGATTCTTCTTACATTATAAAAATCAGCAAACAAATTGTTCACTTGTCCCTGCTATCAGTACTACGCCTGGAGAAGAAAAAAATTGTCTAAAAAAATTATCTGTATAGTATGTTTCCCACTAAGGTAAACTGTACTTGTCATTACATTCTCTTCTGGTCACAATAGCTTGAGGTACAGTAAGGTAGGGAATATTATTATAGGTACATATAAATATTGAGAGGAGTTCTGTAACTGTTTAAAGAAACAAAGTAATACTAGGTTAAGTTACCGCGCCGTATTCTTGAAATAGTGTTTTCTAGAAGTACAAGCAATTTTAGATATTTGAGAACTGAATAATATAGTTTAGCAAATAACAGGAATGTTATCTCATGCTACCTGCGAATATTCAAAGGTACCGAAGTAAAACGAATATAGGTATAACGACAGAAAGCGGTCTAACCAACAAATTTTTAAGTAACAGAAATATTTCAGACTACATATTTTTTAAATTCAACTGTAGATGTAAATATTGTTATAACATAAACTTACATAGTTCTGCATATAAGATTGTTCACTTTTGTTTATATGTGAAAATAAATAATAATTGTTAAAATGTGGGGTTAGAATAGCAAAATAATGTGTTTTACAAATGCATTTTAAAAGTTATTATATTATTTGAGGAGAATTTAAATAGTAAGGGAATAAACGAAGCGTCAATAATTTTTTTTATTTTGATATTGTGTTTGCTCTACGTGTTTTATTTTTCGAGATTTCTGTACCTAAAAAACATTACAAATTTACGGCGAAAATACGGAAGGCTACAATTTCTAGTTTGCCCATAATACTTCAACCAGCGATTTATAAAAACCCTAATCCTTTGCCGAGATGCATTCTTGTAATCTAGTAGACGTCGAGAATTCTGTTAGTAGTGGACATAGACATAATGTTTTTATTTTTTACCTGGCGTGTGGCAAATGCAGGTAAATGTGTGCGTGCTTTTAGAATCTGTGTTTATTATTTATTACAATGCGGTCTCTATAATATGTCTTGAAATAATACGGATGAGGGAGTATGAGATCAAATCGAATCAAATCATTTTTAACGCCACAAGTACACTGTTAACTGCCAATTTCAAATGTTATTAACTAAATTTAGTTCGGTTGCCAAGGCATGAGATATTTGGTTGGCTGTTGCTAAGATATTTAATTAAATCTAGCTTAAATTTCCTTCGATTAATGGCCAGTAAGTATCTTAAAATTTTCTAATTTTTTTAATAATATGACAGTAATTTTATTAATTGTTATTAATGTAATTTAATGAACGAAGTAAAAGATATACGTTCTGACGGATAAAGTTTAAAAAAAAGTTTTCATCGAATTTATAGATACGGAATTTAGGTTTCTAACTACTATGTTTGTAAGGGATTTGTAAATTTATTGAACTTTTATTACTCCCACTTCGAAATAAATTATGGCATTTTAATAACCTGGTTTGACCCATCTTGATTAACAGCCCGATCTTGAAATTAAAATATAATTTTCATGTACCTAAGACAATTTTAACAATAAAAAATACCTATAGGTATTACGAATTTCTGGAATTTAGGCGCAGTTTCTACAAGTACTTAAAATTTGAATGTGATCGCATACATAAAAAATGTGCGCGAGTCGCGTTTGTTTGTTTATAATCTTTTTGTAATGCCTGTAGGAGCAGCACAAGGTAAACCACACTGAGAAGTCCTTGCGGTTATGTTGTTCATCTCCATGTCTATTCCGACGTCAGTAAGCATGCTCTTACATTTAAGATAATTTCCATATCGTTAAATCGTGTGTTCCATTCATTATTATCATTTATTTCTATATCCAAGAGTGGATAATAGTTATCTTATATATTTACGATTAACGGAATAGGGAGTGGTACATACAGTAGGCGACAGTGTAATAGGGAGGCGTACACTAGTGAGCAGTTGTATCAAAAAATTATCTTTTAGTGGACAAATCGGAACTAATTTTCATATATTTAGATATTATAACCTTCGTCTTACAGTCTGTTTACCTAAGTTTGAAACAAACTATTTGCAGCGTCAGTGACAAAACTAATTACAAACAAGTTTTAAGTACATATATACCTTAATAATAGCTATTGCATGCCCGTGTTCATCGTCGATATTTACAAAAATGTCAGGGACAGAATCTGCCAGACTCTCGATCCCCAGTTCAAGAAGAACGTCACTCGATAATATGCAGTTTATGATGATTTAACTCCACTTCCACACCACCGCGCTCTTTCACAACCTACAATCTACTGCGAAGGGGAAGTACGGTCGAACGAAGGTATTAAATATTCTGTTCTGTGGGCATGAGACACAACAAAGTTTGTAAAATCGGGGAAGCAACTCGGCGAGTATTTGGCCAGAAATAAAATGAAAAACACTACTTCCACTCTCCGCTCGACCTCGCGTTCACACGAGGTTGACGCACCAGTTCGCTATGAAATGATATTTTTTCTGGATAATTGGACATGTGCTATGTACTCCTTACTAGTGTAAACATACACTGAGTGGATGAACTTGAATGCACTTTCATATGAGGCAATCGAAAGTGTACTGAGACAGTGACGCCGGTTGTATCTCACTTAAAATTATTTACAGCAGCGTAAAACTCCATTCTTAACAAAAAAAATTCTTACCCCCCTATTTTCGAGGATGCTGATCGCGAATCTGAAGATGGATTTCGCCGTTCGCATGTAGTTTTCGAAAAAAAAACAAATTCAAAATTGTACCCTCTATGTATACATTACATTAGTTCGAAATTGCAATATAACACCTCTGCCTTCTTAATTTCATGACGTCACAGTGTTATCAAAATATATAGGGGCTATTTTTTATATATATTTTTATCAATAACAAATAGAGGTAATTCTTTCCATTTCCTTAGGATTTTTTAGTGTTTACTTATTATTGATAAAGCCTAAGCGTTCTTGATTTTATTTAACAATGTTTTACAGATTGTTTTTCTGTTGAGATATACATATAAAATTTTAGTGCTGAAAGTTTCATTGAGATTGTTTAATTTAAACCGATATTTGTAATTCGTACATTTCTCGCAAGGTTACGTCGTTTATGCTTGGAAATAAATCAAAAGGAATCTGGAATTGCTCGATTTAATTACTTTAGTACGTAACTATAAAATTTCACCACATACAGGGTGTCCGGGAAAATGTGGGAAATTTCTCGGGTACAGATAGAACATGAAAAAATAAGATGCCAAGTTCCTATAATTTTTTTTCTTACAGGCCCTCCCTACGAAAATACGTGTCCCTGAAGGACGCCGCTCGAAATCGGTTTTTCTTGAATAACTTTTAAAATGCTCAATATAATTAACGTCTTAAAATAGTGCCCTTGACACATATTTAGCTTTAACCAGGGGCGGGCTAAGCTTTACTGTTAGGAACCACTTGTTTTGTTGCAAAATAAGAGACTGAGCAATTCACTAACTCTAGTTTATTGAATACTATGAACAGCTGATAATATAAAGTGATGTGTGTCGTTCGAGTAACTAGCGGGTGTCTGCAGTTTTCTTAGACAGTTAGGTCAGAGTTCAGCCTCTGCGGCTTATCTATATCTTTCTATTAGAAGCCGACGAAAATTAAGATATCGCCTAATTATTTGATAATGAGTGAATAGGAAAATAGTGATCTGTGAATGATTTCTAATAGAGTAATTATCTAGAATATTGGTCCTGAAGAGAAAAACAGAGCAATAACGTTCTTTAAATAATTACCAAAATTATGATCTTCCTATTCTTGCATAGAAAAACAAACCTATAAATTGACTTAGTCAATAGTCTTCTTATAGAATTAATTATTTAATTTATGAGGGTTAAAGATGTTGGGGTGAATACAACATTGCAACTCAATTAAAATGTTATTTTAAGATGTTTAATGCGAAAAAATACAAAATTTAAAAAACTCATTGCTGTTCCAGGAGGCACCTCACCTTAACGAAATTATAAAAAACTTCATAACAGAGTTCAACATGCGCTCCGTGAAATTTGTAGCTGTAACTGAACCCCTTTAATAAGTTCACTGGAGCACAGTGAGGAGCGTAAGTTGAGAGGCACAAGAAGCAATAATATATTTTTTATTGGAATATCCTGTGCATTGTTGAATTTTTCAATTATTCTGTATTTTTATTTCATTCCATTAAAAATATATTATTGCGTCTTGTACCCCCCAATTTCTGCACGCCACTGTGATTTAATTAATTTATTAAAAAGGTTCAGTTGCAACTCTGCAACTTTTATTCGAAATTTTATTTTGTATCTCTAATAACGATAGTAAAGAGTGATCTAATATAATGCATCAACCCTGTACAATCTATTGCAATAATAATGACCCCTCAAATCAGTTTTTCAACTACTGCTGCAAGCTGAATAAAAATCTCACTAGATTGGTGAGTTTAAACAAGTAAGAAGTAATGTTCTAAGTAGTTTTCATTACAAATATTTTCAGCAGTTCAAAACAAATCGCCAAATTCGTTTTAAATAGTGTCATAATTATTGCAATAGATTATACCCACCGCTTCGTATATTTCTATTCTTCTGTTGTATTTCAGATTTCAGATAATTTCATAAAAATATTTAATTCACACGGCTAGGTATTATTTTTCAAATGACAGAGAGGTATTGAACTTACCTAAATTATTATTTATGAGTTGCCTACACACACCCGTACGCACTATATAACACTGAATTGGAAATAAAAAATAGTTGTCGAAGTCTTTCTTAAAGTTAAGTGTGGGCCTTAGCTAGGTTTTATCTCAATATAAACGACTAAATTATTTTAATGTTTACAAACCCTGTCACGATTCATCTTTCTGAAAGCAATGCATTATACTAAAGTATCGTGTGACAGGAGATTTGTGTTTACGTGTGAAAATATTACTAGGTATATTAAAGCTCACTCTTTTAATTCAGTGCATCGAGATTGGTAATTTTTAAATACATGTTTTGAATAAATAAGAAAATTTTCTTTTTTTCTCAAACGTTGTTACTGGTCTACTAGAAATCGGGCTACATAATATACTTTCTATTAAAAGTCACTCACATAAAACATTTTTCTTGCATCACGACACTCGCGATTTGATTACTATAAGTGTAAAAATATTTCCACTTCCTCGATTTGGTGCTAAAAACGAGGCACGACTGGAACTATTGAACCATCCCGTGACACTTTGACGGCAGGTCATAGAACACCACCATCACCATTTCTTTGACCGAGTTAAGGATCGTATTAAAATGGGAATTGAACATGTGGTTTGTCTCGAGAAAAGTACTTGTCTAACAAAGGACAGCCTCAACCTAACTTGACGTCTGGCACTGCGAAATTTATTGCTTTGACAGCCGAGGGGGTCAAAGATAGACATTGTTAGTTAAAGAAACGACGATAAATAACGAGTTTATTACTTATAAAAAAATCTAGTCTAAATTTTGAAAGTTTTCAGTACAATTGTTTTCCACAATAATACGAATTGTCAACATATTTTCATAAATTTCGTATTGTGAAAAGTATAGAACTATAGGACATGATATTGTTTCAGAAAATAGCTCCTCAATTATAAATTCAAAGTTAATTATTAGGTACGACTATCTCTCGACTATTTGCAATAGAAACAATTTCAGTCAATAGATAGCACATCAATGCTCTGTTGGTATTAAAACTTAAGACGAGTCCTGTTCCTCCTCAATTTCGTTTACGTCCGTTTTTTCATCCACATCGCTCTCTATCATTCTGTCTACGTGGTATGTGGGTAGTTTTGGGTTATAAGCTATTCCGAACGGTCGGAGATGGTAGATCAGGTACTCCATCATGTACATAAGTTCCGGTTTGATGTAGTGGAAGGATATTGCGTTGTCCGAACAGCACTCCATTCCCTGGAAATTAGAAAAATAGTAATAGGTGTCTATAATATATATATAATATTAAAATATTTCATGATGGGAAGGTTAAAGGCGCCATAATCTGGATATTCAAATATATTTAGACGTAATCTGTGACTTAGAAATTAACAGGAAATGTCATATATACGTGCGAATTTTCAAAGATACCGTAGTAAAACGAATAAATATAGAGAAAGAGCGGTCTAACCAACAGAAATCTTTGATAATACATACGTATTTTTAAATATAATATTGTTATAACTAAAACGGGAACCTTAGTTATTACTTCATTTAAGAATGATTTAAATACTAACATTGATAAACAAAAATATAATTTTATATTAGATATTATTTCTGTATACTTGAAATACCACAAGTTTGATCATTGTTGACCAGAAATATGGCGATCTTAATGTTTTCACACTTTTGGCGAATGCGCCAATATCAGCGATGAGAACTGTTCTAGAGAACTTTTATCTAATATATTACATACCTAGTGGGCAAGTAGATGATCACAGGCCAGGCTTTATTAGAGCTAAAAGCCTTAGCTGAAATGATCCTTCCCGTGTGGTATGTATACTATCTTATTCACAATCGCTCAGTTACAAGCTTTTAAAAACATTAATTTTAAGATCATAATTTAATATATTTTTCGACAAAGAATTCCATGAAACTGTTGTCAAAGTCAAAAAATATTCTATCCCTTACAAAATTTAAATTGTTTTGCTTAAACAAGTACATAATGTCTGATTTTGAATAATCTGTACTCTTCCGGAAGTCCGAGAAACTGCGGACACTGCGCTTTACGGAATAATTCCGGAGAAAAGCAAGGAAAGGTACGAGAAAAATTTTTTGTCTTACATTAAATGGTGCGCAATTAAGGGTGTGCAATATACTTCAGAAACGATACTGCTTGCATATTTTGTTGAAATGAGTAAAGAAAGTCTCGATATTCGATTTTGCGAGCTGTACTTAATATCAAGCAAAATATCGACATTAGCCAGTAGGTCCAAATTGCGATTATATTTGAAAAGGCAGAATGGTGGATATAAACCTAAACAATCCAATGTTCTCTCAAAAGAAAACATCAGTACCTTCTTAAATAGGCTCCACAGGAATATCTTGTTCAAAAGGTAACATTTCTATCTACTATTTAATTCATATCAATTATGTATTTAATGGTATATTTTACTTTAAGGTTGCTTTATAATTATTGGCATATCTGGCACCTGCAGATGCAGGTGATCTGGAAATTTTAGAAAAGAGCATAATGATAGTTATTCCTGTAACAAAAACCTCACTTCTCGAACATTTGCAATTACAAAATCGGAATGGATAAAAATAATGAAGCAATACTATGATCTTCATTAGACCATAGGTTGCGATTGTTTTTTTACAAATAAGGAATGGCAAGATTACAAATCAGTCTTGTGGCCAGAATGCTATTGGAGGTTTTCCCAAAAATAGCGGTTTTTTTAAAATTAGAAAAACCTCATGGGTTTACGGGACATTGTTTTAGACGTACTTCTACTACATTGCTAGCAAATACAAGTGGAGACATCCTGCAGTTAAAAAAATTGGGAGGATGGAAATCCAGTGCCGTAGCCGAAGCATACGTGGAGAACTTGTTACATGGTCAAGTAAAAATTGCAAATATGTTATCCCATACAGAAAATTCGGGAATGTCGGCCTCTTTGACAACTTCCGAAACCCAATACAATGTTAAACAGCAACATGGGCTTACATTAACGGTTCACAGTAATGAGAATTCAAATGTTACAATTAATATTTACAATAATTCAAATTAGTTTTGGTTCTTAATATTTTTCTTTATGTTATAATTTAATAAAATAAATACCAGTTGTTTGTATTAACTTATTTTTTGAAAACGAGCTTAACATGACAAGTGAAGGTAAGTTATGAGTTATTTCCCTATCGTTATAAAGGTAGGAAATGTCTATATTACTAACCGATTGTGAATAAAAACTTCTCCCCTTTATAAAAATATCTACACACCTTTACATTGAAGGTCTCTATATCAAATTATTGCACCTAGCTACCTATAGTTTATATCTCAATTTTCTATTCACCTGTTTTTCGTCGTAGTAAATGTATTTCCAGTACCAGAAGCTCTTGTCGACGTGACCAGGGATTAGGTGGTGGTCGGGGGTGAACGGGAAGAATCTCCCCCTCCCCTCGGGGTCTCTCGAATCCCCCGCGACGACTTCTAGAGCTTCGAGACACTTTCCCATTTCGACATCTTCGGCGCCGGCGTTATCTCTTCTGCAGTGTTTGGGGTCGTTTAGGCCTGTCTGTAAGCACGTATATGTCAGTTTTAGCACGTCATATTTGATATTTAGTTAAATATGTCCGTTTTACCTCGACAAATCTCTTCAAAGCCTCGCGACTGAGGACATAGCCGGCACCTCCACTCATGTACCCTTGTTTTGTGAACGGTTTGAATTTGCAACCGAAAAATATAGGGTCTTCGGGGGAGTTGGGCAGGAGCATGTACCTCAGGTTTTCCAGTATGACGTATCTGAAACGAAGGAGTGAATAATTTACGTCATTTGGTAATATGTTTTAAGGATAAAAGTATATTGTTTAGTTGAGAAATTCTTACTTACGTGTCGTCGTCTGCTTTCATGAACCAATCCGCCTGATCGTAGTAGTTTTCGTAAACGTATTTGAAGGCTAGTTTCGTTTTGCCCCACAAATTGTTCCTTCCTTCTCCCACGGGTAACGCTATAGCAGGAAGGTCGGGATCTGCAGGAATATTTTTCAAATTATACAAGTTACGAGTCTAATATACAGAGTGTCCCATAATGATGTGCGTTCCTTTGGAAGGTATGTTGCTTGGGTCACTGTAGGGAAGTTCTTTCTATAATTTAATTTAATGTAACCTCGATTTGAGCCTTCTCTGTCTAATTAAAAAAACGACAGAGGCTGATGGTTGCCATCCTTTTAAACATTTGGCGAAAATAAAAATCGTACTCAACAATGCAACTTAATTAGCTAAATATATTCACGGATTTTCAGATTTATAAGTTTAACCGTTTTTGAGAAAAAAAAACCGAAATTTTTTCAGTTTTTTAGAAGTCCTTATCTCGTCAGGGAGGGCTCAAATCGAAAAATTGTATAGAAAGGACCCCCCCCCCCCTACAATGATCCAAGGAACACACCCTCCAAAGGAGCGCACATCATTATGGGAGACCTTGTATAATAATTAATTATGCAAAATTGGGATGAAAAAAGTTGTCACGGTTTTCTTACTAAGTCTACACTCAAAGAAAGATCTATGTGTTGATGTGCGCATAACATTATGCATTGAAATTTATAACATCTTTTTAATCAATTGAAAAATTTGAACATTTTTACATTTTAATTCTTAAACTTATAGATATAAACTACAGTCACATGCAAAAAAATGCAACAAGTTGATATTTGGTAAAATTTGAGATCACACAATTTTTTTATTTTTAATTCAATTTTTAGCAAACTATAGATAAAATGACTAATTTCCTTCCTCTTTTGTTATGTGCTGGCGTTTTAGTCATTGTACAGGGTTTTTTATATATCTATATTGTCTGAAACTAACTACTCTGCGGACGAAAGCCCCGATCAGCGTTGAATTACCTACACCCACAATATCTACCCATATATTCTTTATTATTAGCTTTTGTAACATATTTTACTGTATTAGAAAGGTATTTTAAGCTAATATAAATCAAATCTCCTACAATTCCTATTAATGAAGTGTATGCATAAAGCATACATATGACTTCATTGAGGAGATTTGATTTATATTAGCTTAAAATATCTTTTTATACAGTAAAAAATTGTACAGGGTTATTTAAAAGGTTGTTGTATAATCCTAATTTTAAAACACCCTATGGAATAATTTCGTTACAAAATTTTTTCAAAATGCCAATTTCTGTTAAGAACCATTCTTTTCCCACATTTTATTTTTTTATTCATGTCTTTAGTTGCATTTGTTAATTTTTCAGGGCGAAATTTTTAAAGTCTTTATTATACAGGGTGTTAAAAATTTAGGCATTAAGTCGTAAAGCTTAGTCCGCCCTTGATAAAGTATAAATATGCTAAAACAAAAATAGGGACACTATTTTAAGATGTCCTTGCTAGTGTCCTTCACATTAAATTTTTATTAAATTATATCAAGTATTTTAAAAGTTATTAAAGAAAAGCCGATTTCCAGCAGCGTCCTTCAGGGGCGCATGTCTCCGTAGGGAGGGTCTGTAGGAAAAAAAATTATAGGAAGTTGTCACTTTATTTTTTCATGTTCTATCAGCACTCGAGAGATTTCTGACATTTTCCCGGACACCCTGTATGATACCTACTTATTTGAACAAATTGTTCCTGTAACAATTTTAAGAACTTACCCGATTCAGAGCTCATGAACACCAATATATTGCACCGTTTACCCCACGTGGCCTTGACGTGCTTGGCCTTCTTCTGGTGGTTCTGCGGTCCCGTCATCACCCAACAGAGTACCCTGACTTTCTTAGACAGCGCATCCGCCAAAGAGTGGTCCGTCATCTTATGGAAAGTGTCGTTTTCGTCGTGGAAACCCACTTCCTCGTCTGGACCGGCCTGGTCCTCCATGTCCTCCTCGTCGTGGATGTCATGGTGGTGGGCGTCGTGCCCGTGGGCGCTCAGTCTCGACTGCTCTTCCTCCGGGTCGTTTCTGTTAGCACCCACAAACCTGTAAGTGTTGCTCGGCCTATACAGGGTGTTCGGGGCTAGTATCACCAAGGCCAAGGTAAATCCCACCGCTATACCTGCTACAAGGGAAAAGTACAGTTGCTTTTGAACCTATAAACAAGTAGGGGTTTAAGTAATCTGGAAAATATTTCCGCAGGATGTTAATTTTAGTGGAAATGCTGCCACAATTGCCTCTTTCTTGCAATGAATCCACCAACTGATTTCTGTTTAGTATTGCTTCATGTGTTTTGTGGAATTCTCAAATCGAATGTCAAAATTCCTTATCATTATTTAAACTTCAAGTTATCTTTGTGTATTCTGAGAATATGTAAGTAGATATACATAGGTTCTTATAGAATTTACGTCGAATCAAAATATAAATAAATGAAGAAAATATACAAGTCGGTAGACTTACCATTATAAAATTATCCTTGATATCTTCATCTCTTTTACTTGTTAATCTGAAAAATATTTGTCACGAGTGAGGAGAAATAAATATTTTCATTATGACTGATGTGGTTATTATCTAAAATAAACAGTTTGATTATTTGGAAACCAATGAAGCATTCCATCTTTTCATATGGACTTTCGGATTTGAAATTGACATTATTAAAAATAACATACTTCTTTCCCTTATCATTAAAATTTAGCATTACTATACCTACCTAAAATAGAAATTGAGTACTGATAGGATCTTTAAAAATGATTCAAGTACATCAACTTTGTATTTGTGTCAAGTATTTACCTACTGTTTGTATGTATTTTTTATATTTTAGAATCATACTTCTTTGAATTGTTACATTTTTATTCTATCAATCAGATTTTTTTTAATGTCTGTATAGAAATGAAGACATCATGCATAAGAAGTACTTATAGCATTTTATTTATTTTAATACCTATTTTTTTTTTTCATGGGAAAGGGAAACGATGTTTGCAACCATTTATGAGTTATTAGAAAGAAAAAAATATATTAAATCCTTTTGGAATGTCAAAATAATAGTAATCTAATAATCATTATATCACTAAACAAACGAATCTATAAAAATATATTAGACGAAAAGGAAATTTTGGCTTACCCTAATAACCAGTTTTTTGATTATGGCCGAGATTTTTACCTACACTCGCCTTCGCATGACTGTTGCGTAAATAGTGAGAGACGAAATCATTCTTTTATCACGAAATCTAATCTAATCTCCGAAAAAAACAATAAATTCAATGTCAGTTACGTGGACAAATATTGATACAAAAATTACTAACCCTTGCTGCGTACCGGCGTATGTCAAAAATTATAATTTGACTGCCGGAAAAATATGTAACGACTTCAATAGCTCGTCTATTCAAATTATTATGGTTATTGACAATAGAACAATAATATTACCATAATAAAATAAAACAATGTCATATTTAAATTTTATAGGCTTTATAAAATATATGAAACATTGCCTACTTTACGGCTATTTTTGACTGATTGATTGCATTCTTCCTAGGTAATGTATTTTCCCGCGATCATGCGAAAAAGTACACTTTTTCATGGCGAAAGTGGCAGTTTTCCGCACTAGTGCGATAAAGTGCACTTTTCCGTACGTGTTACATTATACAGTAGGCCTATGGTATTGTTGTGGCAATGCTTGTGTCCAACGTAGGTCAGCAGATGCAGGCAGCATTATGAGAAAAAATGTACGCTAATTTTTTCTCAAGATGTTTATGTGTATACCACTCGATGCAGCTTACCGTCTTAGATATTTTTGGCCTATTTCCATGATATTGCAAAACGTAACTCTCCGTTAACTATGCTTCAAAGTAAAGAAGAACATTGATATGGGAAAATACCTCAAGTTAGCGGCATATTTGAAGAAATCAGATGTTAGTTACAATCCAAAAAAATCAAACGTATTAGAAAGATAGGAAATAAAAAGTTTTTTCTTAAATGTCCCAGACAACGTATATCTTATGACCTTGCCGCCAAGAACTAGCAAATATGACGATCCACGATATAGAAGACAAGGGGGATGATTTACCATACCAAACCTGAAAACCAATGTTTCAAGAAAGTTTATGATGAATAACGAAGAAATAATTGAATATGTTGATATCTATCGAAGTTATGCTATTTTGCGTCCGATACCCCCCACGATGGGTTTTTCTTATTCTATAAAGGGGGTAAATGTACTAAGGAATGTGTGGGTATCAACAGCTTCGGGAATATGTCATCTAACATCGCTGGTTACTTAGGCGTCCCAAACCCCGAAGCGTATACAGGACATTGCTTTCGGCTGCCACATTATTAGCCAACTCTACAACACGCTAACAAGAAAAAAATAACCCACAGGATTCTCAAAGCATCAAATCTCTAACCAGAACTTCAAGAGAACCGTACTGAAGCACGTAGTACATCAACAGTAACAGTATGTTCTGTGTCTGAAGAGTAGCATCTAGCAACTATTCCCGCATCACTGAAGTTACAAGCTAATGCTGTAGCACATATTTTGTCAACAACGAATTCCACGCCTAAAGAACATCCTCAAGCCAAGCCGCTATTGCATCTACACTGAATTTACAAAATGCCACAAATTGTACCTTTAATTTCAATGTCTGCTTTGCGTCGTTCGGTCAACTGCAATCAGCGTGCGGAAAAGTATCACTTCCCGCACTTGTTAGAAACTATTCTGCTTACCCTTCCACATACACACATTTACAGGCACCAAGTTGCCGTATAATTCGAGGATCTGTTAAAAAACAAATTGAAACATTTTGTAGTAGTATATATATTAGTTCAGTTTTTGATTAGTTTTAAAAGTTTTACACGCAAACGATGAACATGCACTTCAAATTGACCTATATCTTAATCGTATTCTAATTTATGAATATTTCTGTTTCATAGATTATTCCTTAACATTTACCAATACAGGGTGTACGTGATATTACAACGTTACAAAGCTCGATTTAAAATTTTTCTAATTACCTACCTAATTACTTCATCAAAACTTTTTACTGAAACTAATCGACTGTTCCTTTTTCCGATCGGATAGAGCCACCCCTTTATCTTTTCAATTGAAATAATGAGAAACAAGGTTAACAACAGATGAATTTACGTATTTTATCTTATCTGCTCTCAGCCATTGTTTAAAAATATAATCTTCAAGAATAATAATCCACAAAAATAACTGCTAGCAGTTGATCAAATATCTTCAACTTAAATTATAAACATTTTAAATTTAGAATAATAATAAAAGAGATTGTAGGTATCATCAATCAGTATCTAAAGCCTATTTTGTAGTGTGTAGTGACAGAGTTCAGTAGTATACTAGGTATTCTTCTTAGCTGTTCTTCTTGCCAGTTTTAGTAGAAGTATTATTTTACAGTACGAATGTAGTACAACAAAATTGATGTCAAAAATTGAATGTGATATAATATAACAAGAGAACTTTTTTAAAGATTTTTTTGCCATCTTTAATTATGTTCTATCTAAATTTATAAAAATGTTCAAACAAAAAAGTTCCCTGTTAGTAATTGAAGACCAAGAACATTGATACAGAGGAATACTAGTGATATGTGTATAAAATTAGAAAAAAATCAAAGTCACAAGAAAGTTATTAAATGTAAGAAATTCATTAAAAAAAATTGACGCCCTGTAACTCCGCTAATTTGGAGTTTTCGAAACAATGTTATAGGACTTTGGGGAATGTAGAATCACCCCTCGAAATATTGTCACATAATTTCCGGACACCCTGTATATTTCTTTATACGGCTTTATCAAATATCTGTTCATTGAGATTTTATAGATTACACCTCGTGCATAAAGCTTGAATTTTATTTGAACTAATATGTATTTTCTATAGAATCATTTCTAGAGCTTGATTTCTGACAGCAGTTCTTGATAGAAGATTTATTTAGTCACAGGGTATATGGGTAACTTTGCCATAATTAGTAAACATTTAAACATTCTCATTATGTATGCTATTATTATCATTGCTATGGTACTAGGAAATTCTAATAATTCCTATTTTATTTATTAGTGCAGTATATTTTGTATTTCAAACTTACAAATATATCTAAAAAATTCCTGTAGGCTGGTATTTTTAAAATAAATAAAATGGGCGTGTACTTACCGCTATATGAGGCTCGTATATTTTAAAACACGATAAATACATATGGTGGAATGTTTCATTTTAAACACAATAAGTGATTCAAATTTTATCCAGAGGCTAGTTTGAATGTATGTGTGACAAAGTGAGGGGAGAATTTTGATAACAGTTTTATTTCCTCCGACTATAGATTGTGGATATTCTTATCAACACTGTACAATTGCGCTTTTGTCACGTATCGTATTTGCATTTAAAAAAGTACGTATAGGTACACCAAATACTTAAATTTACGCCAATCGGCATTTCTGAGAAGCCAGAGTTATAAAAAAGATGATATATATTTTTGTGTTACAGCTATGTGTTTTATATCTGTTGCTCACCGCAAGGATTACGTCACAGTTTAATAGTTAAAATGTCATAGTTTTCATTTAATTACATAATAAGGAAAAAATAGACGCCTAAATGTAGATTTATATGATTTTATTCATACAAATATGACACTGTTCCAGGTCTTCTCTTATCCGAAACTCCAGTGACTTGATCTGTAGCTCGATTTCTAGATATCGAGGTGGCTGCTGCAAAACCGTCTGTAGTTTGAATAGTATAGTTGTGCCCTATATTGGATAAACCCTCGACGATGTGCAGATCCTGTAAATGAAAAGCCGTGTAATCGTTTTTCAAATTAACATTTAGAGAAATCCTTCGGCTTGTTGCGAAGCTGCATGTATTTTAGATGTGCAAATTGTTTTAAAAGAATAATTTGTATTTTTCATTTCACTAGTTGTCTCATAAACGGTTTTTAATGATAATTTTTTAAAGCTTTGCTTCAAATTTTGTCATTTTATAATTTATTCCACTCAATTGTATGATTGTTATCTTCACGAAGGTACGAATACATCTATATTTCCTTTTAACAACTGTTTAATTGATGTACCTACATAAATTATTATAGAAAATAAAAAAACGGGATTGCGCAATATTGAAATTTAAGTAATTTAACATAAATTCATATAAACTGCTTGCGCAAGCTGTATATTTCTATGCTATATGCACAACTATTTTCATTTGTTGTGGTATTTTACATAAATGATGTCATACAAAAACCACCCCTAATTACTTCTGTCTTATGAACTATAATAATCCCCTAGAAGTATTTGTCTCTGATTGGTTTCTATCAAGGACAAACAAGAATCCCTGCATGTAAGCGCGGTGTGTAAAAAGTAAATACGTGTGCCACTGTATTAAGCCGGGTCCACATATTATAACGAACAAACCTGGCCAAATATGATCGTGTTCGTCGGCACTTCACGTAATTTCTTTGTGCTTGTTTGTGTCTGTCGTAACATCCACACTCATTCGTTCATGTACGTTCGTGTATGTATGCTCATGTTCGTTCGTTATATGTGGACCCGGCTTTACCGTACTCCAACTACAAACTTTCATAGAGTGCTACTTGCCTCCGTGGCGTAGGGTCCCTCGAAGGTTATGCTCATCGGGAACAGCTGGTGATGCAGTCTCTTGTCGTCCATGGTCGATTGGAGGTCCACTCCAAACCAGAGATGTTTCATGATCAACTGGAAAAACCCAAACTGTACAACTGTACTTTTTCTTAGTTTCAAAACCTTACCAGGGACACTGTAGTGGTGATTTTGGTTCCACCGGCAGCCCCGGTCACCATGATGACGTCTCCGTTCTCGTCCAGGATGATGGTAGGACACATGGAAGATAGGGGCTGCTTTCCTCCAACGATATAGTTGGCAGGTGAGGGCGAAATAGCATAGCCGCTAGTTATATTCGGGGACGAAAAGTCGTCCATTTCGTTGTTGAGGATAATGCCCGTGCTGGTGGATGCGAACTTTGCGCCGAAACTAGAAATTATTGGTACAATGGACCCAATGGGTATTAAATTTCAAAGAGGTGATTTAAATGGATTAAAAATGTGCTAATTTTTTATGATTTTTTCGTCTATTTCACGAGAGAAAGTTACAAATTAAATAAATTATTTATGTAACATCACAACCATTACTTAATTCAATTCGATCGATTCGTCTATATTTGTTTATTGCATACTGTTTAATAATGATTCAAATGGAACTTTAAAGTACCAAGATCGCTTAATGTTATATAAGCTATATAAACTAAGTACTACGACTAGGACGATAAAGTAAAAGGGCTTTCATGATAACCCACGTGAATTACGTATTATTGAGGATATTTTTTGACATTTGAGAAAGGTGACAGTTTGATTTTTTAAATAAGAAGTCATGAAAATATTGACAGCTCTAAATAGAAATTAGATTATTTGAATACTTTCAATGCAGTACGAAATAAAATATTGTACAAGGCGTCCCGAATTAAATGCAACATAGAGCAAGTAAAGTAGATCCTTGACGACAAAATGCGATGACACCAAACTAAAAAATCCAAATATTTGCATATATTTGGGAGACAAAGGCTTTTTTGGAGCGGGAAATTCAAATTTGTTTCTAATTTTGACATCACTAGTAGAGGGCGCCACTTATGGCACATCATACTTCTTTTATCACACAGAACTTTTTTGCGGCTTAGTGTATCCACCTGAATATTGAAACAGTTGAATCCCCTACCGTTTTTAGGTAAAGAGCCTTTTCCGCTGAAAAATACAGCAAAATGTAACGGACGAACAGTGACTTTAAGTGTACTATACTTAAAGCTTCACTTTTCTTCCTCGATACATAAGTAAGTATGATTAAAGTCATTTCAGTTATTAAAAAGTGTTCTGCTCCATTTTATAGATATAGATACATGGAGTATGCATATCTAATGATGATAAATTGTCAGAATGCTAAAACAAATATTCTTATCAAATCGCCGGTTTATGTCATGGCGAATAACTATAATGCGATATCGCTACTTTGTGATATTAACCACTGCAATCTTAATAGTATATTGACTGTAGCAACTGAATTCTTTAGTATTTTGGAAACTTAGATTTATTTTATTGATTGTATTTATATTTATTTTAACTTATGTATTGTGTATTAAGTGCATTTTTTTATCTTTGAACCTATATTTGTTTTGTCCTGTAACTGGAACACCTGTTCTGTTGGGCAATAAATACATTATTATTATTATAAATACTCATTCAACGGTGTTTTTTAATTAAAACCTATTTGTTTTATAACCAAATATGTCAACGAAAGAGAATATGTTATGCGTTTATTAGCTTTACTCTTAATTTTTCAGTTATTTATATTAAGAACGTTGGATGTCGTTATTAAATAAGTTTACATGCTCTGTTGCCTATATCAGTGGTCGTGATGTTAAAAATATTTTAAAACTCTTTTAAGGGGGCTGTTAAGATCAAAATATGATTTCTTGTATGCTTACACATAGTTGATGGTGCTTGTTATGGCCACGGCGTCACCGTTGGACGCCAGGATTGAAATATGGGCAGTACCATAGTCTTCCACCAGGGTCATATTCGCGCCATAGTACAGGGGGTCCTGGGATGTTTGGTTGTCAAAGATGAACTGCCTGATGTATTCAGCGTAAGTCCCGGACGTAAGATTTGCTACTAACTAAAAACGAAACTGGTTAGATAGGTATAAATATTTCTCTCTATTATAGAACAGAGAGTCGTGGTAGGTTTTATGTGGTGCAGACCTCGCTTATTTCTATAAAATCGGGATCTCCAAGTTGGGTTCGACTGCCATAAGCGAATTTGAACGCCTCCACGATTCTTTGATACGTCGTTACGGAGTTCGGGTCACTGGTATCGACAAAATTGTCCAGAAGGTTTAAAATGAACGCTACAATCGGTCCAGATCCTGGCAGAGGGGCCGAATAGATCGATTCGCCTCCAGACAACGTGATGTTGACTGGCTGTTGCCATTTGGGTCTGAAAAAGACGTGATTGTTGCTTAGTAAATAAAAGTAGATTGTAAATGTATATATGGTATCAAATGGGGATGTCTAACTACGCAAATTATACTTTTTTATTAGTACCCTATTTTGCTTAAATCCAACTTTTAAAAACGAGCGCGTTACCATGACGAAATCTACTACCCAAGATTTTAATTATTGATCTGACAGGAGTATCTAGTAGCGGTTTTTTAAATCGAAGGAAATGCTGTTCAAATTAATACTGCTCATTCTCGGAAGTCGATGAGGTTGCACTACCATTAATGGCATTCCCAATAATGTTTGAAACATTCTTCTTATTGCTAATACTCTCTTCAATGTCACCAGTCGCCACAGCTGCCGATTTCCATCCTACTTGTCGTTGGATTTGATCTATTGTCATGCCACTGCGACTATTCGCCATAATAGTAGCGGACGTATACGTCGAAACGCATATCCAATGTATTGCTCAGGATCGTCCAATTTAAGATAAAATGCAATTTGCAAGGGATATGATCAAAATGTTTTAATACCAATCACTTGATTGGGCACTTCCCCTTATCATACCGTACTGTACGTACAGTTTGGGGTCTTAGATGGTCGAATAGTAATAAGCAATACGTTTCATTCTTCTTTGATGTCATGTATACATAAATCGCACAATTCACATCTTCTACCAGAGCCAAAGGTACCGTAAATGGCTACCACCTTCAAAAATAAATACCTGCATGTCCGCTGCATCTGTGAAAAACTTGCGCAAATCGTCTTCCTTGAATACATATGCCTTCTTGGCTACATCATGCTTGCTAATTGTCTTCATGATTGCATGCACTTTTACAAAGGATTTTAAATCAACCCCTTTCTTTAACCTTAACATACTTTGCAATTTCGAATGGTAGCTCACATAGTCGGCCGCCTTGTACTGCTCCGACATTTTCTGAAGGTAAGCAAGTACAATTCGTTCATGATGTATCTGTTACCTTTTGCTCTTCCATCCATTTGATGAACTTCGTATTCTTTTTTATAAGCGTTATCCGATTTTTGCGGCATTAATCGCGATTCTTAACTATTTTAGTAATCAATGTTAGAACTCATTTTTAAACAATATACAACCAGTAACAACCATTTTACATTTACATTTAATATCCACTTATACTAAATATTCCTTGCAAAAATTAGATTGGCTAAAAATAAACAAGTATTTTTCATTTTTAAGTTTAATGTTATGTGAAAGATTTCTAACCATGATAAATGTATTGGGAAATATGCCATCCGAACGCTTGTAGTTCGAAGAAACCATTGTGTGAAGTGGTAATGCGATAAATTGTAAATAGCTCTTATAAACAGAGGGTTAGTACCTGAAAAGGCCTGACCTGGTCAAGTCAGGGCGTTTGGGACTTTATTGCACTCTTTAGAAGTTACAACAATAGTATATGGGTCCGCGTACGAAATTTTGAAGAGTAGATTTAGACGGATTTTCGGCTATTTAAACCCTAAAAATTAAATAAACAATTAGTTTTTGACGTCACGACCATTATTTTGCAAAACAACAAAAGCAATTCAACTCGATGTTCCGCATATTTGTCTTGACAGGAAAAAAGATTAATTCCGTAAATTTTCGTCTTATTTTAACATACCTGTAATTCCTCAAATCGTCAGCCGTTATGATCCCGCCGTTATCCCTGATATCCTGGACGAATCCTTCTGTAAGAGACCCGTTGTGCAAAGCGTAGCCTCCTTCCTCGGCTATGACCTCTAAGGTCTTCGCCAATGTCGGTCTCTTCACGTATTGACCTTCAGCGTAGGGTTTATCCGTTGAAGGATCGATGAAAGCGGCACTTTAAACGGAAAAATAAAGTTGTGCGTTTGCATTTAGAAATTAAGTAATATTAAAATTATTTTATCGGTTATCCGTTCCCAAATATGTATTATTTACCTTAAAACTTCATCGTTACGTAAAACGTCTTCGTTATTTTGTAAAATATTGGCTAGGTAATTGTTAACGTATATCCCGTTATAACAGAGGTCTATAGTGGGCTGTATCAAGTCTCTCCATGGGAGATTTCCTCCAAACCTTTCGTAGAGGTACCAATACCCGACCAATTCGGAAGGTACAGCAACAGCAAGACCTCCTGAAATACCCCACTTATTAGAATAATTAAATACAAATGAAGTAAACAGTACTATAACGTTCCTTCGTACCTATTTTAGCCAAAGTGTCATTGCTGTGGTACATATCTGTGGTGGCTGCGGCTGGGGCAACCTCTCTGGAGTTAAGCGACCACACCTCCCCCGTAGTTTTATTGTAAATCGTGAGCAGGAACCCTCCCCCTAAGCCCATGCTCTGCGGATTGACCACCCCTTCGCACAAGGCAGTGGCAATCGCTACGTCTGCGACA
Organism: Monochamus alternatus; assembly: GCA_037114965.1. Taxonomy (NCBI): domain Eukaryota; kingdom Metazoa; phylum Arthropoda; class Insecta; order Coleoptera; family Cerambycidae; genus Monochamus; species Monochamus alternatus. The sequence goes on from CM073433.1 coordinate 56,789,660, forward strand.
TTGCCACCCTCTTCAAAGATGGTTCTGTGAAAAATCAATTTCCATATATTTTTTATCGAATACTTAACTAGAATTAATCGGGGTGTTCCAAAAATACTTACTTTCCAATTTCTGCACAATGATATCCATTCGTCACCACAGAACCCTTCCGAGTTTTTACTACGTCACTGATTAGATAAAATGTCAATCCGATGGCAACTCCTATTATAATGAGGACTAAAATACCCGCGAATAGCCACCGGCCTTTTTTATTTCTAAAAAATAAAATTTTTGTTTAATTGTACATTCTTACCACTGAAATATAAAAAAAATATTAAGAAATAACACCTAAGATCGAATGAATTAGTCATAAAAGTTGATGATTTTACTAGCACTAATGAAAATCAAGTTAACGTTTCCAAAAATTCTTTATTTTCATTTGAAACTGATCACACCGTCTTTATGTTGCAGTATAAGGTTACAATTTTGATGCTATGTAGCCTTTGGTAATCTTTTCCAGTAGGTTAATGTTATTTATTAACCATATTTTCCTATGTTTGATAAATCAATTAATTTTATGTGAAAATCTGTTTTCTTAAAAATTTCTAAATCAAAGTTGCATGCTTGTTTAAGATTAACGGTATCTTAATTTCATTAGTAAAGATCAATAAAAAATTGACTTATCTAAATATAGATCAAATAAACTTAACACTAAAATAAAAATATTTATTTACTAAAAGTTTATTTTGCAAAATGGCAACAATCGTGTTTCCAATTTCTCTTTGTTAAAATTTTTTTATGCCACGTAGATAAACAAACAAGGAATTATACTGTCCCGTTTGACCTTCCATTACTTTTGAAAATAAAAATGGAGCGTTTTATTGTCAATGAAATTATCTACTTTCTTAGTGTGAGACATTCGTCATTTAGCCAAAACCACCCCTTGACTGACTCATTAGACAAAAAAAGTAATAAACTAATTGTCTCCATTGAATCTTGAACTGTCCTGCACATGGCATTTTAAAGTTTATTTTTAAAACAATTGTTATATAATCAGTAAGTTGTCTCATATTTCAAGGTCAACAACTAGTTAGTTATAGTAGTTTTCATCATCGTATTTTTATTTATTTTATCTTCCAAATTGTAAGTTACAACTGAACGTGTGTGGTAAGCCAAAACATATTGCTGGTATCTGTTAAGTACATAAATAATAAAAATAAACTATTACTTACCTGATAATAGCATTCACCGCCATAATTGGGAGATATACCGTCTCCTGAGCAAAATTCACATGCCCCTAAAAACTAGCACTTTACAGACTCATGTTATCTTGGTCAGCTTAAAACGACTGAAAAAATGATGTTTCACATTCGTGGAAAGCAAAACATTACGTTCTGGATTGTTTTTGTTAATTGAGGTAATTAAAAGATTTCGCGTGATAAAGATAAGCTTTTGTACCAAAAGAACAATGTGATTCCACCTAATACCAATTGAAGGCATGGATTTTGATTGTGAAGTTGTAAAATCATAACAAATGTTAATAAACTTTATTGGTTTATTGAAAGAAGACGCTGCCATAAAATGGAAATACGATTACGTTCCTGTATAATTATTAATACAGTAAAATACTAGACGTGATTTTAGTTATTAGATAAGAACAATTTCTTTATCTACATGATCAAATAATAATCAACAGAGCTGTCTAGAAGTTTAACATCTTAACATTAACATCTTTCAAAGGTTGTTTTAAAACTTCTTCACTGCTTACTACTTCTTCACTTATGTAAAAAATAAATTAAGGACTTTTTTTTCTTTGTCAATATAAATATGAAATAGATCCGGTTCTTCGCCTGTCGTAAGCTCCTGTAACTTTCTTCACGTTTCCGTTCTTCCTAGATATCGATGTTACGGCTGCGAATCCGTCATCATCGGTGATATTGTACTTGTGCCCTATCAAACCTAGTCCCTCCACTATATCGATGCCCTGACAGAAAATATATTGTAAAATAAAATCAAGGATGAAGAGAAGAAGGTGAAACTAATGAGAATGAGTATTTGAATATTTTGAAACCACACTAACCTCCGTCTTGTAGAGGCCTTCGAAAGAGATCGACATCGGAAATAGTTGATGGTGAAATCTCTTTTCGTCCACAGCTGTCTTTAAGTCCGTTCCATACCACAGATGCTTTATGATTATCTAAAATTATTTTGTGTTTGAAGTCGATTTTTATTTATATACTATTAATATATTTACCAACGCGATGGTGGTCGTGATTTTTGTTCCGCCCGCGGCTCCAGTGACCAACTGGACGTCTCCGTTCCCGTCCACTATGATCGACGGGCACATAGAGGACAGCGGACGTTTTCCTGGGGCAATGTAGTTGGCAGGTGAGGGTGGAATATTGAAACCGCTCGTTATATTGGGAGAAGCGAAATCGTCCATTTCGTCGTTTAGGATTATGCCGGTGCTGTCTGAAGCAAAACCTGCCCCGAAGCTAAAAACCGAATATGTTTAAGTTTTTCTTATAATTCTTTATAGACATTTCGATATTCCTAAGGTCCGCTACAGAATATGCGTGAATTCGCGGTTCGCTATGCGATGTAAGGAATTCGTGCGTCGTGTGTACGGTTTTTATGAATGGATTTTTAACGAACAAGACCCTACACACTATTCGCGAATTCCTCGCATATCACGAATCGCGCATAACGAATCGCGAATTTACGCATAGTCTGTAGCGATCCTTAAGCTACACAGTTAATTTTCAGCTATAAAAATATAGTTAAACAAACCTAATAAGTACGGATATTTTTTGTAGTAGTTGGAGGGTTTGTTCAAATATGAAGATTGTTCCCAGTTGAAACGAAATAATCATAAGGCACCAATAAGAATAGAAAAAATACTAAAATTTCCTCATTTGTCACATAAATATCTTCTTTTTTACTGTAAAGAGGTGTTTAGTACCTTAACAAAGAATATGTATCTATTTTATTAACATTTTAGGATGTACCTACCTATATTGTACAAATTTATTTGTATTTGTAATTTTTATTTATTGACAATATTTATAATTGTAGTATTGTAATCCAGGATAGGTTTTAATAGTAGGTACAAAGAAGGTTTTAGTAGTAGTAATGTAAGGGTACTAATCCTCTTATAATGGTCAGTTAGGTAGAGAAATTTCGACAAACAGTATTAAGTCATAAAATTGTTGTTAAATATTAATGACTTTCAAAGCAGGTAAACGATCATTAGGTTCCTCCCTTCTTATATATAACCTTAGCAGACTCAAAAGAACAGTCATGCAGCAAATGTCGATCGGTCAAGACGTCCTCTAACTCATATAACAAATACCTCAAAGTTCTACAAAGTATTCATACACCTTCAAATATCAAGTACCTTTCAACTGTTACGTAGTGTTATCAAAAGTATCCGTACTAAATCGAATATAAAAACAAAAAATATAATTTCTTCAACTACTCAATTAATTTAAAACGTTTTTTTACGAGCAAACAACAAGCGTGTATCACTGAGAATTACAAGGGTTTTTACTAGGACATTACCGATGATGGTATTGAAAATATTAGAGTGTATTGGTAGGACATCAAAGGCCATTATATCGAAATTAAGGCATTAAATCGAAATTTAAGAGTACCTATTACAAGCAAAATGGACATTAGTGTACCTAAACAATTTTTACTTACTAAAAGTTGATGGTACTTGTGACGGAGACCGCATCGCCATTTGGTGCCAAAATTGATATGTGGGCGGTGCCGTGATCCTCGACGTTCGTGGTATTCGCTCCATAATAGGCAGCCTCTTGGAACGTTTGGTAATCAAAGATGGAATTCCTGATCTGTTCTGCGTGTTCCTTTGACGTCAGTTCGTTTACCACCTGGCAAAGAGAACTGATGTTGTTATATTAAAATAAAAGTTAATTTTCCCTTACGTCGTCGATATCCAAAAATCTCGCGTCTCCAAGTAACGTCCTTTTTCCGTATCCAAATTTGAAGCTCTCCACAATCCTCTGGTGTGTGGTGACGGACATCGTCTCGCCGACGTCGATGAAATTGCTCAGAATGTTCAAAATAAAAGTCAAGATTACCCCAGATCCGGGCAGTGGCGCCGTATACAGAGTCTGGTCGTTTAAGAGGGACGCTTGCACCGGTTCCTGCCATTCCGGTCTGGACATATTTGATAATTTAATGTATCATAAAATCGTGTGGCTGTACACTGACACTGACCTGTAATTGTTCATATCCTCGACGGTAATGATACCGTTCTGGTTCTGTATGTCAGTGACGAAGTCTTCCGTGAGGGTGCCGTTATGTAAGGCGTACCCTCCCTCTTCAGCGATAGTCTCCAAGGTCTTCGCCAGTCTGAGTCTCTTTACGTACTGCCCCTCGATGTAGGTGTCATTAGTTTCCGGATCGATGTAAATATCCCTACAAAATTACGATATTGGGAAAATGGTTACGATTAAACTTTTGTTATTTGCCTTAAAACGGGATCGGCGTATAGCAGTTCCTTCCTGCCCTTGTAGATGCCAGCCAAGAATTTCGTGACGTACACCCCGTTCTTGCACAGATCTATCGTGGGTTGGACCAGATCTTTCCATGGTACGTTGCCGCCGAACCTCTCGTATAAGTACCAATATCCTAGGAGTTCTCCCGGTACGCCGACAGATGTGCCTCCTAAAAATGAAAACTATACAGTGTGTCCGGGAAAATGTGGGAATGAAAAAATAAGATGACAAGTTTCTATAATTTTTTTTCCTGCAGGCCCTCCCTACGGAGATATGTATCGGTTTTTCTTAATGTCATGGATTCTAGTCTAGTAAGGACTTCTTAAAATAGTGTCCTTGAAACATATTTAGCTTTTTTAGTTTAGGGGTGGTCTAATCTTTATAACGTAATGCCTAAAATTGTAACACCTTGTACGATAAAGTCTTTAAAATATCATCTGGATAAAATGAACCGTTTAAGAGAAAAATAATAATAAACGAATTCATGTTTCATTTTTAATAAAAAGGGCCATGATTTCTATTTTTTTTCTCGACAACATAGTGCGATACGAAAGTCATTCAAACAGGAAAATTTTATTTTAAGATGTTTAATCCGAAAAAATACAAAATTAAAAAAACGCAGTGGTGCCTCAAGAGGCACTTTAACGAAATCATTGAAAAACTTCATAAGAGGGTGTAACATGCGAACATAGCTCAAAATTTTTCTTGTAAACGGGTCATTTTATCGACAATAAACAAGAGTAACTTTTTTAGTCTAAGGTTGCAGCTATCCATATTTATTATTTTAAAATCTTTATCATACAGGTTGTTAAAAATTTAGGCATTAACTTGTAAAGCTTAGCCTGCCCTTGGTAAACTAAAAAAGTTAAATATGTTTCAAGGACTCTATTTTAAGAGGTCCTTACTAGTGTCCATCACATTAAATTTTTATTAAATTAGATTGAGTACTGTATGGAAGGTCTGTAGAAAAAAATTATAGGAACTTTTCATCTTATTTTTTCATGTTCTATCTACACCCACATTTTTCCGGACACCTTGTATATGTATAAAATTAAAATATCCGTTCAAGTGAGTCCGTCTCTGGAAAAAACGAATGCCGTGAGGTATTTTTAACCGCGTTATCTATTAGGAAAATAATAAATACATTAATACGCTTCGACGTTGTTTCATAGAAATGAGGACTTCATCGAGGAGAAGTCCATATTCTGATATTATGCGAACTCTGCAACATCTGTTATTATGACGGTTCCTTTTATTTGTGAGAATTGTGGCGTACTTTACTGTAAATAAAATCATTATTTAATATAATTTTTTATAATCACCTCTTTGCGAAAGCGAAGAATTCCCATGGAACATATCTTCGGTGGCGGCACCAGGTGCCACTTCCCTAGCGTCCAACGACCACGCTTTCCCGGTACTCTTTATGTAGATGGTTAGTAAGAAACCACCTCCCAACCCCATACTTTGGGGCATGGACACGCCCTCGCAGAAGAGGGATGCGATGGCGGCCTCCGCCGCGTTACCCCCTTTTGCAAATATCGACCTAAAACGATATAAAACCAAGCTTAATTTTATTCGAATGTGCTTGGTCCTACCGTACAGCTCAAGAGATATAATACGTTATAGAAAAATTAAACCATTTTCTACCAATATCTTACCAATAAATTTCTAGATATCGTTCGTTTTACAGAGTACAAGTTTATTGAAGAAAAAAAATGTTTTGAGAGAATCAAAATATGATGTAATTTTTCTTTCGATGTACTACAACAACGTTGTATGAATTTTGCCCTGTTAAATAAATATTTCTTGTATGTGTTATTTAAGCGGCGCAAAATGTCAAAATTGCGGTGAATAGGAATTAGGTATAAATTATTTCATTCTTCTTTTGATATTATTCCAAGGAAAATTCTTCCTCATCTCAAACAGGGAAGTATAAACCGAGCATTTTTTATTTGAATAGAAATGTGCCGCGTTTAGGTTTTAAATATTGTTAATACATCTCTTTCCTGTAAATTTTAAATACTTGATTCGTGATCATTCAGTAATAAGTACAGTATATTATGTACTCTTTGAAACACCCTCGTATTTTCCGTAATCTTACCCGATCCTTTCGAACTATTACTATATGGACGTTTGTTATCATTTCAGGGTCAATATATCTGTAATAATAAGAATTTAATTGGCATATGTATTACTTATGCATCTTCTATTAACGTTATTAATTGAAAACGCTAAATATTTTTTTATACTTTGCCTCGGTTTTCCCATTTTTCAGAGATTTATAAGAAAATTAGATGTAATCTTGATGCCAGTAAGATGTTAATTGTACTGGGTGTTGAATTTATAAGTTACGCAACGATAAGTTATAACTTGTAACCTTGCAAAGAGTTTGTTTACAAAATATGCGTTTCTACGACGTATTTAAATAAAAAAATGAAAATCAAACTTAACAAATACTCACATTCCGATATTGGAACAGCCATAACCGTTGGTCACAATTGACCCTTTTATAGTTGGCTCAGTTTGGGTAAAGTATATTACCAGCCCGATAGTTAATAGACTTAAGGCCAAAATCACTATGGCGGGTCCTACCCTACGTAGTACTTTGTTTGATCTGAAAATAAAGTAGATGAAGGAATCTTGCTTAAAATTTAGTATGTATATCTAAATAGTTGTATGTATTGTCAATCTCTTCTCATTTATAAACTCATTTTTTTACTACTGGGATCTATTCAATAAATTGATTTCAGAACATTTAAATAGCAAGAATAAATGTATGGAAAAGAAAAACAAAAATTGGTAACTATCATAATAGTAGGTGATGGTGATTTATGAATGGAAAAATAGTAGATAAATTTGCCGTTTTGACATATCTTGTCAGATGTGACATTAGTAACATTTAAAACAATTTTTCCAATTTGAGATCTAAAACGATGCAGATATGAAAAAATGCTAAATTTTTTCAAAATGTGTGGTTGAGCCAAATTTCTATGAAAAATCTTTCGTTTTAGAAAACTACTTACTGAACATCTTCGTCAATAATTTCCTTATTACAATATTTGCATGTCTTACGATATTTCCTGTTAACGATAACCATTTCCAATGGAGAATACATCTTTGAATATTTTTTACAATATATGTAATTAAGTAAGTATTGCGATCAACTAAAATTTTGTCGGAATAAAACTATTCCGAAAAATAATTCGATTATCTTAAACTACTTTTGACTTTAAAACTGTAATAAATATAAAATATTTTTATTACAGTTGCAGTTAATAATTTTATGGTTTTTTGCGTCCACCACAAAATATATAAAGTTATATCGAAAACAGTAACCATTCGTCATAAGTTTGTCACCTACGGTTGATAATTTTTCATATATCTTTGCATTTTTGAACAAATAGTTAGCAATGACCAGTGATTATTATAGAAATTATACAATTTTTGGACAGCAGAGAAAACGTTTTGGATAAATCCTTAATTTCTCTGTTGTATACAGAGGGACCCATAATTCTAATTTTATTAAAATAAATATTTATAAATTTTTGGAATAAAGTCCTGTGTTTTTGTTAACTTTGCGTTTGGTACCTTATTAATTTAACTTAAAAATAATGTGTCTATTGCGCAAGAAATAATTTTACGTTATATAATGCTGCAATTATATAGCATACATATATAACAGTATACATAATTATGTTGATTAAATCTCTGGTATAAAGATTTGCTTATTTAGAGAAGATTTGGTAAAGGCAGAAATCGAAAAGAATAAAATGAACAATGTACTTACTGAAATTTCATTTTGTGGGGTCTTCGTTAACAGCACCAAATCAATCACAAGAACAAAAATGCCGAAAATTCACAATTATTCACACAACGCGTAACACGGCCTGACCAGCGACAATCTGTGCTTATTGTGTGTCTATTTAGCCGTAAACTTTAGCTACTGTTATTTAAATTTAGTAGAGGTCAGTCAAATTTTTTTTGTAATCTCAATGGTTGCTGCTGCGAATCGCGATCGCGACTGATTTAATTTTTTAAATTATTCCTCGCCGACATTTTCAGTTACCTTTCCAAGGCAACGCGCGGTGCAAATAGAAGGAAATCTCGCTATCTCCACGGTATTAGTATTGTAATATTTATCTATAATAATTACAATGTTACGAAGGACTTAATCGAAGGAGATAATCAGAAATGAACCGTAGAAATACATACACTTTTACAGAGTAGTAATTAAACATATATAAATTAATTATTTTTACATTATTTGTTTTCTTGGCACGTACACATATAGCGACAAATAAATGGGTACGTCGACGATTTAGTGGTAAAAATATGAAAGTGTATGGTTTGGTATGGGTAACACCTAGACTGGTACCCACGAGCTACTGGCAGTACTGGAATAACAGTCGATGACGTGACTGACTGATGGAAAAGGTTATCGCGCATAGAAAAAAAATAGCTATTTGGTAATGTTAATTGCAAAGTAAATATTGTGAGGAGGACGAAAATATGTTGACTCCTATTTTGAGAGAAGCAATGGAGGCGTTCGTCACTATGTCTCTATATACAATCGTGAACTAGGAAGGAAAAATATTTTACTTACTTCAATAGTAATGATAGTAATTTTTAATTTTTGGGTAATTCAACGATTAACCCAAGCCAGTCCGGCCCTGGCGTGAACTACACAGACACCTAATGAATCGGCACATTTTCAAATCTCATCGGGAATGCAATCTTGATATGAAGAGACAAAGTATATAGGTACTTAGTTGTAAAATTATTAAGGGACAATCAGACAATTTTAATTGATTTTTTACCACTGTATTTTGCGATGTTATTTGGCACTGATTGATTAAGGTTTACGTATTGTTATTACAGCTAATAAAAATAAATTGTACCTCATAAATTTTAATTTTCTTTAAATATGTTCTTTTCCTCACATGTATGACTAAGTATCCTCATCTTTAAAACTTATTAAGAAGGAAATGCGCGATGTGGTCGCGGTCTAGGTGTATCGCGGATCATGCCAGTCTCGTTCTCGTTTAGTGGAGAATCTTCTAATGACGTTAAATGTAGACGTCGTTAAGGAATTAAAGTTATTTTAGATCATGCAACAGAATTACAAAAAGAAAAAATCTGAATTTTATATAAGGTCAAAGGTTTCAAAGACCGACATATTTAATATTTGAGGTAAAAACTATAATCTCTATGTTTAGATAAGAAAAGTTGTGATGTGTGTGAACATGACTTATCATCAATGTTTAAATTTGTAATTTGTACTGTTTACATGCCCTAGACCTTATCAAAAGTTTATCTGTCGGCCGAACAGTCCGCAAAAATCCAGTTAGCGCGCAGTTGCTAGTGTCAAGGTGAACAATTACTCAAAAAAATTTATTTACGTAGTGAATATAAACTCGAAATGCTGAATGGAAAATTTATTCTTAATAAATAATGAAACAGTTAGTTTTGAATTTAGTCTTAGATAAACATTTTTTTTTTTAATAAAATTTAAACGCTAAGGAAATGAGAAATGGCTTGGTCACAAGCTAAACAATGTCTTTGGAGGGTTTCGACTTCTTCTTGATCGGCATTTCGAATACTAACAGCATTGAGAATGTTGGAACTACTCATTCTCCCTAAACACCTAAAAAATATAAAATGCAAAAGTTTGCCAAATTGTAAAAGTTCCAAAATTTTACATTTTAAAATAAAAATAAGTATATAAAGGATGATTTCACTTCAAAACGTTACGCTTTAGGTGGCTCTTTGATAATTTTAGGTAACATTTCATTTTAAATATAGAATCGTCGTAATCATAAAGGATCAGTAACATCTCATACATGACACATAAAAAATTACAAGAAAACGAAATTTATTGATTTGCATAGTGTAATTTAATTTTATTAATATTTTCAACTCAGCATCATACATTTTTTTGTAAAAAAGGAGTCCTGTTACCCAGTTCCACGCCCCTGGTTGATATAGTTGAAAAACCAAACCAAATGAAAAACCTTAATTCATGTATACGCAGGTCTATTTTATTGAAATTCCATTAAGGGTTTGTTTTTTTTTTAACTTTAACACTCAGTATTTCGAAAAAAAAAGGTTATAGAACAAAGTGCACTTATTTTCTAATAATAAATTTCTGAAGTTTCCGTACTTAAAGCGAAATCACCCTGTACATATGCAAATCCAGTAAAAAAAGATATATTGTAGAAACAGATATATTGACAACATATGCAAATCCATTAAAAAAAAAATTGAAGAAACATATATTGACAACATTTCGTAAAATGTACCTTAACACCTGTTCAACGTGAAAATCATTTATGTCGATGTGAGTGGTATTGTAGTAAATTACTTGCAGGATGGGGCCCTTCCTGTCCCGAAGCAGCATGATCTTCTGCGTGTTTACCGATCCCTCTTGGATAGAAATCACAGAAGCTGTTAAAAAAAATAAATCATGATGTAGAATAGTATCACCTCGTATATATATAACCACCAAAACTAATATGTTTTCTCTAATTCTTTTTAATAAAATCTTTGATATTGATGGCTAAGTAGACACAGAATTTTTTTGTGGCATCTAATAATAAATTAATTCATTTGAAAATCTCTTTTTATAATAGCTATTAATTATAAAATGATATTGGTGTGGTAAATTATCTAAATTTAACACCTCCCAAGCATCTTACCTATGACCTCGTAGTAGCAAAAATGATTTCGAAATATCTTGTTCCACTTGATAACTCTTTCGACCGTTCCAGTGAAAATGAACATTTTCTCATTTTCAGTACTCTACAAAATTATATAGGGTGAAGTAAAATGAAGTAAATACCTTGCTTATCGTCTATTTTAAACAAAATTAAATCTTTATAGATGCGATTAGATTTAAATCTTTATCTAATCTCATTGTAAATACTAAAAAATTACTTATTTTTACTTATAGGTACATAGTACATTCGAAAGGATATGTACTTACACCAAAAATCCTAAAATTAAAGCTATTGCTTTCGAAATTTTCAGAATTCCGCTTTGGAACTGCATTGCTTCTGCCTGCAACATTGACCAACTCACTTTGATTCGTGGAGTCTTGTTTCTAATTAAAAAACAATACATGGAATTATTTATAACAAATATCTGTTTTTTATTACTTACAGATTCTGATGCAACTCGTGGCTTGGTCATGAATTGCACGGAATTTACCTTACCAGTTACGGGCCGAATCTAAATGTTGATTTTCATTTTAAATCTTGTAAAGTTCAGATACATATATTTTTACCTGCATTAACGGTGGCATACATAATTTATTTCTTCGCATGTCAGGGTAATATTTTTGTGTATTGTTCTGAATTTCCCCAAGGGGTTTCTGGACAATGTGTAACTGATTGCTGTGCCTTTGAAAATCCATATTCAAAATTAAATAATTTAGCTGAAACCTTAAAGTGTTTACAGTTTTTAAAGATCTGACTTCTAGGTATGCTATTTTTACATTGAACTTCTTAAGAAAATCTAAGTAAAATACAGGTTATATTTCTTTTAAACAAATGAAGTAATATGTCATGGCAATCATGGCATTCTAGTTATACATTGTGCAAATCGCATTGAAAGATACATAATACCAAATTAAATTTTATTGCTTCATATAAAAATAGGTACAGTCAGAATTTGTGGGATCATTTAAAAAACATTTTAACACTACTTCGTCTTATTCTATTGTCTCATTTTTTGTTAAAACAAGATTCGTGATGCTACACTACTTAAATTAGTTATAAATAAAATCGGTATATTTTATGTGGCCTCTTCACCAATATCGTCACCTTCTTCCTTTTCATTCAGCATTTCCTGGAAACAAATACAAATATTTTTAACGTAAACGATTTGATATCAGATTTGAATCATACCTGCAGCACGTCTACTAAAGTCTTAGACTCTTCCAACATTTCCTTGCAAATTTTGTTCTCCTCTTGGAGAGCTTCAATGTCCTCTTTTAATTTTTCATTTTCCTGAATGCTTCTATTCAATGCCTCGCCTCTCGTCTCGGCAAGTTTACGCCAATAGTCGCCACTAGGCTCATCAGACGTGAGATCTTCAACAGTGATGACACACTCTCCTGTTTGGGTACTTTTACTCTGCATCAATAACTTTCTCCGTTTTTCGTATCTGTTGAAATTAGAAGAGAATTATGTTAATTTAAAAGTTTGTTTACTTCATAACTTACAAAGGAATTTTGGCATCTTTAACAGTTTGTGATCTTCCTACTAGATTTTCTTTATCTGTAGCGACGTGCTGTATAACTTTTAAAGTTCTTCTACTATTTTTGGCATTATCCTATAAAATTTATTTATTTAGTGGTATTATAACCTCACTTATTTTCAAACTTGCCTGCTCCTCAGGTTCTACCCTGATGATAACCTTTTTTTCAGTTTTCATCATAATTGCTACTTTCTCAACGTCTTTATAAACACTGAAGTATTATTAATTAAAAAGAAAGTACATCAAATTTCTCTGCTACAAAAATATTTGGCGGTTTTTCGTTATTTTGTTGAGGGTTTATTGGTTTTATCACATGACGAAATTAAATCAACACATTTTGTCATACTTGCGACATCTATTATATAGTAGATAATAACATCAGTTTTCATTGTAATGCGGGAAATTCTAAAGTACAGGTATCTTTAATACCTTACCCAATCGAAAATTTAAAATTTAAGAAATAAATCAAAATTTTTTATTTTGTATGTTTAAATATTGACGAGAAGGCAATGAGAAACAAGAGAAAATTTGACAAATTCAAAGCTAGACAGTAATAGTACACTAAAGTGCAGTTAACTTTTAGGAGGTTTTTTGATATTTTGGTGAAATATGGATAATTTTCGTAGTATCGACGAAATTCCTCTTCCCTATCGTAATATATTCACGGAATACCCCTGTTTTAACGCAGTGCAATCACAAGTTTTGGACGATATCTTGTATACAGGTACGATTAAATAAGTTCTTAAATTATTTCTGTTTCCTATTAATAAACTTTTTACTTCACAGATAATTCTGTGGTTGTCTCTGGACCGACTGGGTCAGGAAAAACTGCAATTTTCGAACTGGCTGTTATCAGATTGTTAATCCAATACGAAAACATCGACATGTCTCAGAAAATAAAAATCGTTTACAGTAAGTACCTACCTGCTTTTCTTAGTTCATACAGCTAATTATTTTTGTAATTTATACTTATGTTCTCTAGTTTGCCCTATAAAAGCGTTGTGCCACGAAAGACTATCAGACTGGCACAAAAAATTTTCACCATTCGGCCTAAACTGTGTGGCAGCTACCGGGGACTCGGAAAACTTGGAGTTCCAGCATCTTACGAATCATAACTTGATTATCTCTACGCCGGAAAAGTGGGATTCGTTGACGAGAAGGTGGAAAGACCACGAAAAAATAGTAAAGGTCGTAAAACTGTTCATGATAGACGAGGTTCATTTACTCAACGAGGAAAATAGGGGGTCAACTCTAGAAGTAATCGTACGTGTTTTTTTTTACGTGGTTTAAGGCAGAATACAAAATAGGTGGTTTGTTTTCAACAGGTTTGCAGGATGAAGACAGTAGAGGATTCCATAGCTTATTCGGAGGACGAAAACGATATTTTCAATCAAAAAGTGCGTTTTATCGCACTGTCAGCGACTATCCCCAATGTAGAGGATATCGCCCAGTGGATAGGCAAACCTTCGCACACGAAATACTACAAGTGAGTCGAAACGAATGTTTAGTTCTTCTATTCAGCTCAGGATTATTTAGAACAGAATCTATAACATTCTTTAATCTACAGGGTGAGTCTGAAAGAATGGGTCAAACCCAGACACCAAAATATTATGTTTGAGCTCATAATGCCTTATACGAATGTCACTGTTCAAAGTTTAAATTTTATTCTGAAATTTCTCAATAATTGAGAAAGTTTTGACAGCATGACTGAAAACTGGTAGTGTTGCTAGTGAGAATTGCGAATTTGAAGCTTATTTTGACGTTGCTCCTAGAGGGCGCTAGTTTCACCGTATATTATTTAGGTAAATCAAAACATCCTTTTATCTGTTGAGATATGCGTAAAAAAAGTTAAAAACCTAGAAGAACTTTCAATTCTGCATAAAAAATGTACTCTTTTCAGGTCGCTTAACTTTATCGGTTTCTCAGTTATTTCCATTTAAAAGTTTCAATGTATTTTGTGATTGTTTTCTTTCAGGCGCTGATAATGCTATTTCTTTTCTTAGTAGGCTTGTGTCAAATTTTGCGCGTGTGTGTGATTTATTATTCGTGCAATTATTGAGAAATTTCTGAGTAAAATGTAAATCTTGAGCAGCGACATTCGTATAAGGCATGACGAGCTCAAACATAATATTTTGGTGTCTAGTATCTCCAGCTTAGTGTTAACCCATTCTTTCTGACTCGCCCGGTATAAACCAGGGACTGACGCGATAGAAGAGGCGGCATATTATTATTTGCAATAAATTGCTTTATTCTTTATGCGATATTTCCATTTTGTGTGTATCAGCGTACCTAACAGTCCATTTATTGTGCAGATTCTCCGAAGAAATGCGGCCTGTGAAGCTAAAGAAGGTGGTATACGGTTACAGCTACGACTTGAAGGCAAAGTCGCCTTTCAAGTTCGACTTATCTTTAAACTACAGGCTTCCTTCGCTGATAATGCAGTATTCGGAGGGAAAACCTACTCTAGTGAGTCGAACGGATGTTCTTTCAGCATCAAACCTACCAAAAATATGTATAATTTTGTAAGCATTTCGTCCTTGGCTTTGCAGATATTTTGCAGCACAAGGAAAAGCGTGGAGATGACGGCCCAACATTTGCTCCACTCGCTGAAGATTCACTTCAACGAAGAGCAGACTCGGAAATTGACGGACGTCGCGAACCTGATTTCTGACGCGAAAGCAAAGGCCACCATCAGGCACGGCGTCGGGTATCACCACGCCGGTATGCAAAAAATACTTGGAAGCGCTTTGCGCTCTTCCACGTTTTTTTTTTTTTTATTTTCAGGAATGATCCCGGAGACCAGGCACGCCATCGAGAACCTCTACCGCGACGGCGACCTGCCCGTCCTGGTGACCACCAGCACGTTGGCGATGGGTGTCAACCTCCCGGCCCACCTGGTCATCGTCAAGTCCACCAAGTGCTACGACGCCGGCGGTTTCCGCGACTACACCGAGACCGCCATCCACCAGATGATAGGGAGGGCCGGGCGACCGCAGTTCGACAGCTCCGCCACTGCTTTGATTCTCACCACCAACGAGGATAAGGTGAGTCTGTTTTCAGATTTGCTAGTCACACATTTTTTCCCTTTAAGGTCGCCGTAAAATGATCAAATTTGTGGTGTTTTTAGGTACGAAAACCTCGAGAAATAAAACACGTAGAGCAAAAGTAATATCAAAAATAAAATCCTTGATGCTTTGTTTTTTCTCTTTTACTATTTAAATTTTCCTCAAATAATATAATAACTTTTAAAAAAGCGTTTGTAAGACACACAGTAGTTAAGCAGTTTTTTTACTTTTAATTTATTGCCGCAATCTCACCTTCTATCCACAGTTGCTTTTGTAATTTTTCGCCCTAGCAAAAACTTGTATTGAGACTGCTAGGCTTTCATCTTAGGATAACTAGTTCTAGAGCAATACCAGCAAATGTTTCTTTTTATTACAAATAAGTGACTTTACAGTCACACACACTTGTCAAATTCGAAAATAGTAAACAAGACTACCCTATATATTTCTTGCAAATGTTACCTAAATACTAAGTGACCTAAATACAACCGTAGGAAATGTGCTCAAAATGTCCCATACTGCGTGTGAAAAATGTTGTTTTCGGCACTTGCTATATATTATTATTACTATGATTGATACAGAACTTTCAGTAGTACAAACTTTGTTTTGAGTGAGTGCCATTATTATTGCAATAGAACTCGGTTATTGGTAGATTTCTCTCAGGATATTTTTGATGGAGAACATGTAAGCACAGGGAAAATAATTTATTGGGAATCATATTTATATAAAAAATATTTGCCTGCGGTACTTGGAAGACGGTCTTTTTCGAAAGCAAAGCGTTATATTTGTTGTTAGGGCCTATAGTGCCACTCTAGCTCTGGAAGACCCCACGGTAAGGGGTCGCTGGATTCGATAAAACTATCTTGGGGACGAAACCAGAGTCTCCGTTCACCGAGTAGTCCACCGTCATCAGCCTGCCGTCCGGCAAGTAAACGTAGTAGGAGCCCGAGACCCTTCCCGCGGCGTCTCCAGCTTCGTTCTTGCCAAAGAACGTGTTGGTCGGGGGGTTTTCTACTTTGTACTGATACTCGTACTGAAAAATAAAAAAATGCACGCGGTAAAATGTTTGTATGAACGAAACGAATTTTAGGGCAATGATATACCAAACAATATTTTAAAAAATACACAGAGTGTCCGGGAAAATGTGGAATATCTCTCGGGCGGAGATGGAATATGAAGAAATAAGATGACAAGTTCCTATTTCTTGAATAGGGAGGGTCTGTAGGAAAAAAATGATGACTTGCCATCTTATTTTTTCATGTTCCATCTTCGCCCGAGAGATTTTCCACATTTTCCCGGACACCCTGTATATTTAAGAGAAATATAATAAAAAATTAAGCCTGCTTTTTTGATTTAGTAAAAAAATAACGTCGTGCCGACGTAAACGGGTAGTCTTGATCTCGTGGACGGGAATTTCGCAGTTTTTCATATGGAAAAGTCTCAACTTTTAGTAAATTTCGCAAAACAGTTGAAGTATTATTGTTATATTTAGCATTAGGT
Source organism: Monochamus alternatus (assembly GCA_037114965.1). Taxonomy (NCBI): domain Eukaryota; kingdom Metazoa; phylum Arthropoda; class Insecta; order Coleoptera; family Cerambycidae; genus Monochamus; species Monochamus alternatus. The sequence continues at coordinate 56,806,980 of CM073433.1, forward strand.
ATATGGGGTTATGGAGCTCAGAGCAAACTTATGTGCCAGGTTATAAGAAAATTATAATTAATGAAAGTAGTTTATACTTACTGGAGTTGGCGCTTCATGTATAAATGGCCTCTGCACGGTGAATTGGGGTGCTCCAGATGTTGAGGCAAATAAGATTACGAAAATGCATAGCGAAATCATCATAGAAGCGAATGAAGACATTTTCTAAAAATATATGAAATGGTTTATTTATATTTTCATTTTTATGGATAAAATTATATTTTCTTAATATCCCACACGTACTCGTATCTATACTCACTTTTCAAATAAACAATTTTATTTCCAGAAATTGAAAAAAACTGGTCACTGTTTCACAGATCAATTCGCATTTATAAGTAATCGATTAGAAGCATCCCGCTAACTTTATACTACCGCAATAAATAGACAAGGACGTCCTTCCTCCCCCGCTGCCCCACCCTTTTTGCTTTGCGAAACTGTATTTTTTATGCAAGCGTACGTTCAAGCTCATCTCGCATCTCGCTTATTTCTTTTTCTACAGAATGTTTAATTTTTCTAGGTATCATTATGTGTCTCACGAAAATAACATTTATTTTGAAAAACGGCAGATACAGGTACAAAAAAGAAGGAAGATTGTTAAGATTTAAAAGAGACACAATACCACAAGCAATGGTAAAATTACTGCTGCTGTTTTATTTTATGAAAAAGTAGATTTTTCCTCAATTTTTTTTCTAGACAATGTTTAGCCTGCATAAAAAGCTCATCTAAGCATTTCTTGCCTTAGTCAAAGAGTTAAAATACGACATGATAAAGCTAATGACTAATGACTAATCTGAACACTATAAATATTAATAGACCTTCCGCAATATTAATTTGTAGGAAATATTGTGCACTCATCATTGCACATCTTCAGGGCCTGCATGCTTGTTTCTCACGTTGCGCTGCGAAGTTACTATATTTAATTACAATTTGATATTCAATTCAAGATCTACTTTGAATACGTAAATATCCATAATTCAATTTTCGAAAAAGGTTTCGAAAACAATACAAAATGACATTTAAAAACATGTAGGATCGTCATTACCTACATAAAAATAAGTACATTAGCAGAAGCGAGCCTAAATTAGCAGTTAATTAATTTCATTCTAAAAGAATCATGATTGTAGTAGGCACATAATTGTAAATTAGCGATTTTAAACCTACAGGTCCGCATAAATGATGAATGAATGCAAATTGTTCTTCTCGATAGCCGTTGCGAAATGTAATGCATAATGCATGACGGTTTTTAATATCAAACGCAGATGGTATCATAACGTGTAACGTTAATTGTCAGTTTGAATAGCCGAAGAATCGAACCGACTGACAGTCTGGACTGCCCGTATAATCATCTTGCGCAAACCTAACATAAATTTTCAAAGGAGACGGAAAAATTACAGCTCGCAGGTAATTTAGTTCTTCACATGCTCTAACTGTAAAGTTCAAATAAATGATGTACTCATATCTGTGTAAGCGAGTAAGGTAACGGGCAAGACATGGCATATTGAAATTTTTAAATGTGAAATAGCCATGGAAATAACTAAATAACCTCGTAGTTTAAGCATTCCAAAATTATGTTTTCTTTAATAGTTTATTGTCCTTTGGAAACCCTCATCTATATAGTCTGGTGTTCAAATTTATTTTTCAGCTGCTTTATTTTTATCCACTGGTATACCACATCATTTTGCTGTGAAGAATTTAAGACATTGTAAGTTTGGCGCTTAGGCATGGACGCTCCCAGGAAAATTTCTAAATGGGGGGCGGGGCAACATCAAAAACGTGCATATGTGTTATGAGCAATATTTTGATAGATGAAATATTTAGCAGCATCACAAGCTCTCGCGTTTTGTAATGTGAATATTTTAATACCTATGTGTCATGGAAATATCTGAAGAAAATGGCAAAGATACAGCCCCTCCCCATCCCCTTCAGGTGCCCAAGAGTTGGCGTTGTGGTCCTTAAAAAACCCTTGCGTATGCCATTGGCTTTAACAAAATATAGCCAGAAAGTTGTATTTTGTTATGTTTCCTATTGTACAATATCTTGCAATAATAATGGCACTCTATCAAATTAGGTTTTGAACTACTAGGGATTTTGAGTAGAAATTTCATTAGATCTCTATTGGTGGTTGGAACAATTAAGAAGTAAATCTGAAAATAGATTTAATTACGAATACATCAGCAGTTCGAAATAAATCGCCGAATTCATTTTAAAATCATTATTGCAATAGATTGTACATATTTTATCATACATTGTAGAAAGGGTGGGGGCTGCCACCCACAACACTAACAAATTTTGGAATTAAGCTGGTTATTGAAGATATATTTCAACAGAAACCACTGCAGTGCAGATAAAATATTCTAAAAAAACCGTGTTATCTCACGTTATATAATTTACCTGATCTTTTGAAATTAATGATATACTTTGATCATTAACATAAAGAATACAATAAAGATGTCATCATAACTTATTTTAATTGCGAAACCAATTATTCTGATTTTTTTATTTAAATAAATAGTTTTTGTTCCTTTTGAGTGGTCACAGTTCTCATAAAAATTACTTCTATGTTAAATATGCCTATTAGAGTAATGTGCATTGAAACGTTTCAGTTATTGCAGTAAATATTTACCACTCAATGGTTTTATTTTCTAGAATATTCATTCTCTACTAATACAAGTAGCACATTATAAAAAAATTTTGCCGAAAGATCTTAACCAAAATCCCCCCAGTAATTACAAAATGCCATCTCCTCTCTGGTGTCTTTGTACAGTACGCTACGCTACTTCTCTACAAAATTATTTCCATGTAGCACAAATTCGAGAAGATGGTGAGTTGTGGACAGCCCATAGAATCCAATCTCCACCGACACCTGACAGAACACTTGAATGCCGAGATTGTCTTGAGAACCATCACGGAGTTGGATGTTGCCATGCAGTGGCTATCCTCCACTTTTCTTTACGTTAGGGCTAGGAAAAATCCTCACCATTACGGGATTAACGTAGGCTACACTCAAGAACAAATCGACAAAAAGCTTTTGGGTAATCAATACCGAACTCCAAACAGTTTAGACTTCTTATTACTCTCTGTTGTTTTAGAAATGTGCCAGATCGATCTAAACAAACTCGTCAGAAACGGTATGATAACGATAGATCAAAATATCGTTATAACTCCCAACGTTACTGGAAAAATCATGGCTAAATATTATGTCGCTTTCGAAACCATGAAGTTGTTCACGCAAGTAGGTCAAAGATTGTTAAATTTTTCTAAATTTATCTCAAAATTAATCGCTAGATATCTGGAACGGAGATCTTAATGCAAATCCTGGCCCTCATCTCCAAGTGCCAAGAGTTTGCCCCCATGCGTCTCAGAGTAAACGACAAGAAGACCTTAAATCTCCTCAACAAGAACTCCAAGAAGAACACCATACGTTTTCCGCTGAACGGCAGGATCAAAAGCTGGGATATGAAGGTCAACTGGTGAGTAACGATTCATTAAAGACATATCTTACCCGAATCATTTTTTTTAGCATAATACAAGCGGTTCTTGGAAATCTAGACATTCTAGACCATTCAATTTTAAATGAGTCGTTAACGATTATGAGGAACGGAGGGAGAATAGCGAAATGCTTGATAGAATATCTGGAGACGAGAGGCACGAACTGCTACAGCGCCCTCTTGAATGCTGTGATTCTGGCCAAGTGCTTCCACGCAAAGTTGTGGGAAAATTCCCCGTACGTGAGCAAACAGCTCTCGGGAATCGGAAACGTGATGTCCAGCCAACTGGCGAACGCAGGAAAGACCACCTTTAAGAAAATCATGGATTCCAATCCTCGAGATATAGAATTGGTAGAATAAAATCGAAAAAAAAACTTATAACGCCACAAATATTCCCTTCCAGATCATCAAAAGGAAGCCTCCGATGGGAAACAAGCTGGTAGAGGAAGTGACGCACATCCCCTCCTACAAAATGTCTTTGGAGAAGACGTCGAGCGGTAAACAATTGGAACTCTGCTTATCGTTGGAAAATGTGGATGACATGAGGGAAAAATCGACAGTAAACGTACATGCGACCATGATTCTCTTGGTGGGCAGTAATTCTAACGAAATATTACTGTACGAGAAATATGCGTAAGTATAAAACACAAATTCAGACATTTTTATGGAAAACGGGCAATTTTAGGCACTCCTACATGATGGAACAGGTGACAGTAAAGAAAATCATAAATGTAAATACAAACTCCGAAGAAATATTCGCACATTTCATAAGCGATGACTGGGGTGAGACGAAAATCGAGTTGTAACTATGTAAAAAAATAATACACTTTTATTTTTCAGTTGGCATCGATTGCAATTCAAAACTGGAAATGCAGAGCACTAACGCTCAAAAATCAACCAAGAAAAGAGAAAATACGAACAGTAACGGCCCCACTTACATGCAGATGTTTCTGGACATGTACATGAAGGTTAAGAAAAAGGCAACGGTAAGTTTGATTTTTGAAAGTTTCTGAGTGCTTAAAAAAAACAGGTTCCAGCGGAAAAGGAAACGGCAAAGCAAGACTCAAGCGTTCGGATAAAAAAATCTAATGAACTCCTCGAAAAACAGGACTCTATATCGATCGATAAGAACAAAACAGAAACTGAATCGAAAGAATTTAAGAAAAACGTTCAGGTCTCAGCTCCGAATTTTGAAAACAAAGCGAACAATGCCGTTCAAGGAATCGTAGAAGTGCCACTTGAAAACGATTTGGGTATGAGTCAAGAGTGTATGTTTTTTGATAAAGAAGACGATAGGGAAAAAAGTGCCCCAGGAAGGGAAAATTTAATATCTGAGGTTAACGTGAAAGATGTTATGGAAGCGAAATGTGACGATACGGAAAATCACAAAAATAATGTTTTACCCGAACCTAGCAGCCTAGTCAATATAAAAGACAGGGTGTCCAAGACACCCTTATTATTTTCTATTGCGAAGAAATACGGAACGGACGATTTAGAGAAAGCTGGTAGTAAACAGTCCACAAAGTTAATCGGCACGTATAAAAGGAAATCGGAAGATGCTGACGACTCGATGAAGTTCGAGGATTATGTAAGAAATACTTTTCATCCCATTTTTTTTCCCCCTAAAATAACAAATTATATAAATTTATAGTATTCACGGCCTCCAACATACCAACTTCTTCTTAGAAGTTATTTTTCCTTTTGCTGTAGCTATTGCTGAATATTTGTAAAATAAAGAAGGGTAATATCCACTATTGTGTATGTCCCTTTTTATTAAAATTAATCTCTTAATAATTAAAAAAAATCACAGTAGGCCGAGCCAAATGATGAGAATACCACCATGTTATTACATTTCAAATAAAAAAAAATCAAATTCATATTGATGCCTAAAATAATGATAACAAACTTCAAGACTTGCAATTTGAAATTATATTTTCGAAATATAAACAAATTTAAGGTTTGTTAAACATTATTTGATCTTTTGTTTTTTTTTTTTTCTCTCTTTTATGGGTTATGCTCATATAAATCGCAACACTCTGTACATACGTGAAATAAAATCACAGTATGTTGTGCATTCCAACAATATGTTTAGTATTTTAAAGCATTGAAAATTGTCCGCAGCAGGCTCTGAAGATCTTAATAGCCATAAACTAAATCAAGGCATCCTCGACAAAAGAATAACTATCTGTAGATTGTCAAATTGCATACTTGTGGGTTAATTGTTGAGTAGCAAATGCTTATTTTTTAAAATCTCATCGAATTCTCTAAAAATATTCATAGTACAATGTCAAACTTTTATGAATTCTTGAGGTACTATGAAAAGGTGATAAATATTCTGTTTATAAGTGCCAAATACAGTTGTTTCTTGTGCCCTTGTTTTAGAAAGAAGATGCCAGAAAGAGGCAAACACTGGAAGAATTTAAATTTCCTACCAAGAAGAAATTCAATCACAATCCCGAGAAAGACAATCTGCCAGATTCAACGGCCGATAATCAGTTTTATACTGTTACGGAAATTTTGGAACCCAGAGAGAAGCAAAACGATATTTTCAATCGGAACGAATACGAATCTGACATGGAGAAATCTCTGAAAGAGAGAAGCAAAGATAACATGCAGAAGAGTATCACCTGGAGATCTCCTCTGGTCTTTTCGCCAGCGGAGAAGTTTTCACCAAAAATACACTTCAAGAATAATTCCACGTCTAAAGATTATGCAAAAACGGATACACGGAACGAAATGTGAGTACAACAAACATTACATATTGTACGAGACGCTACATTTTTCAACGTGTAGAAATATTAAAAAATAAAAAGGTGGGGACAATAATTTGAAATATATTGGCCGAAGGAATTGGCGAACATAACGTGCTTATCCACATTTTATTTTTAAATTTCTTTCAGCAACAATGAAACCTTCGAAACGTCCACTTCTTCCAGAAGCAACACGAATTTAAAGATAAACGTACAAAGAACTCCCAAACTAAGTGAAAGTAACACAAACCCAAAACGCTCAAACGAAAATCGTGCTACCTTTTTTCCTCTAACAGATAGAGACTACAAGATGTCTAGGAAGGAACAGACAGAGGACGATCCCTTCGATATATGTTCCGAGTCCTTTCTAGATATGTTCGGGTTACCCAATAAGTCCACTCCCAAATTTAAGAAAACAATTCCATCCCCCGCCGTTAATTATTATTCTCAACTGTTGTCGCAGCCTATACAAGTACAAAAACACAGAACACAAGAAACACCGCAACGGAACGATAAAATTGTCCAGAATAACGCAAATTTCAGCGTTAGCGAGGAACCTGTGCCGATTAAAACACCCAAGTCGGATTTTGGAGAGAATTTTTATGGGGAAGAGTTCAGTTACCCGTTTGAAATCCGTCCCGATGGAGAAAACATGCGTAAACCGCTGCGAGATATCACTAGTTTTAACAAACACGTTTTGACTCAAAACGGCCCCCGTTTGTATTCCGATGCCAGATATACCCCTCAAATCGACTTAAACAGGAGTTACGCAGCCAGGTCTACCCCGCACGTCACTCAACGCCCTCCACATGTTTATACGCAACAGGATTATGAAGGCACGCACGTCTCCAACTACCCCTGCCAAGGAAGATACCAGAACTTTGCAGAGAATCAAGAATTTATTAGAGACAGTTATGCTGCAACGGGACGTTATAATTACTGCAATTATCCGAAAACACCGCATGGAACTCCGTTCCGTGGAAATATTTGCGGGAGGATGAGTCGAAACACTGAAAATATTCTACCGTATCCGAATAGGGATTTTGAACAAACCGTATCGCATTCGCAAGCAATCGACCAATCACAATTCTTTGATAATCCGAACTGTGAAGATTTCTACCGTCATAGACAATATTTTCAGGGGAACGATATGAGAGACAACTATCAATACCAAGTACCCCCTACAAGTGAAATAGATTACAGGATTTTTAACAATTATGAAGGAAACGTACTTCGGAAGCATCCGGAAATGATGTCGTTGCAGGATCTCAGTCAACGCGTCACGCAGAGGACCCCCGCTGTTACACAAACTGCGCCTTTAGTACAACGGAAAGGCTTCGAAGAGAAAATGAGAGAACAAAATATGGGGAGTACTTTCGAGAATTTTACGCAAAATTATGCAGACAACAATAATATTCATTTTATTCAAGGACGTTCGTCGCAAGCAGATCAAGGAAAGTATCCGAGAGATCTCCAAAGTTCTCACGATACGTTTAATTACAGGTCAAACACACCCGACAGTCCTCGCAACAACTTTAACTCGAGCCTAGTTAAAAATTTCGACAGATCCTTCCCGTTTGAAGAAAAATCTAATATGGTTGAGGAAAACGTTAATTTACCTCTAAATCTAGAACGGGATTATTCTGAAAGAAACGTGAACCCTCCCCATTATACGAGATCCACTTTTTCGAAGGATTGGGACTTGCAGGACCAAGAATTCGGAAATGAAAACGGCTTTGCATGCCGGCAAAGCTCAAACTTCAATAGAAATTTTACAGTTCCTACTCGGATGCATTATCTGGAACAGACTTACGGTTTTCCTCAGAGCGGCGCGAAAATTGATGTATTTCCGCCGAACAACGACAAAGAATACGTTATGAATAAGTTTCTGTACTCGCTCAATCAGCAGTAAGTTCCAGTTCGTTATTTTCGATGTTCCAGTTATTGTTAAGTAATTTATTTCTAATTTATTATAAGAAAAAAAATATATTGAGTTTAATAAGTATTCAAATAAAATAAATTTAATTTTTATTTTAGTGTTTTGTTTGATTTACCGTCATTTAAAAAAGAGACACGCTCGTGATTTGACACTTTATTCTTAGAAATAAGCAACGCCTATGTTACAATTCTCCTGTTTAAAAACCTGCAAAATATAAAGTTGGATCGTATCGTACATTTTCGTAATACGGTTGTTGGTAAAATCTCAAACTTTCTTAACGATCTGCACCACGTCTTCGTCGCAGAGGACGTGCTCCAGCCCGACCTTTTGCGGTTGGTGTTTCACCGAGGAGCCCCATACGAGTGCGCTGAAAAATAAGGACATTGAAGGAAAGTATAATTAGTTACACTTAGATTAAAAGTATCCAGAAAACTGAGTGACATATAAATTTGAAAATTGCTATACAGGCTATTTCAGATATGAGTGTTTCAATGACATTTTTAAGTTATGATTACTCTCAAAAATACCGAAGAGAGTCATCAACTTATTACAAATGGAACATCCTATACAGGGTGTCCCGAATATACATCAAAAAAACTGAGATTGGAGTGGGCCTTGAGAATATAGTGGGGGTATTTCTTTACTGGGGGTAGGATTTTACTGAATATTTCAAATAGGATTATTTCGAAAACTGTTACTCTTAACGACTTCAACAAGGTATACCTTTTTCAGATATAACAGGTAGGAGAATCGATTGTTTCAATATTGAGATGGATACACTAAGCCTCAAAAAAGTTCTGTCATTTAAAAGAAACATGATGTGCCATAAGTGGCGCCCTCTACTAGTGAATTTCTCGTCCGCAAAAACCCCGATTTACAAATTTTATGTAAACATTTGGATTTCTTAAAAAGTTTTTTTATAAATGAAAAATGTTATATGAACTACCCCTACTAGGCTTTTTCAAGGCCAACTCACATCTCAGTTTTTTTAAGTATAATCGGGACACCCTGTATATTATTCTATTTTTCAAAATGGTACAAAATTTTGAGTGGAAAACATGTAGCTCACCCAATGCTTAAATCCAACCATTTCGGTGTTATTTTGACGTTTAAAAAAAGGATGTTTTAACCTTGTTTGTAAAAATGTCTATCTCTAAAACTTCTTTTGTGTCACAATTAGACATCTAATTTTTTTTTCTACATTCATGCAAAAAACAAAACTTTATTGAACTATGGTTAGTGGAAAAAGTGGTTCTTTATTGCACTAGTGCAATAAAATGTTTATTGTATTCATCTGTCATTCTACTACAGTGTTTTATCATCTAAATAAAAATAAAATTGTCCTACTCGGCCTGTCCACCTCCTTGGACAATTTCACGTCGCGTGCAATAAACACTTACTTTTTGTACTTGTTGCATAAATAACTATTATACACCATGAAATCACACCATGTTATAACTTTTGCGTTTAATAACAACTCTATAATTTACGCCAAATGTTCTATTTTCTGGTTACATTTTACCAATTATTTTAATACGCAAAAAACTAGAACACCTAGTATTTTTTTTACTTCAAGTCCTGTGAAATTAAATTCTTGTTTCCCTAATATAGACTTTGCGGGGGTAAATTTATTATTTTTTTGACTGAAAAAAAGAAAAGTAATTTATTTAATGCAATTAATGCAAAAATCTAAAAAATAATAAATTTAAATATCATGTTTCAACTTAATATTTCATTCACTTTCCAAAATTACTATAATTTATAGGATTTAAAATAAGCAAGATGATCGTTACAGTAAAGTGACAAATTCATATTATATTAAAAGTTGAAGCGGCGGAGCACATAACACTCCGCTATCTTTCTAGATGTCCCAAGGCGTATTTTTATGTTGATTTTTTTTCGTTCTCTATAAGACAATTTTTTAAAAATGGCTCTTCTCCGAAAATCAAAAAAATTTTCCATTGGAGAGACACGAACTATAGCCTCTGTTTAGATAATCAATTCAAACGTCAAAATGAATTTTGCTCCTAACCATCTTTTCTGGGCCGTTCAGTTGTTTTTTTGTCATCCTGTTTCAGTCTATTACTACTATTTACTGCATTTCTAGTAATGTGTTCATCATTAAACATTGTACGACTAAATCAAAGCTGTTTTGCTAAAGTAAGACGCATATAAAATACTTTTTCATGCAGTTCTGTTTTAAAAAATATTAAATTACTAAATGTGGATTCCAAATTAGGTGTGTTTTGATTTGTTTTTTTTTCGCATTTAGATGTAGTTTCAAAAGAATAAAAGATAATTTCATTTTTTGTGAGAATGATAAAGAAAGAGGATTCAAAAAGGACAAATCGTCCTTCTTAGCGAAACAAAAAGCTTGAAGCGGTTGGAATATGATCGGATTCAGGTTCGTAATTCATTCATTATTTAAAGCTGAACTGGATTAAAAAAAGACTTGCAAGTTTGCCTCAAAATATTTAATTTTATTATTTAATATACTTGTATTTCCATTAAAACACCCGTATCTGAAATACTGTGTATAACAACTTTCAAATCTATCTCAGGTCTTTAGATGCCTAGTCCAAAGTTATCGTACATGACCCTATATCTTGTGTCGTTTGTGAAATAGTTTATTCCGTCATAGAACGTAATCGAAATTAAAGTAATTTACTTACTATTTGAATTCCTTCGCTATACTCCTATGCAGCTTGTTACAGAAATCTTCAACCGTCGTGTGCTCTGAATGTAAGACAATGGGTGAATTATAATCGGGTAATTGGCCCTTCGGCTTCGTATAACTAGAAAAAATAAGGGTAAGTGTGGAACTCTGAATAACGACGGCTGCCAACTTACATTCGTACCAGTTTTAAATATTCCCACATTTTTTCCAAGAGATCGTCGAAATTCCACCGGTGATGTGCAGAAATTGGTACGCAATGGGGTATTTTGTAAATAACGTCCAGTTCTTCGATACTGATTTGATCTATAAGAAAAATTTATAAAACCACTGAAATTTGGTATAATGGAACATTTTTCAACTAACCTATTTTATTTAAGATGTATATGCACGGTACGTAAATGCGATTTCCTTCGATAACGTCTATAAGGTCGTCACTTGTTGCATCATATTTTAAAGTAACGTCGGCGTTATGGATCTTATATTCGGAAAGAATGGTCTTTACTGTGTCAGAATCCAATTCCGATTGAGGCACCTGCCAAAAAAGAAAGCATAAACCACTAACAAATATAAAAGCGAAACGCTTACCATACAATTCAAGTTAATACCACCCTTGTCTTTTTTCTTGAAATAAATATTAGGCGGTTGTTTATTTAACCTTAACCCGAACCCTTCCAGCTCGTGTTCGATAAGTTTTTTGTGATTTAGAGGTTTCAAAACGTCCAAGCACAGAAAAATTAAACTACATGTTCTAGCGACTGCTATTACTTGTCTACCTCGACCTTTTCCATCTTTAGCACCTTCGATAATTCCCGGCAAATCCAATAGCTAAGAAAGAGATCAGATTATTGGAAATGAAAGATCAAAATGTATCGCTTACTTGAATTTTGGCACCCTTGTATTTAATACAACCAGGTACAGTTGTGAGAGTTGTGAATTCGTACGCTGCCACCTCAGAGTAGACACCAGCCAAATTACTCAATAACGTAGACTTTCCAACTGACGGAAACCCTACGAAACCTACTCGAGCGTCCCCCGTCTTTGCAACATCAAAACCTTCACCTGTGCCACCACCGCCTCCTTTAGGGGTAATTAGTTCTCGTCTCAATTTGGCCAGTCTAGCTTTGAGTAGTCCTAAATGGCCAGCTGTGGCTTTGTTTTTCTGAGTTCTTGCCATCTAGAAATTACTTTTTAAGGTTATGTTTAAGGGTGCTGTGTGTCTCTTACCTCGGCCTCGATGGCTGCTATTTTTTCTAATATCGTACTCATGATGACAGTGAAATGGATAAGTTGTATACAGAAATACCGAATAAATCACTTTTATAACCAAAAAAGTATTGCAAATATGTTGCCTGCCACGCCACGGCCGGTGCCTTGACAGTAGAAATTGTGGGAAATTTGAAAATTGGAAGAATTGATTTGTTTTGTTTTCAAACACGATTTAAATTTTTATCCAATTCCAAATTGTTTTAATTTGTAGGATCTTATCTATAGATAATAACTGAACTAAGCATTTCTTTTAAAAAAAGAAATAATAAATAAATGCAAATGTTTTTACACCTATTGCGCGAACGGAGTTGCCTATATATACGAACAAATAGCATAATATTCAAGGAGAATTAAAATAAGGTTGTCTTACTTCAAGAAAACAAAAATATTAATTACTATTATTATATGCTAGATAAATTAATTTTGTTAAAATTGTTATATTCTAATACAAATAAATTATTCTTTATCTGCAGAATTAGATTTCCCACATTTTAATTAAATGTTATACACCTATTGTTATATTTGTCTTGAACTAAGATACATACGAATACGAATATCACTGTGTAAATTTCAGAAATGGTTTGACCCCGACGGTGCAGCTAATCATCTGAGTAAGTAAAATTTAAATAATGTGTTATGAAAGACTCTTCCAGAATTTAAGTGTGCTAGGGGACAATGCCATTATAAATCACTTAAACTGCTATATTTACGTACACAAAGGCTAATCTCCCAGATTGGAAGATTGTTTCCAATTAGGAAATTTACAAGACCTATCCAACAGTATGGGTTTAGTAAGTAGGTGGTTGAGAGAAATTTAAAAATTAATTTGTAAATAAATTGATGCAATTCAAAAAATGTCACAAGTTTTGTAAATTAACAAAATAAAAATAGCCTAGAAGAGGTACCTTTAATAGGTATAGATCGAGGTCACAAATTTGATGATAAACGGGAAATACCTTAGCTGCAATAGTTACAACACATATGATTCCTACATTATAACGTTTCTTGGAATAGATATGCAATATTTATTACGAGCATTTATCAGTTAAAAGAAGACATTCCAGTGAAATTTGAATTGCAAATCAGGCAAATGTGGAAAAAAAGTGCATTATCGCAAATAAAAAAAAACAGTTAGAATGAATCAGTGCACAATTTTTCTTCCGTTATTCTAGTTATATATTATTTTGTGTAGATACAGAACAAATAATACATTTTTTATATTTTAAAATTGTAAATAATAAAACTTAAAAAAAAACAGTTCATTCGCGATTCTGATCATGGACCTTCAAAACACAAAAAGCCAAACTTTCCACTGTACGGAATACCGTTTAGGACTTTGTCGAACAATACCCCGCAAATTATTCAATTTAAATAAATAAAAACATATGTACTACAATATAGTTTATTAGAGGTCACAATCAAGTTCTCTTGCGGGTATATAATGTGTCGAAAAAAACCGCTTCGTTTAGTAGTGCACTTGGTGTGCGGGAGTGCAAATCGTATTTGGTTTAAAAAAAAATAAAAATATAATAAGTATAAGTAAGTAAAAAGTCACAAATATTTCTTCGTTTGGTGTTCTGTATTCAATGCTTACTACATATTTCAAAATCATTAGAATAGTCAAAAACCCAAATTAAATAATTAAATTTTCAATTTTCAAAGATTTAGAATTGTCTTGCTTTTTTTATCAATACAAAAATATGAAAAACAATTTTGTGCAAGTTCCTTTTGAATTCTCTATCCACATATATATAGTTTTAGTCAAGCCATACTCTAGTAAATAAAAATATATTCCAGGATGTTTCGACACGTGGCTTTAATAGTATTTTTGGGCTATGCTCTGGCTTTCCCTGAAATCAGTGAAAGAATGAGAAGAAGTACAACTGAAAATCCCATAGTAACCACCCCTTTAGGCCAAATAAAGGGAACAGTTATGACTTCCAGGCTAGGCAAACCTATATATGCATTTAGGGGTATTCGCTATGCGAAAGCACCCACAAATGAATTGAGATTTAAGGTAAGTCCCATTGTAAATTGTAACGTAATGTAATGTATCATCAATGTCAGTATATTTATTTATATCTTTAAATCATTAAATTCCACTTTCATTGATTGTTTTTAGCCTCCAGAGCCGGTAGAGAAATGGGAGGACGTCTATAATGCCACTGAAGATGGTCCACTTTGCCCACAGCCTACAACAGATCCCGTATCAGAAGATTGTTTAATATTAAATGTGTATTCGACCAAGGTTAGTGCTTAGTGGTATACAAAACCTTCCAAAGACATTTTACTAAATTTCGTACTATTGCAGCTTCCAAAGGGAGCTGAAAACCCTAAACGCTCTGTGATCGTCTACATACACGCTGGAGGACTTTACAGTGTCGGTTCTCCAAGTTATCGGATCGCGCCCAACTACTTCATGGACCAAGACATTGTCCTAGTGACCATCAATTACCGCTTGGGAACTTTAGGTAATATTAATTTTACGATATCGACTGACTGTAAACGCGACTAACTTGAACTTGTGATTGTGGATAAAACGTTGTCTTGCAATCTTGTTTTAGTTTCTTTCTTGTTTTACTCGCTTTTTATCCACTTCAGAAAATTAATTAAACATTTTTGCATCTCTAAAACACTACAACAAATGACTATTATTTTTGTTATTATTTTAATTTATACTAAAATGGATTAGTAAGTAGTAAATATTTATTTAACTCTAACTAAACAACGGTAATAGGCTTTTTGAGTACCGGTGACAAAGAAGCTCCCGGCAACAACGGTTTCAAGGACCAAGTGCAGGCTCTGAAATGGGTGAAACAAAACATTGAAGGTTTCGGAGGGGATCCAGATTGCGTCACAATATTGGGATACAGTTCTGGAGCAAGAAGTGTTATTTTGCATATGGTATCACCCATGTCCCAAGGTAAGATATTATCTATTATATTATTAGAAACAGAAATGCTACCCATTTTGTCCCTTTTCTATAAAAAAATCTGTTATATAATGTAGTAATCGTTGCAATATTTACAGACCTCTTCCATAAAGCTATTGCAATGAGTGGGTCCCCTCTAGGCAGTTGGCCCATACCGCACCATCAACTGGATCTGGCCAAGAAACAAGCTAAATTTGTAGGATGTCCAGATGATACTGCCGCCAATATAATAAAATGCTTAAAAACGAAGCCATTCAATGAACTGGGTGAATCTCTACCTAAATTTAAGGTAACCAATTACGGTAAAATTTTGGAAATATAAATTGTTAGGCTCCGTTATAATTAAATTGTAAAATAGTATAGAAAAGTTTATCGCATTTTCATTGTGCCAATTTATTTTAAAATTCTAGTTTTCTGCAGTGGTTGACATTCAAAACGATATACAGGGTGTCCGGAAAATGAATGCGTTTACTTTGTTGTATGATAAACGGTAACAGAGTTATAACAGCAAACAGGTATTTTGTACATTATAATTATAAATAGGTACACGTAGACATAGGTAGACTTTAAATAGTTTTTTTAGAGCTCTTTTCATGACACAGAATAATAGCTACAAGAGCCCAAAGTGACTTCTTTTTGCCATAAATTAACATATCATGCAGCTGGTCCTGGTTACTATTAATTGTTTATGTACACTCACTCACTCATCAAAGAAGCACTAGAAAAAACGAAACGCACTAGCCACAATATTAGTATGACTAATATTACTTTTAGATTAATAGCAGTGGCTGACACATTGCAATGGTGTCGAACATTGCAGTACGTCACAGTTTTAAAGAGTTTCTGAAAAACTTCAATCGTTTACTTCATTAATACTGATACCAAAAACAAATTATGCTATAGGAACTTTTATTTAACCTTATATTGCAATTTCATAACACAGTTTAGCATTTTATTGCAGTTGTATTTTTATTTTAGAAGAGTATTTGTATAAAAACTATTCGTTTTAGACAATATTTTATTGCTTTTGGTCAGATATACAAGCCCTTAAAATTAACGTACTCGTATTCTGTACACCCTGTATAAACAAATGAACGTGAGTACAGTCATTCAAAAATATTTGAGCGCTTCACAGAATGTTTTGAGTTTTTTGTTGTTTTAGGAATTTGCAGATGACCCTGTGGTAATATGGGGTCCCGTAATTGAAGCTGATTTTGGCCAACCACGATTTTTGACGGCACATCCCATCCATCTTATACAAAGCGGCCAATTCAAAAAAGTACCGCTTATCACTGGCGTAACCGCTGATGAATTTGGACATAAAGCATTCAGTAAGTACACCCAAGAATCTTCTATAGACAGTTGCTAGTAGTAATTTAATACTTAAGTTTACCATTTTAATTCATCTCGAATTATTGCTCGCACCGATATATTTTCTCTTTCTCTTCAGCTGTGATAAGGAATGAAACGCTCACCAAGGAGATCAACAGCGAGTGGGAGAGGATTGCTCCGATAGCTTTTCTTTACGAAAGAGACACAGACACCTCGAAATCCATCAGCAAAGATCTGAAGACGTTCTATTTGCACGACAAACCTGTAGATCAGTCTCAACTGGCACCTCTGGCACAAGTACGATCAAGTATTTCGTTGATATTTTGAATTACATATATTTTTTTTAATTTAGTTGTACGCCGATTCCATAACAGGGTTCCCGGTAAACAGAGCGGCAAAGCTGATAGCCGAACACAGCAATGCTTCCGTATATTACTACCGTTTCAGTTACCAAGGACGGTACAGTTATTTTTATACTCCGGAAAGTAATAACACTAGTCCTTATGGTAAGTGAAGTAATGGTCATTTCTGATTTACTCGTATGATTTTATTTATATTTATCCTTGTTTATATGTAATATAGTCAGTCAAACTTAGGAGTAAAAATAATAGATGGCGATACTCTTTTAAAATTCAAGTTACGCTTCTTTATAGTGTAAATAAGGATGACATGGACTTTAAAAGAGTGTCGCCATCTATTGTCTTTACATCTAAGTTTGACAGGTTTCTTTATTTTTGCAGGGGTCGTACATCACGACGATTTGATATATTTGTTCTACATCTCAAAGTTGTTCCCTTTGTTCAAAGAGAGCTCACCGACAGAGGTGGAAATGGTGACAAAATTGACGGCACTCTATGCTAATTTTGCAAAAACTGGGTACGGAAAAATATGTTATAAATATTTTTACTTTGACAAATTTCAAAATCAGGTATCGAAATTACTTTACGGACTATTTCAGAAACCCGATCCCGTCTCCGTCGGAAAAGCTGGACAACGTGAAGTGGGAGCCTTTCACCGTCAAGGACCAGAAGTACATGGACATCGGGAATAAGCTGGTAATGCAAGAGAAGCTGTACGAGAAACGGTACACGGAGTGGGAGAAATTGTTCCCTTTGAGCCAGTACTCGAAGAACAAACAAAGTCACTAATTAATTGCTGATTGGTTGTCGCAGGGTATCGTTCCGTTTTCACTTACTACTAATAAGACTTTTTTAGAAACTATTTACAATGTATATATAATTATATTTTTGTGAAATAAAATAGTCTCGTGTTTAAAGCCAATTTTTATTTGTGCCTGTATTATTTTCGTATTTTTTTTTTTAAATGCTGGAAATTGTTTGGGGCAACTAAGTTGAAATTTCTAAATAAAAATTTCTATTTAAAAATAATATCATTGAGTTAAAATACACTTCTGCACGAGGCTGGAAACCGGTCTACTATAGAACCTGACAAGGCAAAGCATACAATCGATGACCGAACAAAACATTAAAAGAAATTCCTAAGGAAAGAAATAAATAACATTTTATAACACCTATTTTATACAGCAAATTCAACTGCTTTTGCTTTTTAATTAATAAAATGTTTGACATATCTGATATAATATTGTAACAATAATAAAATTTTAGACCCATCTTACCCACTTTCTACAAACTAACACAAATATTTCTGCTCCTTATCTGTTTTATACTCGTAAGTAATTGGCAGCAGCTATGATACATTTGCGTAAATCTCCACAAAAAGACAGGTTGTGTATGGTACGGATATAATTGAGCTTCGTGTATGATATGCCACACTGCTGCGATACGCTGTGGACGTCCTGGATCCCTATCTCTTCCACGATTCAGTTGCAAATTTCCCTTGTCACGCCTGCGTTTGCACTACTCTTGCGCCCACTGCACACCGCGGTAAAAGTAACCGCATTTGGCACATGTTTATCGGGAAGTCGTTCTTCTAAAACATTTTCACTTCACTATAAATTAAAACAATACCCATCATTTCCGAGTTGCTATATATGTAAGTCATTTTTGTCATTTGAAAAACTAATGTAAACATTTGCATCACAAAGTACTAAAACTCCAATAATTTTTTACTCAGAAACTAATAGGATATTACAAAAAAATTTTTCACGGTATTGACATTTTCTTTAGATAAGTTGTGAATCAATTTGTATAATATCTCAAAGTGCAATTTTCCCCTATACAGACAGAGCTATATCTCCGTTAAACTTTCAGATATCTAGCAAGGTATGATTTTCAAGACCTTCTAAGCCAAAAAAATGAAAAATGAAAAATTAAGGGCCAGGAAAAAATGAATTAAGTTTTTTGAAATTTAACAAAAGTTAATATTGCATAATATTTTGTAAGATATATGGATGATATAAATAACCATCAAGACCCAAGAGAGAATATTAAATCAGTTTTGTAATACCAAGAAAAACGTCTAATAAACAATTACATAATAATGTGCCAGATACTGAATTCTGAGATGTAGAGGTGAGATTTAAATACTGGATTTTAATATCGTTAAATAGTTATAAGTAAAAATGCTAGATTTTGATGCAGGATCGGATCTCAAATACCAAGCCGTTTTCTAAAGGCAATTCTCCACGAATTCATAAGTATTTCGAACAATTGTTTTAGAAAATCTATGCAAGTTTCAAATAATATATATTCACTGTGCCAATTCTACACGTTTTCTACGGGATATAAAAGTTTACAGGCTGCCAAGTCATTTAGGATAGTAGAAAAAGAATATTTTTACATGTTATGTTTCATCATCACATCTTCTCTGATTTTAGACGCCTGCTGCGCTAAAAACAGAAAATCGTATATGATAAAAAAACGTCTATTTTTCTAACGCGTTTTCCTCGAAAAATCAATGAAAATTATTCAGTTCCAATAAATCCTTACTTGTTATATCTTCTTTTATGCCAGTCGTAAGTAAGCCATTTTCCACTTGACATGGTGAAAT
The DNA here is from genome assembly GCA_037114965.1 of Monochamus alternatus. Taxonomy (NCBI): domain Eukaryota; kingdom Metazoa; phylum Arthropoda; class Insecta; order Coleoptera; family Cerambycidae; genus Monochamus; species Monochamus alternatus. Next base: position 56,826,373 of record CM073433.1, read on the forward strand.
ATCCTGAGTAAATGTTAGTAAAATATTTACAATCACAAAGAAGTATAAACAAGCAGTAAAACAATGAACTATTTTCAAAACCTTTTACAATACGGAAATTAAAATAATTTTACACCTATGAATCAATTATTTAACATAATTGTAATTAATTCAGTATTCAGTCGTCCACGTAGTAGCGTCGTTGCAAGAGATAAACAAAACAAAAATTTCCACCTTGGTGGGGAATTCTGTGCCACAAGTGACTCACTTAGAGAGTACAAATAAGGATAACACACAAACAACAAATTTAGTTCCACTCGTTCATTTCATATAAACTGTACAAACATATTTTATATTTTAGTACCTACGTCGGATGAGTCAAGGTGCAAACTATTTAGTGCACCTGTTTTTTATTCAAAGGTGTGTATTTTAAACTAGGTATGTATTATTTCTAAATGCATGCAGGTACGTGAATGTAGGTAAAACATATTTTTTTTTATAAGAGATTCAATGTATATTAAAAATATGTACTTATCTACAAATTCTAAGCTCGCTTTATACTGAATTTTATGAAATTTAAAACCTACATAGTTCGTTATATATAGTGGCGTATCGCAGATATATCACAATTCACAAAGAAATCACGATCTCAAGATACACGTAATTTGATATTTAAACCCAATTAAACTATTAGAATTGACACTATGAACTTGAAATTGATAGCTAACAATATGAATATTTTGCAACTTGTTGCTTTGTAAATAAAGAATTTGTTTATGTGAGATAATTTGTTAATCTCAACAAATAATTATTAAGCAAATTAAAAACAGATAAATATCATCCTGTTCTCATTAACTAAGCTATGATTATAGAGATGAGAATTGTATTATTGTATATTGCGTGCTTTGAAATTTGCTTAGTACCTACCTGATATATGTTTCAGATATGACGCGAAAAGTGTCCTTAATAATCTGCTTTAGCTTTGCCTTGGCCCTATTCGGAGCGGGCGAGGGAAAAGTGAAATCTACCACTGAAAATCCGGTAGTGACTACCTCTTTAGGGCAGATAAGGGGTAGTCTCTTAACTTCCAGGTTGGGAAAAACTATTTATGCGTTCAGGGGCATGCGTTATGCCAAACCGCCCGTAGATGAACTTAGATTCCAGGTGAGGCTGACAATTTCAAAGATACAATTTAAAATTTTACAAATTATCATCTTTTCTTTATTAATTTGAAAACCATTAGCCTCCAGTGCCTGTGGAAAAATGGGAGGGAGTGTTAGACGCCACCAAAGATGGTTTTCTTTGCCCTCAACCGACTACAAGCCCCGTGTCAGAAGATTGTTTGATTCTAAACGTTTATTCGACGAAAGTGAGTGCTAAAATTTGAAATCATAGTAAATATTTACTACCCAATACCTTTTTGCAGCTTCCACAGGGTTCTCAGAATCCAAAACGTCCCGTCATCGTACATATCCATCCTGGGGGATTCTACAGCTCGACTTCTGTAAGTTATTGGGCTGGACCGCAATATTTCATGGACCAGGATATCGTCTTGGTAACTTTCAACTATCGCGTAGGATCTCTGGGTAATACTTTCAGCCAAAATTCTTCATGGATGCCCTACGTAATATAACAATATTATTTAGGCTTTTTGAGTACCGGTGACAGAGAAGCGCCTGGCAACAACGGCCTGAAAGACCAAGTAGTACTTTTGAAATGGGTAAAACAAAACATTGAGGCCTTTGGCGGCGATCCAAATAGCGTTACTATTCAGGGGTACAGCGCCGGAAGCTGGAGCGTCATTTTGCACATGGTTTCACCATTGTCTCAAGGTACTTGAAACTAGACTAACACATTTACTTGAAGTGTGTGTCTATTATATTATTTTTAAAACACAAAATCACTATATTTGTAGATCTATTCCACAAAGGCGTTGCAATGAGTGGATCGCCCGTGGGTATCTGGATCCTTCCACATAGTCAACTGGAAATTGCAAAGAAGCAGGCTCGTATTGTAGGATGTCCGGATGATACTAGCGTTAACATAATAAAATGCTTGAAAACTAAGTCGTTCAAAGAACTCGGAGATTCTCTTTTCCAATTCAGGGTAAATATTACAAATACTTAAAAAGACTTTCTTAGTTTTACACTCCTAAGTATTTATTCAAGTTACGATAGAACTGCAAATAAATATGTTTTAGGAATTCGGATTCGATCCCGTCCTAATTTGGTCTCCTGTTATCGAAGACGACTTCGGTCAAACGCGATTCTTGACTGCTAACCCCATCGATCTCATACAAAATGGAAAATTCAAAAAAGTACCTTTTATTACTGGCATAACGAAAGATGAATTCGGATACTTCGCGTTTAGTAAGTAAAACGTAACTTATTATTTCTCTGAAATATGCATTAAAATTCATTTTCGTCGAACTAATTAGCTTGCATATACTATGTATTCATTTAAATAACATTAAAACCCATGAAGTTACTATGTAATGGTGTCATTATGTATGTATACTTATATTTATTTGTGATATGATAAAAATTAATTTATTATTTTCTTTTCTTCATTTTTTTCTTTTCAGATGTGATAAACAACGAAACCCTCACCAAACAAATGAATGACGACTTTGACAAAATCGCTCCTATAGCTTTTATTTATGAGAGAAACACGAACCGTTCAAAAATTGTCAGCGAGGACGTGAAGCATTTCTATTTGCACGATAAACCTGTGGACAAATCTCAATTTTCGGCTTTGGCTGACGTAAATATTTTACTTTTGATCAATAACTGTGTGTTTTAAATGTGATTTTTTCTGTTTAGTTGTATGCCGATGCGATAGTAGGATTTTCAGTAAACAGAGCGGCAAAACTAATATCTCAGTACAACAGCGAATGTGTTTATTATTATCGTTTCAGTTACCAGGGTCGCTACAGCCATTTCTACCTTCCTGGTAGTAACAACACCACTCCTTATGGTACTTAATTTTAAATTAACTTTACAGCCTTTTAAATATCCCTTTTGAATTTTTCAGGAGTTGTTCACCACGACGACCTGATATATTTATTCTATATTTCAAAACTTTTCCCGTGGTTCAATTCCACGTTTCCAGAAGTCGAAATGGTTGAGAAGTTGACAACTCTCTACGCTAATTTCGCTAACACAGGGTAAGAGAAAATAACTAATGAGATTTTGCAACAGTTCTTTAACAAACAAAACCGTTTTGATTTTAGCAATCCAACTCCAATGTCGACTGGTAAATTGGACAATCTGAATTGGGAACCTTTTACTCTCAAAGACCAGAAATACCTGGATATCGGGAGTAAGCTCATAATGAACGAAAAACTTCACGCGAAACGATACGCCGAATGGGAAAAGTTATACCCGTTGGACCAAGTTTCACATCACACACACTAGTACTTGTCTCTCAAGATTTTGCCAACAATAAAATCATAACATGTGACGCTGAAATTGAATGTGTTTATTATTTACCTCCATAACCATTTATCATTACGGAATAATTTTGAAGGTGTACTTTACAGATAGCCCAGTATATTTTTTATGTTATATTAAAATTTCAACCTATCAGAAGAAGTGACATTTTATTTACTAACATACATATCATGTAGTTTAATTTCGTAATTTAAATTACTAAATTAAACGTTTTCTCTGTGACAGGACAATAATTGTGCATATGGAATTATTATTTTAAATGTTTTTAGTCAAAAATGGGCCATACTTTAATATAGATGAAAAAAAATAACCGACAAGGACCGACGAAGAATATCAAAGCAGTTTTCTAATACCAAGAAAAAATGTCTAATAAACAATTACATAATATTACTGGGTTTTAATGTTTGTTACTGATTGATGCAGTGTCGTGCCTCGAATGCTATTTCGGTCATTTTCTACTTAAAATATTCTAATTACATCATTTTACTGTACAAATTTGGTTCTAGATGAGACGGGGTTGAATATTCTCTTTGCTGCTTAATATTTACAGATGTGACGAAGTATTAGAAAAACAATATGATTCAAATAGTTATGGCAATGAAATATTTACTTTTGCAAAAACGTAATTAAAATAAATTTATACCTACGAATGAATTAGAATTATTTTGAGTGACTCATATTAGAACAAGTCCGTTTCTGGCACATCTTTCAAATTCTCTTCATCTACTTAACATAGTTCCGTTGAATTCAGAGGTTCAGTAACTTGTATACCTTGCAAGAGAAATAAAACAAAATGTTCCACCTTGGTGGGGAATTCTGTGCCACAAGTCGCTGGGAAAGTACAAATAAGGATAACATACAAACAAGAAATTCAGTTGCATTAAGGCAAACCACTTGGTCAAGTGTAAATTGTATTTAGTGCTCGTGTCAATTATATCAAAGGTGTGTATTGAACATTAGTGAACATTATTTTTAAATGCATATAAATTCAATTCAATGTACATTCAAAATATGTACCTATCTACGAATTCTAAACTCGCTTTTTAGTGCATTTTTGGAAACTGAAGTACGTAGTTTGTTAAATATAGTGGCGTATCTCAGATATATCATAACTTATAAAGAAATCATGATCTCTTACAACCTAATACAATCTAATCACATAAAGATGCACGAAATTTAATATTTAAGCCCAATATTATTTCCTAAGTTGTTAATTAGCAAAATTACGGTTATTATCAGAATTGGCAGATTCACCTTGAGTTGATACCTAACCCAACGATATAACTTATTTGTAAACAAATTGTATGTCAAATTTCTCAATCTCAACAAATACAGACGAATATTATTTTCAATTAGTTATGATATGATATCTTGAACGAATAGAAAACTTGTTTGGTAGGTACATAACCACAGACACACCTAATATGTTTCAGATGACGCGAAAAGTCTCCTTAATAGTCTGCTTTAGCTATGCCTTGGCTCTATTCGGAGTGGGCGAGGGAAAGACAAAATCCACTACTGAAAATCCGGTAGTAACTACCTCTTTAGGACAGATAAGGGGTAGTCTCTTAACTTCTAGGTTGGGAAAAACTATTTATGCGTTCAGGGGCATGCGTTATGCCAAACCGCCCGTAGATGAACTTAGATTTCAGGTGAGACTGACAACTTCAAAGTTACAATTTAAAATTGTACAAATTGTCACATTTTATTTATTAATTCGAAAACCATTAGCCTCCGGTGCCCGTGGAAAAATGGGAGGGAGTGTTAGACGCGACAAAAGATGGTTTTCTTTGCCCCCAACCGTCTACAAACCCCATATCAGAAGATTGCTTGATTGTAAATGTGTATTCAACCAAGGTGAGTGTTTAAATTTGACCCCTTAGTAAATATTTAATAGTGAATATATTTTTGCAGCTTCCAGAGGGTTCTGAGAATCCAAAACGTCCTGTGATCGTCTTTATTCATCCCGGGGGATTCTACAGCGCGACTTCTGTGAGTTACAGGTCCGGACCGCATTATTACATGGACCAGGACATCGTCTTTGTAACTTTCAACTACCGCCTAGGATCTCTGGGTAATAGTTTCAGCCAAAATTATTCATAAATGCGCTACGTAATGTAACTATATTACATGATTTAGGCTTTTTGAGTACCGGTGACAAAGAAGCGCCTGGCAACAACGGCATGAAGGACCAAGTAGTGCTTTTGAAATGGGTAAAACAAAACATTGAAGCCTTTGGGGGTGATCCAAACAGCATTACTATTCAGGGATACAGCGCAGGAAGCTTTAGCGTCATTTTGCACATGGTTTCACCGTTGTCTCAAGGTACTTGAAACTTGACTAACACATTTGCTTGAAGTGTGTGTCTATTATATTATTTTGAAAACACAAAATCACCATATTTGTAGATCTATTCCACAAAGCCGTTGCAATGAGTGGGTCGCCCTTGGGTGGCTGGATGCTTCCGCATGAACAACTGGAAATTGCAAAGAAGCAGGCTCGGATTGTTGGATGTCCGGATGATACTAGCGCTAACATAATAAAATGCTTGAAAACTAAGTCGTTCAAAGAACTCGGAGAGTCTCTCCCTCAATTTAAAGTAGGTATTGCAAGTACTTAAAAATACTTTCTTAGTTTTATACTCCTAAGCATTTATTCAAGTTACGATGGAACTGCAAAGAAATACGTTTTAGGAATTCGGATTCGATCCCGTCCTAATTTGGTCCCCTGTTATCGAAGCCGACTTTGGTCAAACGCCATTCTTGACTGCTAATCCCATCGATCTCATACAAAGTGGAAAATTCCAAAAAGTACCTTTTATTACTGGCATAACAAAAGATGAATTCGGATATTTCGCGTTTAGTAAGTAAAGTACAACTTGTTACATTTTTTCCAGTAATTCAGTGCATCAATAATTTAAATAACATTAAAATTCAATAATTCATTTTATTGCCGTTTAGTTATGTATATATTTGAAATGTGTTTGTTTATGCTACATGATGCCAGCAAGTAATAATCGATTCATTAAAAAAATTGCTTTTCAGATGTGATAAACAACGAAACCCTCACCAAACAAATGAATGACAACTTTGACAAAATCGCCCCTATATCTTTCATTTATGAGAGAAACACGAAACGTTCAAAAACTGTCAGTGACGGCGTAAAGCATTTCTATTTGCAGGATAAACCTGTGGACAAATCTCAGTTTACCGCTTTGGCTAACGTAAATATTTTGCTTTTGATCGACAATTGTGAATTTTAAATGTAACATTTTCTGTTTAGTTGTATTCCGATGCCATCGAAGGATTTCCAATAAACAGAGCGGCAAAACTAATAGCTCAGTATAACAGTGAAAACGTCTATTACTACTGTTTCAGTTACCAAGGCCGCTACAGCCATTTCTACCTTCCTGACAGTAACAACACCACTCCTTATGGTACTCTACTTTAAATTAACTTTAAAGCCTTTTAAATATCCCTTTTGAATTTTTCAGGAGTTGTTCACCACGACGATCTGATATATATGTTCTATATTTCAACGCTCTTCCCGTGGTTTGACCCCACGTTTCCAGAAGTCGAAATGGTCGAGAAGTTGACAACTCTCTACGCTAACTTCGCTAAAACAGGGTAAGAGAAAATAACTAATGAGATTTTGCAATAGTTCTTTAACAAATAAAACCGTTTTGATTTTAGCAATCCAACTCCAACGTCGACTGATAAATTGGACAATGTGAAGTGGGAACCTTTTACTCTCAAAGACCAGAAATACCTGGATATCGGGAATAAGCTCGTAATGAATGAAAAACTTTACGCAGAACGCTTTGCCGTATGGGAAAAACTATACCCGTTGAACGAAATTTCTCATCAGAAACACTAGTGCTTGTCTGAAGATGTTGCTAGCAATAAAATCATAATATTTGACGTTGAAACTATGTTTATTGTTTACCCCATAACCATTTATTAAGTTAAGAATTTAATAACAATAAAATCACAATATGTGACGCTGAATTTGAATGTGTTTATTATTTATTTCTATAACCATTTATTATCGATTATACGAAATAATTGTAAAACTCTATGCTGTTGCAGGTACTCGACTTATTTTTTTTGTCAGCGTATAATTTTATGTACGAATATCATACAGTCCCAGTTTGGAGATATAATAGTTTTGTAATTAAAATTACTAAATAAATCGTTTTCTCTGAGTCTGTAGAATGATATGTGTCTGTATAATTGTTACTTTATTATGTTCTGATGCTCTTCTCGGGTTAGAACTGTGTACAAATCAATTACAACAATGGGCATATGCCGTCCCTTTGTCGTTTCCATAGTAACCACGTGGTGATACGATACGTGACGTTGGCTCACAACAAACAACGTCTACTTGACGTTTAGTAGTGAATAGTTTTATCTATACAACGTATATTTTTATATTACAATTATACATGAATTGACATGTCAAGGGTCGACAATAGTGCCAGCGAGAATTGCAGCAAGGAAGAGTTAAGACTGTGCGGTGATAAGGTAAAGGAGGAGAACAGAGAAACGAAAGCTGATACAATTTGTTAGGACTACTTTCTTCTCACAATATTTAAAAAATAATAATAATTAATCTAGTTATTGTTTTTTTGTGAAAATCCAAGAAAATTAGTGACACTTAAAAGTATTGTTACTGTTGCAGATAAACTTAGAAATAAGGCCTTTAAACAAGCTAAGTACGGCTAGTTCTAAGTGTTCTTTATTGACAAAATGTTATTCGAGACCCGCCTCAGCCCTACCAAGTTTGAATTTAGAGGATAAGGTAAGCGATAGATTACAAACCGTCTAGTCTATTATTTTACGTCATTTGAATTATTTCTAGGACGACTCAGACGAATTTTTAAAAAGCAGGAGGCCGTTTTCGGCAGGCTACGTCCCCAAAAGGTGCAAATATTTCTCTAAGGAGTATTTTCAGAGCAGCTTAGAAAGTATAGAGGGTAAACTCCTTTATGTAATCATATTTTAGTTGTCATGGTGGCAGTCAACCCATTTTTAACGATTCTATTAACTTTTTTAATTTCTAGACGAAGCTTTACCCTCGTCGAACATCTTAAAGAACATGCTGGACGAACCCATAAAGTCTTGGAGAAATTTCAAACCACCCAACTCCCTGGAAACGACAGAGAACACAGATTTCACTGTGCACAGTAAGGATAATACCTTCGAAGAGAGCAGTTCTGTGTCTTCCGAAGAACTTCAGCAGAATAAAATAGAGCCCTCACAAGTCGGTGACATGAAAGGTATTTCCGTAATTATTATTTTTATTGAATTAGTTATTTTACCTACTTTCAGAGTTTAAGGAATCTTTAGACTTAGTGCCTGGCCTAACTTCCAAACCACCTCTTCCCAAGAAACCAGACGCTTCCACTGTTAACCAACGAAGAGGATGCTACTCCGACACTGAAACGAATGGCGATAAAGGTATGGATGCGATAACAGCGTATCTCACATTAAAATACGAAGCTGGGGCGAAAACAGCTGCATCTAAAGTAGAAGGTAGAGTCGATGATGACTATTTTGAAAAGCTAATAAAAAACAAACACCAGAATAACGTAAACGACAATGTGCTTATTGATTACCAATTGGAAGGTGCAGGAAAAGTCGACGACGGTTATAAACCCCACGAATACGAGAAAAACGAACCTGGCAACGAAAATAAGTGTTTGAAACCGTCAACTTCCACAGACAACTGTCTTCATAAAAATGATTTTCTTTTTCAAAACTGGGTCAACGAGGAAGAAGAAGTCATCGAAAGAGAATCACAGACTGACAGATACCTCCAAGAATTAAAAAAGGGACATGTGTTACTCGACACTAATTTAACGGATAACTCTAAAATGGTAGAAAAATGCGTGTCACCTTGGAGTAAATTAGAAAGTATGCCGAACCTTTCCGAAATAGACATAGATCGACTGTTCGGAGATGAGGCCAATGCAAAAACGGAAACGAATTGTAAAGAAAACAAGAACTCAGAGAAGGAAGCAGCCGTCGTCAAAAAAAATACGAAACCTGGTTCTTTTAAACCCAGCTCTGCTGCCTTGAAACCGAAGCCTAAGTTCGTGGCGAAGCCCATGAAAGGTGGGGTAGACTTTAAAGCGAATTTAAAAGAAAAAGAAATAGAATCTTGGATGACTCAGGTCGCGGACAACTCTGAACGGGAACCAGACGCCAAACCGAAGAAGAAAAAAGCAAATTACTTCGACATGTTAAGCAACCTGGAAGATATTGAGTGTCCTACTACTTTCAGCGAGGCCGACGATAAACAGGAAAATGACGGACGAGTTAGCGAACACGGAAGCTTCGACGACATCGTTTCTATCCTGGAAGCCCTAGAAAATGAAGACAAAAAGTCTCGTAAGTAGAAACGACAATATAAAAACTTTAACTCTCGATTTTGTTCATTTTAGACATGAAAATTGAGTCTGTGAAGCAAATGGTTCACAGCACTCTTCACGAAGGATGTTACGAGGAAAACGATAAGAGCCACAAAACTGAACGGAGTTCCCCGAACACCCTGTATGAAGCGACTTCTACACAGATAGAGGGTGTATATAAAAACGCCGATTGCGACAGAGATTATACGGGAAACGTCAGAGAGAGAAGCGTCACGTTCTCTCCTCACATAAACGAAGATTTTAAGAATGGTGGCAATCATTTCGAAAAAAGTGATACCATTAAGGCATCGAATTACAGGTACGAAATAATATCATACATTGAAAATACCATAATAGTTCAAATGTTTGCTATAAAACCATATTTTACAGTGAACTTCTCTCATTTCTCGACGAAGTGGATAGAAACTGTTCAAAGTCCCTCGAGACCGCTAAAGAGAGTGCTTTGTTAGCTACGAAGATGGTCCAGTCGTCCATTAAACTAGATACGTTGCCAAAGTAAGTATTTAAAAAACAATGTATCTTTGGATGTTTTAATTTGATCCTAGGCCTGAAGATTTGATTGCCCTTTCCGCCGAAGACCTCGCCCAGCAAATAATCGAGCTGAGCCTCCGCATCAAGGACAAAAATTCCTCGATAACTCTCCTCCAGGAGGAGTTGTCCAATCTCCGCGAACAGATCATGAAACAGAACAAGCAGACCGAACAGATCGTAAAACAGAAACTCAAACAGCAGAAGGACGAGTACGAGGGCGTGGTCAAGCGTCACCAGAAATTCATAGACCAACTCATCGCCGACAAGAGAGTGCTGAACCAGCAGTGCGAGGGACTCATACAGGAGATGAAGGTGCTGGAGGACAGGTACAACACCAACACGAGGGCGCTGGAGCACAAGCACCAAGTGGAGATGAGGAAGTTGAAGGAAATGCAGGCGGCCGGAGAGAAGATGAGGAGGGAGAGGTGGATCGATACTAAAACTCAAAAGATCAAGGTAACAAACAGTCCGCAGTTGAACCTGGTGAACTTTATCCGTTTTATTAGGAGCTGACGGTAAAGAGCATAGAACCGGAAATTCAGAGAATGGAGAAGAGTCAGCAGCAGGAATTGGCTGACCTACGAGCCCTACACAAGCGGGAAATAGAGGACTTGGAGCTGAAAGCCGCTAGAAAGATGCAACAGCAGTGCGAGACCCTTCGCGAGCAGCTCGTAGAGGAGAGAGAGAAGGCATTGGCTCACGAGCGGGAGGTCATGAGACAAAGGTTAGTAACAGGAACAATTTAAAAGCCATATTACTATGAAGAATTCCTTTAAAATAATTTACAATACTTATCTATTTATTAGGTACGAAAAATTGGTCGAATCCGAAGAAAAAGGCTATCAAGAGCAACGCAGAAGGCTTCTAGCGGATCACGCCTGCAGGATAAAGGAATGCGAAGAGAGAGAGGCGGCCGCTTTGGCGGAGAAGGACAGAGCGATAAAGCAGGCTCAGGACGAATTCGAGGATAGGCTGCAAGTAAGGCCAGATTATTAAAATTTGATGGGCTTTAAAACTACTCAATTGTTGAAAAGGTTATCATCAGAAGGCATTCCAACGAATTGAGACTGCTGAAGGAATCCTCGCAGCTGGAGTTCGAGACGTGGCAGAGCAACTTCAGGAAGCAGCAGGCCATCGCCATAGCGGAAAAGGAGGCCGTCATCAGGGAGCAGTGCAGGAAGGAGAGAGACAGGGAGATCGAAGCGGTCATAGAACGACTGGAAAGCGAGGCCGGCGAGAACAAGGCCCAAATAGAGCAGTCCGCAGATAATAGAATCAGGTGAAGGACAGAAGGACTGTTTCAATTAATTTTTCATTCTCCCTCCTTCGAAAGTATAATGTTTTATTTTATAGAGGCACGCGAAAGCGAAAGTAAAACATGTTAGGTTGTCGGTTGCTAAATATGAAAAATAAGAACGTCAAATTATTAATGTCAAATGTTTATTTAGAGTGGAAATTAAATGTGAAATTACAATGGTTGTATGTGAAAGACTTAACGGCAAATGTTGATTGAAATCGTGTTCTAAAACAACGTCACTGGAAATGCCGTCTTGTTTGTGGATTTGCGCAACATGATCTTTAAATTCTGTTTCTAAATGTTTGCCTTGCTGCATAGATATCGATTTTTCGAAAATCGCCACCACTTTTTTCGTTAAATATATTTCATCGAGAGCTTATAACAAAAACTTTGATATATCATCATTTGTAAATACCTGAGATTTTCTAGGTTGATATCCGTCATTTTTCCTTTTTATGAATGCCTTCAAGCTTCGTCTCCCACCTAAAAGTAAGCTTTCGCAGCTTGTAATGTAAATAGCTATTTTGATATGGTTAACGAAATATTTTTGACGCAGGCGAGTCAAGGAGAAGTACGATAAGGAGATAAAAGACCTGGAGCTATCGGAAAAAGAGTCAAAAGAGAAATACTGCGAAGCTAAATCGAAGCTACTGGATTGCGAAGAGACCGTGATCAGTCTGCGAGCCAGTCTCAAGCAGCTGGAAAACCAGGTCCGGGAGCACAAAGAGGTATATTAGAAAGTTTAATTGCCGATTGAGATGCACCAGAGAAGATAACGTTTTTTTTTTAGCTCTCGGACAAGCTGACGAAAGAAAGGGCCGATCTGAAGGAAGCAGTTAAGTTAGAAATGCGGGACGAGGTGCAAGCCTTGGAAAAGGAGGTGACTCAGCTGAAAAACTCCAGGGATAAGGACTTGCAGCAGCTTTATTCCAGGTATCGTATCAGTTCCCTCCTCAAACGTTTTATATAAAATAATTTGCAAGTTATTTTCGCACTAACCATTAAAAAAAATATTTAACAATTTCGCCCTACGGCGCTGTATATTTTTCACGTCGAATCGTGTAGGCCCTAAAACGACCTTCCATTCGCCGAACTGCGTGAAGTTTCTTTATCTGAAAGTAAAATTTCTCGTAACCAGAAAACATTTCCAATTTGTCACTTCTGTTGGCAGTTTTGTAAATTATACCGTTTTCATTTCGGCGCAAAATCCGTCCAAAACTTTCTCTTGTTTGCAGGGTGAAAGTTTCCGTGGCGAGGAAGGACGAGATCCTGAACGAATTGCAGGCTGAAAATAAGGCCCTGCAGGAAAAGTGCCTCTACTTGGAAAGCATGTTGGAGCAACAGCGAAAGGAGTACTTGATTAAGTGAATATTATTTTCATGCCTTTTTACATTCTGCTAGATAAGTTTCCATAAGTTTATTTTATTTTAAAAATGTAATTTTCAACGTAATTGACATAAATCGTAAACCAAATGACAGCTGTTGTATTTCTTGGAGAATATTTTTCTATTTTGTTTGGATTATTAATATTTTTTTTATAGAGACATATGTCCCTGGAGGTGTAACCTCAGTTATTGTATTAATTTATTTAAATTATCCAACAGAAAAACACCCTATAATTACCGGATGGTGAGAGAAAAAAGAAAAATAAAATAGCGCATATATACACCGTACAATATAAAAATATAATATAGTATACAAATGTATGTAAACATATATTGCAAGGATGCTTCTGAAAAAAATTGCAAAAATGCTGCAATTACCTATCCATGAAATCCATCGAAAATGGGACATACTGTACATGGCATACACTTAACTGAAAAATAAAGAAGAACAAGAACATAAGGCAAGAACAAATGATTTTAACATGTTTAACATCTAAATTAAATATGTAAATGAAAGTTATTAACTACTATTACTCAAATAAAATAAACATTATTTTTAAATTTGTTTAATAATAAAAATACAAGCACCTTACTTTTAATATCGCAGCAAGCCTTGGACGGGCCAGTTATTCAGATGTTCTGCGGCGAGCGCAGCGATTGGCTGGCTGCGGGCAGCTCGGAGCGCATTCTACAATTTTTGATCTCGGTCGTGGCGTCGGTTTTTTAAAGTCGTGATTTATTCGGTATATTTTGAGTGTTTTTAAATTTTATATATGAAAAACAGTATTTAGTGACCCGTAGTTTGCTAACAAGTGTTATTTTTGTGCCCTGGGAATGGTTTCAGAGAAGTTTATGGAGTTTTAATAAGAAACCATCTTTGAGGTTAGTTTTTTATAATATATTTGTTAACTTTGCAATTTATTATCTAAACGAAAATAAATATAAATAATAATATTCTGTAAACGATATATTTATATGCAATGATGCGTATATTTCAAATCGATGGAATTAAAAAAAAAATACTTATAAAAATTAAATTTCTTTAGATGTAGTCTACGCCTACTTGAGGATATTATGAAATATAGTCATTTTAGTAAAAGTAAAAAGATTTTAGTCTATATGAATATAAAATCAGATTTTATTTATTATTTTTTAAATTTTATGACGTTAAGTATCTGATTTACCTACCTATACTTTTGGGTATCTACCTATATGAATTAGTAAAATCAGATAAGAAAGAAAATTAGATATCGAAATCTATAAAAAGATATATTGGCATGCATTTGACAAATTCTCAAAGGGCAATGACCTCATTTTTACCAGGGCCATAGATATTCGTCCTAGTCGTAGAAAAATATTCACTTGAAAGTAATTAAATACTAAGGTTTATATACACATTACATACTATAATATATACGTACGAAAAAGTTTAGGTAACCTAGAAACTCTGGATAAACTATAAATAGTAAAATTTATTAAGAGTTATATCAATTTCTTACTTTTTAAAAAGTATATTGTGAATTTTTAAAAGAATAATGTTGATACCTAGTTCTATATTAGTTTCTACCTAGGTATCTACTTGTACTTTTGCATATTTTGTAGAGTACATTTTTCTTAGTAAATGAACAATAAGCCAGCGCTTATTTCCTTATCGTTTAAATGCAAAACATTGTACTTTGACAGCATGTTAGAAAGACACTAAAACCTGCTTAATTGAACAAGTTAAACTTGATCTAAAAAGCTCCCAGATTACCAAGAAACTCGTGACCTTCGCCGCGCACCGTCCTACCTACATTTTTCATCACTCGACCCCTTTGAGACGCGCTCGCGAGTCTACTTCACCCACATTTCCATAAATTTGCACCTCTTCGGTTCGCCCACGTACAGGTTGCAGTGCATAATGAACATTTTGTGGCTTTTTTTTTTGCCAAGAGAGTTATAATTCACGGGTACTTATTCGTGAAAATTGGTTTCAACTCCAGCGCAATGCGCGACATTCGGGCGCTCTCAGTCTCAGCGTCGCAGCAGCCCTTGGACGGGCCAGTTATTCAGTTGTTTCCGCGGCGAGCGCGGCGATTGGCTGGCTGCGGGCAGCTTGGAGCGCATTCTTCAATTTTGGTTCTCGATTGCGGCGTCGGTTGTGTAAAATCGTAAATTATTCGGTTTATTTTAGGAGTTTTTCAGTTTTTGTATATCAAAAACAGTATTTAGTGACTTGTAGTTAACTGACAAGTGTTATTTTTGTTATTCTGGGATGGTTTCGGTGAAGTTTAAGGAGTTTTAATAAGAAGACATCTTTGAGGTTAGTTTTTTGTAATATTTTTGTTAACTTTGCAATTTACTACCCGAACTAAAATAAATAATAATAATCTGTAAACAATATATTTATATATAATGAATCGTATCAATTTAATCAATTAAAAAAAAAAAAATACTTATAAAAATTAAATTTTTGTTTTTGCACATATTTTCTGATTATAAAATCAAATTTTATTTACAGTTTAAGTTTAAGGAGTTTTAATAAGAAAATATCATTGAGGTTAGTTTTTTGTAATATTTTTGTTGACTTTGCAAATTATATATCTATTACAACAGAAAATAAACAATCATTTTATAAACAATACATATTTAAGTGTTTCTATATACCTAATGAATAATGATTAATGATTCATATATTTCATTAAATCAATGGAATTAAAAAAAAGAAAACTAAAAAAACAAAATTTCTTTTAAACACTATCTTATCTAAAGCTTAATTACCTAACCTTATAAAATAACATATAAGTAGCTATTTGAAAACATTAGTTTATAAAGTAATTTTATGAAAAATTAAGGCAAAGCTTTACGATAGACAAATTTTTAGTTTACGCACATATAATCTGATTTGGTTGATATTTTTGTAAATTTTAGGACGTTATCTAATCTCAATAGAGAGAATAAAGAGTTGTATTGATTATTATTATTAATTATCTACCTATGTGAACTAGTAAAACCATTTAATATAAATAATTATACATCTATCAGAAAATATAATAATCTGCCTAAGTATTTGGCAAATAAATTGTCAAAGGTCAATGACCTCATTTCTATCGGGACCATAGGTTGACTAGTAGATGTTCATCGTAGAAAAATATTTTTATACATGAAAGTAATTAAATACGTTGGTGTATAGGTATATAGTATGAAAAAGTTTAGAAAAAGATTAGGGGAAAAGGTTATAGGTTTTTATATGTACCTAAAAGTATAGGCACTTTTTCTGATCAAAAAAAAGCTAGGAGGTAAGGTAGTAAATTTCTCAAAGACCAGTTAATTTGGGCAGTGGTCAATAATTTGTAGATAACTTTTTTCTACATCAACGTTTCGACTTTTATTAAATCACGATCAAAATGCTATAAAAATATGTATGTATAGAAACATGATAATAAAATAATTTATGTAATATTTGTATTATTCAAAGTTAAACACTAAAAAATAGGTAATACTGAAAATTGTGTCTCTTGTTAATAATGGTAAAACATTTGTGAGAAGGCAATACAGACAACTGTTAAGATACGAATAGTAATTTTCGATTAAAGAATCGTAAATAAGGCATCTAATATATAGGAATTTAAACTTTGTTAAGAAGAATGCCTCATAAAAAATATTTTATGAGTTTTCTTGAAATATCTATTATTACTTAGAGGGGTTTAAATTAAGGCTATATTTCACTCTGCCTTTTGAAGACATTATAAGGTGGACCGTAATTTATTTTTTTTTATGACGTTATGCGCAGGGTTTTACAAAAAGTGTTTATCTTATAAAATTAAACCGATCAAACTAATGGAATAAAACAAGAAACTTTGATTTTAGAATTGGTGTCGTTTTTTTTAATTAGATAAATATGTAGGGACAATATATTTAACGTTCTCATAACAATGTAGGTACTAAATAAGGTCTTTATCTTCTTAATTAATGGAGTATTCAGGTCTAAATTTTTCAACTTCAAAATCCTTACGTTTAAAAAAACATATGGATTAAAATAATTCAGCAGAGGGTTTCGGGGAAAATCAATTACGTTAAACCTGCACCAAAGCATTTTGCTCTCTTTCGCGTTCGAGCGCGGGTCGAGAAAATATCGGCTAGTTGACCTAAGAAAAACGAGCTACGGTCGTTCGACTTGAAGAATATTTTATGAGAGAAGGCAAAAAATCTAATCCTGCCCTAAAGTGAAATAAATGATTTTGCTATAGAAAGTTAGAAACGGCAGATGGGAGTGGTTGTACTTTAATATTTTGTAAAAATCTCTACCCTACATAAAACTGTTGTAAAAGATTTCCATTTGAATGTCCTTGCACAGATTTTCCGACATGAATCAAGTTGTAAATTGATTAAACAGTTATAAGAACATCCGTTGAATTAAGAAATTTACATTACTTTTAAATTGGTAGTCCACAAAGTCCGAAACTTTGTTTCCAAACAAGATTTTTGCTTCTCGAACATCAGGCCACTGCTAGCAAAGTCCGGCAAAGGAGATTGCTGAAAGTATAAAGTTAAGACTGGTACGAGTATACTGGTGGTGTTTTACAGGCTAAAGTTTTCCTGCTTTTTATTGTAGGTATCCTGAAAAAAATTGTCTGATAGCAATGATCTCTTTGGTGTATTTAAAAATCGTTTTCATTTATTTGACGTTCTATTTAATGTCTCTTGCGAGGTCTTTTGATTTCCACTGTGATAAATGAACAAACGGAGTTGTCTCATCGTCCGTGTAATTAAAATATTTTCCTTATCAGTCTGTAATTTTTCGTCTTTTATTCTTCTTTGAGTATAACTGGACAGAAAACCGAGTAGATAGATAGCAATTTTTTTAACTACATTCTCAATCGTTATCTAAAGGTCAAAATTTCCCTACGTAATATTTAATAGCGTTGTCTAAAGCAATTTGTTTGAAATGAATTGGGCACCTCCCAGCTAAAAGCTTACTCGACAAGATTTCGTATAACTTCCTAATACTCATATGTTTTAATATAATTTATTCATGAAATATTTCGTGTATTGCTATATTTTTAAACAATTCATAACTTGGCAACAGATCCATTACGAGATAATCAAATATTTAGCGTATTGCTCGTTTTTTGCTGTGCTACGGTTTTTGCCGCTGGAATAAAAACATATTTTCATATATGTACAAAAACGACCGATTCCAAAGCAAACTCTTCTGCCTGTTCGTTTTTGTTCATACTGAAATTCACACGTATGGACTCGTGAAATCAATACGTCGAGCCTATTTGTTTTTACAATAGGTACGAAAAGCAGTGCCGGTAATGACAGGTATTGACAAATCAACGAGGTGCTTTCTATAGTTATTTCACAAGTCTTCTACAACTAGGGTACACTAAAACACTAGCATAGGTGACAAGTAAACTTCTGAACATATCGGATTGACAGCAACAGACAGCTAGATCTATGAAGTTAGTTAGATAGCGAGTATTACACGCAAAACATCATATTTCCTTTTGTCCTCAAATGGCATGTAATCCGTCCGGTCGCCCAAATTAAAATTTAATCTGGAGTTCTAGTTTGTACGCAAAAACAAGATAAACGTTTCCAATTTAAATCTTCAGAGGCACGCTGTAAAAAATCTCGCCACATTACTTAAAACAATTCTCTCTCAACAAGACAAATTCGCAACATTTTTCATCGGACCGTTTGGATTCGCAACTCGCTAAATTTTGAAGCCGTCGTTCAGACGAACAACGTGCACAGGAACAAACAATGCCCAGTTCTAAAATTCAACGCTCATTTCTAAATTCGATGTATAATTATCATTAACAAAAATATAAACGAGTCTCTCTTTTTTTCTTATTCCGTCTCAGGAATAATGACGAAAATCTGGCAATTTGTAGGCTTAAACAAATAAAAGTTGCTTGATGCCATAGTTATTCAGTTATCTTCCTCCATCAATCATTTTTTTTTTTTTCATAAAGAGGGTTTGTTGGTTGCCACCGATACGGAACGCGATGACGAATGGAACAAACAACAAACAGAAACCACATAACTGAAGATTATTGCGCATTTTGCCGGGTATTTAAACGATTTATTGCTTAATGAACGTTTTACACTTTTTTTGTAAAATACGGTAGGGTAAGGGTGGATTATTTTGGTTATGTGTTTCGATTTTATGAAATGACGAAGGCGTCAGTTATTTTTCATCATTTTCTTATCTATACAGGGTGTCTAGAATATGAGTGCTTTTATTTTGCTGTCTACATCCTTAATACTGATACAAAAAAAAAAACAAATTAAAAAAGATTTGTGCTCAGTCTAATTGTATTTGCAATTTCGTAAGATGGATGAATGTATAGTGTATTTATTATTGAATTCTAATAATAAAATCTACTATATATTATATATCAGGTATATTGACTAGCTTAACCTGTGCTTTTGTACATTTTACAGGGTTCCCTCTCACCTGGAAAATCTTTAAAAGTCAGGGAATTCGTTTTAAGAGTAATAAAGTCAGAGAATTGTCAGGGAATTTTTAAATATATTCACAACTGTCAGGGAATTTTAAAATTAATTGAAATTGACAAATATTTTTTTAAATTTACTTCGGTATTTTACAATATGTTCCAAATCCAATTGCTATGTATTCATGCCAAAGAATAGATATTTTGTTACAATATTTTTAGTTATTTTTTTATAATGAGTCATGGAAAATCTGGAAAAGTCAGGAAATTTACCATGAATTTAGTAAAGGGAACCCTGTTTCAACAAGCAGAGACTTTTTCCATGACATTAAAAAACTTCAATACACTCTCCATATGGCTACAAAAATAATATAACTTTTTAAATTGACTTCTGTTACACTATTCAGGCTAAAAAAACTGTAAATATTTTTTGAACTTTGTTATATACATTTTTTTAACAAGTGCATATTGTTCAATTTTTTGCACATTGATATTCAGCCATATATGTGAAATATTATTAGTTATTGAACAAGTTTTCTCTATGAATATTTTTCAATGTTAGTTATAAAGGCAAGTATTCATAAAATATAAGAGAATTTAAAATAGCTACTATCACTCAATAAAATTACATATCTATATTTTACAATTCGAACCTAAAAATTACAATGTATAAATCAATACAAATTATAGTGACGCGAATTTACGATGGAATTTAGCCTAATAGTTGTAAAATCCCATAACATAACATGGAATTTTATTCATGTTTATTTCTGTAATATTACAGCGTAATTATTTCATTTACAAAATTACTATGTAATTTTACATAGCTGTACGCTGGTCACAAATTATCAACGTAAAGTTATGTGAAATTGAAGACAAATTTTTATCAGTATAGTTGTATTTTTTTGGCACCTATTTGTAAAAAAAACTATTCGCTTTAGACATTTTTTCTTAAGAATTTTTGTTACATTTGGTAAGATATAGAAGCTCTTTCAGTAGTATCAGTCAGATTCCGGACACCCTGTATATTACACATAATAAAATAAACAAAAAAACTTCCATTCAATAACTAAGTGTTATCCTTGCTACAGACTATGCGTGAATTCGCGATTCGTTTTTAAGAGATGGATTTTTAACGAACAAGACTACATACTATTCGCGATTTCCTCGCATATCACGAACCACGCATAACGAATCGCAAATACACGCATACTTAGTCTATAGCAACCCTCAGACATAATATTAACTCACTCTTTCTATAAGTTTCAGTATTATTTATTTCTGCAAATACATAATACTTTTATAAAAAATGTTGTAGGAATTGTAGCAATCTTTGCAAGAAATCTCGGCGAAATAAATTTATTTTTATTTATATCAAAGCGACGAGGCACCAAATTATGAAGTAGCATCACATATTTCGCTTCTGGTGCTCTGTAAGAGGGTTCAGGCGGAAGTAAATGCTTCTGGATAAAAATTCAGGTGGCGTTCCTCCAAAGTGATTTCTAGATTTTCCTAATATTTCCCCGCGCGGGCCAATAATTGAATTATCAAACGGCGAGTTAAAAGCACCATCGTCTCGAGCATTCCATAATACTTTCATCGCCCTCTTCGAGCTTATAGATTTTAGATTATCCCTTAATAACAGGGTTTGCCTGAATCGGAAAGAGACATTTATCTGATAATTCTTCTGTTATGGTTATGGATTTCGCTAGAGTTCTTCAAGTAATACAATCATTCTTTGTCCTACTCTGCTAGGCTAAATCTGTATACGTTACAAGTCAATAAATGACTGTTCTTAGAAGAAAATACTTTAAAAATGACACGTCGCAATTTTAAATAGAATTATTAAGTTTGATAGGAGTCGCCGACGATAAATCTCTTACAAAACTTGTAGATAAGTTTCTGGGACACATTCAGTAGAGCTTTCAAACTTCCACAATCTTAAATCTATGTAGTAAAATAACTTCTGTTATTTGTTCGGGAACGGAGTCCTTTAGCGACTGTTTCATTTTTTTCTCGTTTGTTTTAGATGGAGGAGGGCAACAGCCTGTCCACCAACAGACGGTGCGTGGTGACGATGTTGTGTGGCAGGACTAGTCTGTTAGTCCTGATGACTGGCTATACCCTCCTTGGAGCGGTCCTTTTCAAACTGATTGAAGGAGAGGACGAAGAAAAGGTCCCGATTGATTTCCAGCGAAGCCGCGAGGACTGTCTGAAGGAACTCTGGCTAATAACAGGTATTTATCAACAAGTTGACAGTTTCCTTTTATAGTTATTTACTTACCTATCAAGCGCGAGAAGTGATGCTATCCGCACGCTGATTGCAGTTGAATGCTGAAAAGGCATTTCTCGCACGTGTTAGGTACAATATTTGTCCTACGATCATGACAATTCTAATCAGGCGAAACAGTTTATTTTAACTACCAATTTATAACATTAACAAGTAATTATTAAGTAGTTATTTAAACTAATAGAATATGTCAACGAAAAACATTGAACTTGCGTAAAACTGCTTAAAAAAGCCACTTTCGCTACGGAAGATCGTGCGAAGAAGTACATTTTTCTGCATGAGCATAAGACAAATATTTTTTTACTTCAACCAATCAAAAATTATACAATTATCCGTGAATTTTGTTCATATATATTTAAGATAATACACCCTGCATGTCCTTTACGGTTAAAAAAATTTAACAAGGAGTAATATTATTATCACATACTCTCTTCAGGCGTATATTCATTCAAGTTGTACGAATGTAAAATAAATACTTCCGCGATAAAGACCCGACTTTAAGAACGTGTTCTTTGAGAGAATGGGGTAGGCAGCTGGAGGAATTCCCCAGAATCCACGCGAATTGCATCCGTTGGAATGACTGCCATTCCGAAGATATGAGGCGTACTTCCATTCGGACCGAGAATATCATAAATAAGGAAATTGTTGCTTATCTCAATTATTCAGTGGTATAACAAAAAGTATTTCATATGTATGTCTCCCGTATCCCTCGGGAGCAAATGTTTCTTATTTTTGTACAGTGTGTGTTTATTTTATAATGTATAAAAGTTATAAAACAGCTTCTTGGCGATATTTGGAATAAAAAAGTCGTAGTTATGTGACCAGTTTGATCCTTACGTATTTTCGTGTATATTAACTTTGAGTTTTTGCAATGAAAAATTGTTTCTAGTACGGTCCTGGGTGCAGCGATGATAAGCGTTTTCATATACCTACTTTCTTGTACTGATTAAGTAAAGTAGATGGTTGGCAGAAAGTAGACACAAAATAATACTGCGGTGCTATATAGGCACTTTTCAACTAGATATAATTTTAGATTGAATTTAAAAACATTAATATGCCTAATAACTTTTATATTTTCTGGAAGCTTATTGAACACTTTAGCATCAATTCGACTTAGAGCTTTATAAGAAATATTTAGTCTAGAGTAAAAAAGATGCAAATCATTCTTTGTTCTAGTATTCACACGTCACTGTTAGCTAAAAAATTAAATTTATTATTAAACACATACATATTTCAAATATAAAAGATTAAAAGTCAGCTTTTTACTAAACTATTCTTCCTTTTTTTCTTATTCTAAATGAATAGGCAGCCTCTGAACTATTCTACACCTTGCAGCGAACTTGTAGAATTGGCACAGTGAAGAGATCTTTTTTAATTTGCTTAGATTTTATTTTAGATTACTTGCCTCTAAAGGCAGCTATGATTTCGTTGAAAATTTCGATACAAAATGGCACCCTTAAAACTTCGTAAACATTTTAAAATGCAATAAAGGTCAGTAAGTAAGTAAGTCTAGGCTAATAAAATGCCAAACTCTGTGATATTTGCAAGTTTTTCGACAATGTAAGTGACCTAAATATGGTTACACAAATAAATTTTTAAGGAATGCTAAAACTAGTATGCCGGGCAATGGTCGGTGTTACACACGACTGGCTGTCATATTTGGGTTTCTTTTCCGAAATATGGTAGTTAATTTGCATACTTGAAGATTTCATAACTTTTTTATTCCAAATATTGTCGAGAAGTTGTCTCATTATGATGTTTATACAAATACATCATAAAAGCCTCACCTATTGTATTTACTAGATAAATAGGTTGAACAAGGTACGCCTTTAGCGGTACAAAGCAAATGGAGTAACAAGGGCATTTGTAACGCGTTCGCCGGAGAAAAATGCGTCGGATGTCAGCCGGGGACCTAGGAGAAATTATTAACTCTATATCTCCCTCATTTTATAAATAACCTGACATCCTCCCAGCCATCTGAGAAGTGATTTCGGCGTTAGTTCGCGCGCCCAAACGACCGTAACAATTTTTCAGTGGTAAAGCCCCCTGCCGCAGGAGAGAATGGGCCGCCTAATCCCGGCGCTTCCGCCACGCTGAGGTCGCACAGATGTCGATGCGATTCCGGGGGGGGGCGGACGGAATCGTGAAAAATGCTGTGCGCCTTTGATTTAGTTCGTTTTTCTCTATTTAAAAATGTGCATCGATTACATCGGCACACAAAATAAATAAAATGGTCTGCACTTTTGACCAAACCCACCTAACTTTATGTAAACTGCTCCACAAAAGTTAAGGAAGCTCACAAATATCGATATTTCTTTGAAATGTTGACGTTATTTGCTTTCCAAATGGTTCTATATAATAAATAAATGTTAACTTTCTTATCTGAGTGTTTTTTTGCTCATCATTGAGTGGCTTTTTCAGTTTTCGGCTAGTTCTTATCTTTGGTCTTTTTAAGAATTTTGGATCAGTCGTTGTTTCGAGTTTATATAGTCAACTCTTATTCAAGACTTAAATATTTTGCACTTGGAACTGCCGCCTCTCTCGCCGGACGTCAATCCAATTGAGCACGCATGGGACCAATTACAAAGAAGTGTGCTTCTTATGTATTTCGATTAGGGCTGTCAATCTCGGGATCTCGAAAATTCTGCATTTCGGGATTCTGCGAATTTTCAGCCCCAAAAATCCTAGAATGCCGCCGGCTTGGTTCTCTAGATTTTCGGGTCTGAACTTGTAAATTTTATAAATACATTGCGGTTTAATGTGAAATACGAGGCCACAGAATACTTAATTAATACACATACATTATATTTAATTTAGTGATCAGGTCTAAAAAATGTTTACAATGTCATAACTGCTTTACAGTCTAATGGATATTTTTAATACGGCTGTGTTTAGTACATAAAAGCAAGGTCTGACATAGACCCTTTATGTCAAAGAAACGGAATTATATAAAAATGATGTATCCTACGATTTTTTATTATTAATTTCAGCTACAAGCGAGCGCAAAAAAATCTGAATTTTTTAGGTAAAGTATTTTTTATGTATTTCGATGCGCTGAATTCGAATCTGAACTCCATTGAGCAGCACCACTCACAGATTTTTCAAAAATCTCAAAAAATATCTAGAAACTAAAAGTAACGGGATTTTTACTATTTACTCAAAATTTTGAATGTGTTTGAGCTAAAAACGGACTTGAGATTTTGATTAATTGCGTCAAAATGCATAAAGATAGATAGGTCTGGCCACAAAAATTTTTGTGTAGTAAAGATTATGTATTTCATAGCTGATTAATTAACTCATTACTAGTTATTGAGACAACCGTTAAAATTTCATAGTTGTGGGCATCACTCGTCGTGGTGAATGTCCGTGTCTAGACGGGTCTTCCCGTACGTTACTAATGAAGTTACAGGGATAATTGGCAATTAAGTCAGGACGATATGTTAGTCCTGGCGTATGTTGTGTCATCGAACAAAGTCGATCGTAACGTAGGGGGAGCTTGAACTGTCGGTTACTGATTTATTTTCTGTGGTTACGTTGAAACATAAACAAAAAGGATGAAACTAGTTTTTCTCACTTTTCTGTGGGAGAATGTTGGTGTTTGTTTTTCAATATTTTTTACTGTAGTATTTTTTTATACAAATATTTCTTCCTAAAAGTTTACCTTGTATAAATTTGTAATTCCGAGTAATTTTAATATTTCATGTTCATTAAAAAAATTCATTATTCGATTCGGTCTTGGTAGACTGTGATTGATAATAGACAAATAGCACAAAAATATGTTCACCTTTATCGAGAGCATATGTACACTGCAAAAAATTTTGAGTAAAATTCAACTTAAAATCAACGCAAATGGTTGTCAAAATGAGTCCACACCTCATTGTGTTTAAATAATAACATAATTCATTGTTACGTGTTCACTCGGTTATTTGTCAGCTAAATAATTGTTTTAAGGGTAATGCTGAACAATTTTTCAGTTAGCTTTCTAAACTATTTGTTATTCCAAACACAAAATTGAGTTATATTATCAATTTATTTCGTTAATTTTTTCGCAATATGTATACAATTTAAATCAGTAATGAATTACGACACATACATTCTTTCTAAATTTAACAAAATGACTCATAAAGTTCAACCCACTCTTTATTGAATAAACTATTTAAATCAATAATTTCCAGGTTTGATCTATTTTTCAAAATTTGATAGTAGGTGGGGATCAAATGAAATGGTAATCATGTAATGACACATACAAAATGTTATGATTATCGTCCACATACAGCACTGACTTGTATCATACATAGCAAAACTACAGCTGCACATCGATACTTCCACTTACTAAACAATGTGTAATACCTACAACGGTTCATGTTATTTTTACACAATACGTTCTCACTCACACATATTTTGGTTTATCTAACCAAATGTTGTGTAGGTAAGCTGATTTCTTTGTTAAAATGTTAAATTTACTCAAAATTCAATACTGAATTAATTCACTCATAAATGAGTTTGAACTTATTCAATGTTATTTTTTACTATGTAATAAGAGCTGTGTGTAACATAGGGCAAAAGGCATAGTAGCTACAACTTCTTATTTACTGTCCCAACTATTAGACTGCTTTTCGCAAATGAAGCGCTATAATGGGGCATTTCTCGGAGTGACATTAAACCGGCCACCGCGCGTAAATCGCTGTTTACAACAAGTTGGTCGACACCAACAGCCGGCGTAGGATGTGGGTAACTAGTTCTAAATTATCTGGCGTTTAAGAGATCGATCTACCTTCCAGTTCCATTAATCAGTCCGACAAAACCGTTCGGGAGATGCTATCGCGACGGACATTATGTTTACAAGAGTGGCATGTTCGGACCGGGTCCGGTCTCGCTTGGAGGACCTAAGGGTTGAACATTTTCCAGGATTATTTAGATGAGGGAAGGTTTAATCCACTTCACGGCGGACGGACAGCGAAGTGCTGCTTAAAAATACTCGAATCGTGACAGGATTAGGCGTGTGCGACTCGAGAAAAATCAACCCCTCTGCGCTTTTTCTCGCGTTTTTTCATACTTGGGGATGCGTGTTAGTCTTCCTTTTTGCTTGATTTGGGGGCCCTTCACTTCCCCGAGACAGTGTCTTCCGCAGACGCTGCAGCCGCAATCCAACATAAAAATCAACATTTGTTATTATTTTGATTAACTGTCATTAAATGTCTTCTTCTCGCGGCTTTGCAATCGTCGCATCCGACTTTTAAAAACATATTATTTCAGAACCTATCTAAAAAAAATTTGTAATGTACCAGGACTCTTACAAATGCAGTTTTATAAAGAAAAATTCAAAAAAGCAGTTCAAAAATGATTTAAAAATACACTTGTGCACGGCACAGAGAAATTCCCAGGGAAAGAAATAGTTTGATAACTCCTAAAATATGCTTTCACCTAAATAATACAAAGAATTACACGATGAAACACAAGCTCCCTGGCAATTAAAAATATTATAATCTTTAACGGCAATTGTAGACAAATTGTTGTTCACCTTTACATCCAACATCTTGAATTTTACAGCGCCATCTATTGGTTCTTGAATTTTGCGAATTGACTAGACAGTTATTAACTACTTTTGAGAAATATAAAAACAAAACTGCAGAGGCCGATTAATCATTTTCCATTTCATTTGCTCTGAGACCCGATTCCCCGAACAATTACTTAAAATCAGGACTTGAGAGAGAGCCATTTATCCAGGTCGGACTGCTTCTGGCGGAATTCGCACTTCCGGAGAGCGATACCATTTTTTTATTTCATTCCCGGTAAGCGACTAATTAGATTGGCCGATATGCAGGCTGCATTTGCAGTCGGCGCCTATGAAGACGAGTCACGCCAAACTCCCATTTTCGCACCCCAGCATTGTCGCGACGCTGGGACATTATCGCTCGCTAGCATTCGTAAATTAGTCAGGCCGGATAAAATTTATGTGTCGGATTGGGGTAAATATTTTTCACAAATTAGCACCGTATCGGGAAGCTAATGGGTTAGGGTAATGTGGAATTTGAATATTATTCTTATTATGGTAATGTATTCTCAGCACCGAACACGTAGCTGGCTTTAATGATTAATTGTGCAACAAAATGTAAGACACAAGGAAAGGGGAATAATTAACGCTTTCTTCAGGGAAATTAAGATTTATTTGCGGCCTTAAAATAAGGGCGACAGTACAAGCACTAAATACTCTTGGAAATATTATCACAAATCTTGCGAAATCCCTGCAATATCGTGCGAAATCCAGAAAAATCGTACGAAATCTCGAGAAATCGTGCGAAATCGCGCGAAATCAAGCAAAATTCCTCGTCATCTGGAGGCAAATGTTAATGTTTTCTGTTTCATTTTATTGACTTTGCACTTAGACTTCAATTTTTGAAATAATGCCCCTATCAATTAATTTCTCTAAAAGTTTGTAAACATAAAACCGGACACCCTGTACCTGGGGGACGGAGGAAGTGGAGGGTTAACTCAAGAGTTAACTTCGGCGCTTTGTACCTTATGAAACAATTTAACTATTGTGCAGATCTTAGAACAAAAAATTGCTATTTCTAAGAAACTGTCAATCTGAGAGTTTCAGTCAATATCGTAAAGCGCCATCTATCGCATCTTTGCCACTGGCATCGAATAATTTTTTTACGGTTTTTTTCTTATTGTACAGGGTGTGACTAGGATCAAAATCAGTTTTTTTACCAAGAATGTCACAATTCTGAGAAATCTTAGAAAGATTTTTGTCGAGTTAATGCTTCAGAATGGATTTTTTTTATATATCTCGCGTAAACAGAGGTTGGGAAAACATACGATCACATCCTCTGAGGGCCAAAATTTGTTGATCTAAATTAAGTTACTTTACAATATGTTTCTAGAGCCATGAAAGGATAATGTAACCCAATTTACCTTAGTCCAAAATTTGATATAATACTTAATTGAATACAGTATGAAAGAAGACAATGTGTTAACGTTTATGAAATAAAACCTTAAAATACTATCCAAAAAACGGTTGTTCAAGATGTTTGTTTAAGAGAAAAACGTCAAAGAATAATGATTATTGATTAAACAATTAATACACCAGTGTACACAAAATTTATAACGATTTGAATGCTTGTGAGGTACTGTAGGTGGCGCCCTCTACAAATCGAGACTATATTTAAATTTCTTTTGTCATAAAACTCACCGCTAATAAGTTTTATGTAATTACTACAATTTATAATAAAATTATTGAGAAAATATTAAAAAGTTCACCCTGTATCTTGGAAATTATGAAATTGTGGACTAAGGTAACTTGATTTAGGCGTCATATTTTGGTCCCCGAAATATGTAGTTTCTTAAACTTTTACAGACACCTTGTATAAGTATAGTTTCGAGGTAATTTTTATGAAATGCGATATCCTTGGAAATTCCTTGAAATTACCCCGAATTTTTATTCCAGAGGTTCCCATTCGAATGGGGGCAGATGCTATAGGAGTACTTGGCCAGTGTCCATATATACGAAGGGTCCTATACTTCTTAAATGTACATTGTGCCGAGAACAATTTAGCTTGTTCTGAGAGTGCATTGTAATCTCATAATAGCGCTGCATTTAGTACCGCTATAATTAATATATATCTCCTAATACATATCAGGTATCTGTAGAGAGCATCTATCGATTAGGGAAGCAACAAGAACTACGTTGTAATTAGTAATAAGGAGTCTTGTTTCGAGTCATTAGTACAAGCAGGGCAGAGTTAAGGGCGGGGTATTCTTGAAATAGTGTTTTTTTTATAAATTCCAGTAATTTTAGACATTTGAGAACTGAATAATGTATAGTTTAGCAATAACAGTAATGTTATTACAAGAAAAATGAATATTTCTAACGACTGAAGGTTATTCAGAAACACGGCACATTCGCCGACTTTTAAACAATTTGTTTTTCTTCTAGAACATTTTTCATAATTTCGCAATTTTCGTAGTAGTACTAGATATCTGATACCTAACTTAAAATAAACGACGAAGGCCCCATTACAATGAAATGTTCCCTTTTATGCAGCTACTTATCTACAAGTCTGACTCCACTTTAATGCCCCACATTTTGATTTAACGGCCTTTGATAGTTACCACCCCGCTCTTGCGGTAACCCTGCTTTAATTGGAATTGTGACGGAGAGATTTAATGGTTCGCTTTATGGAGTAATTAAAGAATATCTCTCATTCTAATGCACTTATTATTGCGATGGTAATGTTTTATGGAAATCGAGCCCTAAAGCAGTGATTTACTCAATTACACAAACCGGGAAGGAAGTGCCAACGCAGAGATGGATGAGTCCTTCGGACGTGTTCTCATCCGCCCCGTAAAAAGGATTTGTTACTAATTTATGTTCCATGCAACTGCCTGACGTCAAGTCTCTCTATCTAGAGAATTTTTATTGTATCATGTAACTGTAGTTTTGGATGGACATATCTTTCTTAATCAGTTCACAATGTTTATACACATCAAGAAATCGACTCTACACGCTACTATTTTGCTACTTATTTCCCAAAAACATGTAATAGGTTTAAGATGTTTTTTAATAAAAAAACATGATAACGTTAGGGCCAAAATTTGTTTCTGGCAATAAATACATCGATGCTTTTGTTTCAGGTAAGTGCCCAAGCAACCGAAATCAACTAGAAACTTCTTGTATAAGGTAAATATTTGTTACGGTTTATTTTCCATCGTATTTGTCATTTTCCTTCACTGTTTCATCTTCACGTGAAACCAAAACGGCCAGCCGAGCAGAAATTTGACCGTGTTTGACTTCGCGCGATTCCCTGGCAAAGGCCAAGCGGTAGAGAGATGTTCGGGTCAGGTTACCGACGGAGAACAAACAGATAAGGTCTCTCGAATGACCACACTTGGCTACAGATAAGCCACTTTTGCTAATTGGCTTACTTGCGTAAATACGATGGTGCCCTCTGGAAGTCGACGGTGCAGTTCGTCGGAATTTCATTTAACGCGGAATATCACTGAAACTCGATTCGCCGGAGGTTATATCCGAGTTCTCCCTCATTAAGAATCAAAGACTGGAGGATCTTTATTAAATGTGTGTTTAATTTTGTTCGAGGCCACTACGAAAAATTGGTTCGTTCTTTAATGTACACCGTAAAAAAATGTTTAGTTTTTATGAAAATTAGGCCTATTGTGTAGGTACCTATTAAACGTATTTAATTTTAAATGAATTGTAAGCTTTGACATATTTTCCAAAATTTTATAGCTAAGTAGTTGAGGATCAAATTAAATGTCATGTAATGACACACACAAGATAGGTATCGTATATTTGATTGCTTGTTTTCCTTTTTTCTGTAAGTCACGGAAATTTACTATATGTACTGAAAGCGCGCATTAAACGTGCTTTCTTATTGAGCAGGCAGTGAAAGAAGATCCGACTTAAAATTGTACGGAATATTCATAAACGTGAAGTTTTCTAAACGAACCGCTCTTTTTATTTTATGCCTTGCAACTCCAAAGCGGAGAATTTAAACCGGGCATCCCATTTTTGTACTCGCGTTAACAAGAAATTAAGCAGTGCGGCGTCAGAATTCACAAAAGATAAGCTTCCTGCAATTTAAAATTATTTACCCGCGATGGGTTTATTCGCGAAACTGAAATATTACCCTATTAGTCTCATCAATTATTCAAAACCTGAACGCTTCTTTCAAGGTATTCAAATTCAAGAGCTGAGAACTGCATAAAACGAGAAATAATTAAGTCTATTACTTCTGTGGAGGATACTCTACGATTTTACTCTTTTGTTGTTTATAAATTCAATTAAAACTTAATAAAAATTATATTATACATCTGTCAAATGTATGTTGTAATGGACTGAATTGACAGAGAAATATACCTATGTAGGTATTATACCCCAATTGTGCAGAATAGCACTCCAAATTGGCTCTAAAATCGTGGCAGGAACAATTTATATCATATATTTTGAGTAGTACCCATCATTGTGCATTTTGTACATTGATTTTGTTTTGTATAACCAGGTTACAGGTTAAAAAATGTCAGGTTTGTATTTTGACAATGGTTACTATGGTACTAAAAAAGTCAAACATACAAACTTAAATTAGTTGCATTTTTGATAGATTGTCATCAAAAAAGTGTTTTGGAAGACAATGAACGATTCGGAAGAAATTATTTGTACTCCTCCTCAACTGAGAGAAGCCGCTGAAAGTTTGGAAAAAGATTTGTTACCTAAGAAGCATTTTGCAAGGTACTATAAAGTTTATGATGTTTTCAAGAGCTGGTGGTCGCAAAAAGGTGTTCAGAAAGCTGTTTCTGAAATCATTGTACTGCCATATTTGGGCTAAATTGTGCCAAAATCAAAAAGCCGTCAAGCTTTTGGCCCATTTGCTCAATGTTGCGTACTACTTTAAATATTAATAATATAGTGGATATCTTCAAATTTTTGAAGCTTTGGCATTTTTTGAAACAACAAAATCTAAGATATGTATCCAAAGAGTCAAGCACTTTCTCCAGTGAGAACAATGCGGCGTTTTTCAAGAATGCACCTGATGATATGCTACCTATAAAGGTTGTTCTCATAATTGGTACATGTCGAAGTGACGAACTGTATAAAATGAAATAGGCTGATGTTAATATCGTGGAAAATAAGGTCCACATCGAAGTTCCAGCATCAAAAACCTACCAGTCAAGAGTATTTACAGTGAGTAATGAAGAATGGGTAACGTTAACTAAAATATTGTACTTCGTTTAGACGTTCTAAATGAAAACTTCTTTTACTATTAAGATTCGGTAAAATCAGCCAGCCTTTTGGCCACAATTCGATGTCCCAAAAAAGTTGTAGTGTTTCTACAGCTTCTACATTGTGAAACATACACAAGACACTGCTTCCGAAGAACGGCAGCTACACTATTGGTAAATAGCGGTGGTGACATTCTCCAGTTGAAGAGCTTAGAGGGATGGAAATCTTCCACCGTAGCAGAAGGGTACGTCGACAAGTCTGCAGATTCTCAGGTTAAAATTGCCACAAAAATATCTGGCCAGACTCCAGTACTAAAAACGTTACCATTTCTACGCAGTATGTTCAGGTTGGATCAACAATTTTTTTGCCGCTTATAACGAATCGAATGTTACAATTAATTTATTTTAATGTACAATAAGATATTTTTCGAATCAAACATTTTTGTTATTCAATGAATGTTGACATTTACCAACCATATATGTCAGAAATATAGTTCTTTCAAACTTACTGTAAGTTTCAAATATCAACATTAGATAATTATAAAAATGTGATGTATAAGTGAAATTATATGTATGTACAATTATACTATTATACTATACGAGTAGGTATACGTAATTTGCACAATAAGAATGTATAACAATATGTTGGAATTGTTCATAAAGATTGCACAACGTTTTGTGAATATCAACGAGGTAAAGGATTTCTTTGATCACATGCAATTTTCCTCGTTCGACCTTCGTAAGCTAGTTCTGAAGCTGGTGCGCACACTGTCCCTTTGTCTTATGCACTTTTTGGCTTTCTCGCCGTCACCTTATCCCACACGTCTTTCCCGTTTGCATTGCGTATGAATTATTTATAACCGGAACGGGAGTTGTTCCGTAACGCGGGCACAATACCGGCCTCTTTACTTCCCGGATCCCGTGTTTGCATCACATTCGGCAAAGTGGTTGGTAAATATGCAGTTCTCAACTGACGCGTTAACTCCGCCATTGTGAGCCGAAATAAGATTTCCTCCTTGCCGAATAAACGTTCCTCCGGGCTGAATTTTTATACGGCGATTTATTTTTCGTAATGGCCCTCGCCTTTTCTGAATTTATATTAAAATTATTTGCTATTGATTACTGCCAGAAGATGGTAAAATATCTAGTCAATTTCTTTGATTGATAGAAATGATACTGTGTTTAGAAATTAAACATATTATTTTTCGTAGTTCTAAACCTGATATTCATGGGCGTAATATTCGCGGATTTTCGCAAAATCATATCCCTATCTTTGTCATTATGTAGGGTTATACTTCAAAATATTACGTTTTTAGTCAATGTCAAAGTTGAAATTTAAAAAGTGATTTTTTGTAATAACTTCACTGTGTGTGACTATCAATTTAAAAATTTGGGAATAGATGTTTTTGGATATGAGAATCATAATCTATTTTGATGTAAGTATTTCCTAAAGAGCGCCACATCCGCCATGTTTGTGACGTAAATGTGAGCGTAACTTTTTTAGCTCTAAAGTTATCACGTTTTTTAACAAATCTTATACCTACACTGTTTTTGTGGAGAAAAGGTATACTTGTATTAGTCTCAGAAATTAGCCGTTTTTTTAAAAATTAGATATGTTGAAGGTAGATCGACAAGCAATCAAATTTGCACTGGTGTAAAATGCTACAGATAATATTTTTCAACATGCAACGTTTTTAAAAGTAAAATCATACTGATTCTTGCAGCTCCAGATAGTCGTCCTCAATTAGTTTGTGGATAATTCGCATTGTGAACAAATTTTTCGTCTTTTTTTCTTTAAATTCCTAAACAATTTTTATAAATTGTTGATTAGCAGCTTGTAATCCATTTCGAAATCCTCCCAGCACGTCCATTGAAATTGAATTGCCAACAAATAACATCTGTCATATCTGAATATAAAAATTTATTGTATCAAAAATTTTTCGATTTTGTAAAGTAATTGATTTTATCCAAAACTGGACATTTCATAATACTTATTAATTTTAACATAAATTTTGTCTAATAATTCTTAAAATTTAACTTACTATTGGTGCCTTCTACGTTAAAATATTGTACTTCTTGAAAATGGTCAATTTCTAAGATTAATGTCAAGTATATACCTTTTTTCCTCAAAAACAATGTCGGTTTTTTGATAAAAAACGTGACAACGTTAGGTCCATAAAAGTTACGTTCCATTTACATCACAAATATGGCGGATGTGGCGCCCTCTAGCGAATACGTACCTACCAGTAACGGACTTGTGTATATGACTAAAGGCAACAAAAAAATTTTATCAAAAAAATATCAAATACAATAGTTCTTCTATAAATACATTTCAAAAATAAAAATACAATTGCAATAAGGTGCAAAACTCTTACGAAATTACAAATTATATAAGGTACAATTAAATACTAAGCAAAAACGCAATATGTTATTTGTAATATGTATTTGATAATATCTATAACTAACTCAAAATTTGAAGAAACTGAAATACGTTTTTTCACAAAGCTGCGAAATTCACATAAAAATTCGCGAATTTCGCATCCATGTAGACTTGGCTGATAGTTTGCTGTACATATACGTTCTTAAAAATTGTTGTTTCTCAGTATAGATCGTATCTAATGAATTGCTCATTTCCCATTATCCTCTCAGTAAACTAATTTATATTATTCGTTTGCAAATAAAATATATTTTTGTTATTGTTATATTTTACTGCGTTTTAGATTGTACAAAACGGCTCTGAATGTGTACCGCGCCGTAATTCATTAAATGTAATGCCATTTTAACCGCGTTGATATGTAAAATTTATTTTTATTGTCCCTGCATAAAATGTAAACCACCGAAACGCAGTTCCCGTTTGAGTTAATAATTTGCATAACACAAAAAAGCTGCAGCAAATAAGCGGGCCCCATACATCACCTGGAAAATTGCTGCTGCACTCGCCAAATTATCTACGGAGGGCTCCTAGTTTTTTTATACTGCCGCGACTACTCGCGTTGACTTGTCATAGGATACACAACAAAAATTAGCATCAGAACTCATAAGTGCAGTATGATGGCTTTGAAAGAGGAAACGCTCTATATCCGGCTGAAAAATATAATCACATTTGTTTCGGTTCAATAGGTGATTGTCAAACAACTAAAACGTCAATTATCCATGGTTTATTTTTTCCTGTACGAATATGTGTATAGAGAACAGAAAAAGCATACGTTACGCATTGCAAATACGTTAACTAGTCATGTTGTGTTGTCAAAGATGCCATGTGAATGAAATTTTTGTCGTTTACATACATTTTTTTGTACAATGTTCACATAAAAAGCTTAAAACGCTTTTATTTCAGTTCTATGTCGCTTTGTACGGTATATTGGACTCGATAGAAACATGTTTTAAAATGAACTTTTTATAGGAATCCCTAATATTATGGATTCATCGCTCATCAAATTATAAATAAAATGATTTTATTTGTGGTATGTATTACAATTTTAACCCATAATATTGAAACTTACGTCAAATGAAAACCTAAAGTGTATATACATTAGGATACAAAACAAATTGTTTGGGTATAACGTTGACTTGATTTCATAGATAATAAATTACCTCTTATATACTCGTATAAATGTTGATAATTATTGACGGTAAGGCTGTATAAGTACACTGATAAAAATTTTCACATAACTTTACGTTGCCAATTTGTGACCAACGTAAAGTTACATAATATTTTGTAAACGACGTACCGTTTCAGTTACTATTGTATTTATGAATTATTGTGTAATATTTAAATTGGTATAAGCTGCAAATGTACAAGCACGTTACAACAGCGTATGATGTTTGTCTACCACACATTAACACGACTAAAATGCATTAGGTTAGAGGTTAAATTGATGTGCAACAGAAATTACATGAAAAATTCTGTAAAATTTCATAATAAATTGAGCAAACGTAAAAATATCGTAATTTTATTACGTAGAAACACATATAGTTTTCCTTATATAATTTAAATTAAATATTAGTTACCAGTAAATAATTATTATGTAAAAACAACATAACAAAGCATGGAAATTTGTACCCATTTTAATGAGGTAGACACTGAGGTGCAAAAGAATAAATGATTAATATTTACACATTTTTACATAAAATTAGTACCTACTTAAACAGGTAGGCAAGCGAACATTTTTTTATCAAATAGAAATAATTTGCCTCAAAAAGAATAGAGAGTTTAAAATATTTTTTTAAGTAATTAGTTGTTTGAACGCACGACAGACCCCTCTTTAAACTAATGGAGGCCCTTACTGCAGACTGTTTGACTTCAATACGCGTTTTTTACAGTCCTCGGTATTTCGTAATTGCTCGGCGATTAGCGTTTGACCGCCACCCGTTCCGGATAACGAAGCGATGGCGGCGGCACCGCATATTGGCAGCGGGATTTAATTAGAGGCGGCCGCGATTCAGTGCAGAGGCCCTCGGTGGTCCACTCCAGGACCCCGCACTACAATAATAGTTCTATCAAAACGCCGAAACCGAACAGTCGGACGCCGAAATTATTGCGATTGCGGCACTTTTGTGCTCGCCGACATTCCGCTCATCTGGGGCGATACGATCGAGTGGTCGCAATCGAATTCGAGGGAGCAAACAAAGCATTCCCGATTAAGATATTAATCTCGTTAAAAACAAATGGTAGTGCGAAACAATACAAGACTTTTTCTAGTCTCGTCTAGTTTCTGTTCGATCTTGCAAGGTCATGTCTTGTATTGTTTCGCAATTTTGTAAGATTACAAACAAAAATAACTATATTTGTAGAATTTATAGCATTTTGAAATTTTTATAATGTATCACAAATACAATATTAATTTTCAAATTGCTGTAACTTTAACAAAAATTTAATTTTTTTAATAAAATCTGAAACCTATCGGTAGAATTATGTCTAGTTTATGAAAAAAATGTTTCTCGAATATAAACAAGCCAATTTGAAAATCTTAGGTGAGGCCCACGTTTTCTTAAATTTTTTTTTGCAAAATCGTTCTCCTTCTACTATATATATATATATACTAAAGTTTGGTTTGGGTCCCATGTCTGGTTATTAAGATATGATATACCTGAAATTTCACCAGTCGCCACTGACAAAAGTATAGGTTTAAGCCGGTCAATATAATATGGAGTCTTACTAACAAATTATTAGAAATACAATAGGTTTTATTATTAGAATTCAATAATAAATACATTATGTGATGCACATTTTTGTTTCTAAATAGTCAAGAAGGCCT
Source organism: Monochamus alternatus (assembly GCA_037114965.1). Lineage (NCBI taxonomy): Eukaryota > Metazoa > Arthropoda > Insecta > Coleoptera > Cerambycidae > Monochamus > Monochamus alternatus. The sequence goes on from CM073433.1 coordinate 56,864,184, forward strand.
TGTTAAGATTAAGAAGGCATTGATACAAGCATGTATGTCACTTCTGCGTAGGAAAATTTTTTTAGTGGAATTTACTCAGCCATCCTCTAAATGTGAATTATCCATCCTTCTCTATAAAAGTGTATTGTTCATCCATCATCTAAAAATTTATTGAAATGTTTCATTCCCATTAGAAAATATTTTCGCTGAAAATACTACATAATTATTCGTGAAACATCAGTATATATTCCTTGGTTTTTCCAAATATTTGTGGACATACGTATATCTGTGTAGATATAAATATTTTTAACTCGAATTTTAGTTAACAGTAAATTTATAATTAACGTAACTACAACTAATGTTAATATCTGTTGTACTATTTTTACTGTCATAAAGATAAATATGTCGTTGAAATGGATTTTGCATCGTGAGACATATATATGTAATGGCGTAATTTTGATGCAAACGTCTAATCAACGTAATACCGTTTCAGTTTCAATGATATTTATGAATTGTATAATATTTAAATTGGCACAAATTGCAAGTGCACACGTAACAAAATATAATCTTATACTTACTGTCTTAGGAATGAGCTGTATATGTTTATCTACTATACGTTAACAACACAACTAAAACGTATTAGGTTAAAGGTTAGATTGATGTACCTCTGCACATGTGCAACAGAAATCACATGAAAACTTTTGTGAAATTTCATAATAAATTTAGTACAAGTAAATAGTTCCATTGTAGTACATTGTATTACCACACTATTTCTGAATTTTAATAATTTTATTATACGTAAAAGCACATACACTTGATTATTCCTTAATATACCAATATATAATGTAAATTAAAATTTTCCAGTAAATATTATGTAAAAAGAGTATAACAAAACATGGAAATTTCTGCCCATTTTTATCCTCCTTATATTTGTAAGACTTCTTGTGGTATAAATAGTTCTTGTGTCGCAAGACTTTTGTTGTAAATCTTGTCTTGTCTGTCAAAACTGTCAAAAGTCATGTCTTGGTCTTGTCTTGTAGTTATCTTGCGAGACCAAGAAAAATTCAATATCAGTTGCAATCCATCAATCATTTATTTATTACGAATGCAATTACAAACAACATACCTGATACCTCGTTTTGACGAATCGAATTTGTAAATAGGCAATTTATACTTATTCAAACGTTCTTTTCAATACCGTATATATATTATACCCCTAACATTTATATGTTGCATAGTACCTATATATAAGTATATAAAATGTATTTATGTGGTTACATTTCAAAAGGGGGCGGAAAGAAATGCCATTTAGCAGATAATTTCCTGGGAACTGAACATAATACATATTTATTATTTACTTAAAACGTGCCATGCCGCAACAATGAATATTTCCATTCGCGCCTCTGCCTCCTACGCCAATGACAGACAAAGGCGAAGCGCTGAATTCCTTTACATATGCTCGCGAGTGTGACAAAATGCCCCGCATAACTGTAACTATAACCAACTCCGAGGCCTCAAACAAAAGAAAATTTCGGTTGATACAATATCTACACAAAAGCGAGCAATTTTTCCCACTTTATGGAATTATTTGTGCTTCTCTTTTTCTTCCATTTCCCAAGAAGGTCGGAAACAAAGGCGAATGAACATTTGTCGGAATGCGTATTATAATACCTACCATTCGGGTAGGCGCGGGGAGAATTTCTTAAGTTCTTTGTTTTTCCGCTTCGAGTGTATGATATGGCGAACGCGCCGGTTATTTTGGGAACACCACGGATATCCGCTATCTCCTTAGATATGCCCGCGTAGGTAGATTATATTCCATTTTAAGTGATTCGTGGCCGATACAAAAGCATCCTGTCAAACAGCTGGGTATACGTATACTTAATCTACGGTACTTGGCAGTTAACTTTTTATTTCTCTTTTATATCTACCTGATTCCATTATACGATTGTATTGAAACAAAACTATTTTTTTCTCCAGCCGTCACAAAACTGCGACATTTTTCGGAATTCTCTAAGGTTGACAACAATATTTACAATAATGTTTGTTTATACACATATTGATATTAAATACACAGCTTGAACAAGTATTAAAATTAAATAAACCACTGGATCTGCCACTGCCCTCATTGTTGGAGCAATTCTCAAAGCAGTCCAACAGGTTTTCATTAATAGTTATATTATTTTCAGGTGTTGTGAAATCGTAAATGATAACGGTGTTTAGTTTATCATTACCATCATCAGCTTTCAGTATTCTTTTTCCAATATTTTCTTTATTCAAAAGTGAGTTTCAATATATAGTCTTCCGCTACAGTACTGGATGTCTCTATCCTACGTTTCTTTTAAGACAAATGAAGTCACACCGTTGTCAACTAAGAGGATAGTAGACGTTCGTCGTATTGCGTGTCTACTGTACGTTTGTCAGTTGTCCAGCTTTCAAAATTTTGTCACTCGACATTATACCAGTCCAACTGGACGTAAATAATAGTCTCCCAGTACGGTAAAAGAAGTATCTTGGTTTTGGTATTAAAAATTTTTATTATTAAAGCGAATTTCACATCTACAATATTATAAATTGTTAAATTAGCTAATTCATCAGAACGGCATGTGCCTGCAACCCCCAATAATAGGACGACCTATGAAGAAACTTTTTAAAAATTTTATTTTATTTTTAAAGCGTTTACCTTCATCATCAAATATATATTTATAAGGTGCACTATTCAAAAAGCAATCAAGTTGCTCGTTTGTAAATACTCGCGATCTGGTACATATCGCTTATTTTGTCTTTTGAAAAGACCACGTAACTTTGAATACTTGCTTATATCAATACCCTTTTTTATATCCAACGTTGACCGCAACATTGAATATTGTGACCAAAGTGTTGACGGCTTCATTTTATTTGCTAAATTTGATCAATACACCATTAATACATCTTCTGAATTTAACTGTTTACGGTTTTTTTCTTTGCACCAATCCATAAAACGTTGGTAGACACATTCATAAAGTACACCTAAATCTTTATTCCATTTTTACAGATATTTCAGTAATTTGAATACTTCTTTACACAGTAAAAGAAATGGCTTTTTTATTTAGAACTAAATAGCCTCCTTAAATATCGTCGTATATAACACGACAAAATTCAACACCAAAATATTTTCACTCATTAATGAGTTTAAATTTACATAATGCTATTTTTTATCGTGTAGTTTAGAGCTTTTTATTTTTTTATGTATTCAAATTCAAGTTTAGATAGATAAATTCCCAACTCTCTTATATAGTCTTGAGTTTATTTTTTCCATTATAACATTAAATATTGCTGACACATATCACAAACTTCCTTAATTTTAGCACTAAGATGCAGTTTCATCCATTAAAGTTTTGTTTCTCTAGTTTTCATCTCAACTTGACTGTAATGAGGCAGGCTGGTGTTTCATGAATGTGTCGTTAAAACAAAGGGTTGCTTCTATAGTAGCAGTTGCGTCAACTTCTTCCTATCCTATCGATCACTTCTTTGGTAAATAAAAGTGCCTGTGCTAGTGAACAATTTCAATACTGCAGAAATATTGATCGAAGCAATCAAATCGCCCGCTCTGAACGGTTTAAGAAGTAAAGTGAAACTCTGACCCGCATTTTGTTCTAGAGATGTATTAGCGATGTAGTTCCTGTTCATTGACTTTCTGATTCCGGGCTACATTACGAGAGGGTCGGAGCCAGTAAAACACTGATTCGGTTACCAGAGAAATTTATTTTTTATATTTCACGGTAACACTCTAAATGGCCCATAAAAGGCGCGATAAAATAACCTATTACGCAGTGTTATTCTTTTAGGGGTAGTAAAATTGTGAAGTCCACGTTCCGGGGGATAATTCGCTGTAAGTTTAAGGGTTAAGCCGCTCGTTTGCCTCGTTGTAAAACTTTCCGATTTTAATTATGCCTCTTCATTATGGTTTATGGCCCTGGCACATAAAATTTTAGGGAGTAAAGGTAATATTTTATATAATATGTATAGGGTGATATTTAAAAAACTACAGTGCATAGTACCAAGCGGTAGAGGCCCAAAAAATAATAAGAAAAGTTATATACACTAATGTCCGATCGCCTTTTGTTTTCAAGATATAGCATTTTAATTTTTTTTATAAAATTTATTTTTTTTTTAAATTTCTCCCGATTGTACGGAAATATTTTAACCAAAATTGGTTTTTTTCCTATTTTCCGAAAGGTAATATAATTTTGTACAAAAATTACTTTTGAGTTTTAGTCTTATTTCCTACGGGTTTTTTTGCAAAAAAAAATTCTGTCTGCTTAAGAAGGCAGTTTGAAGTAATTGGATGTGTTAGAATATTAAAATACTTTTAACGGGTTCAAAAAAGTTTTTTTAAAATGCCTTTATTAGAAAATGTATTTCTCTTCAATATCTCAACAAAAAAATGCAACTTGTTCGACATAATCTTGAAAAATAATAACAAAAAACATTTATTAAATTTTAGTAGTAGAAGTTTAGAACTAAACTCTAAAAATTAATGTATGAAAATTTGAACTACCCTATAAATAACTAAATAAATATTGTAATTTGTTGTTACAGATGTATTTTTTCTAAAGAAAAAAAGTCAGAAGCTCACTTTTTACAAAAACCCTTGAAAGATTCTACGCCTCGCAAAGATCAATTGAAATTTTTATTAGGTATACGCGTCACGCAATTTTGTGAGAATTATCCGTTGCGAAATTTATCTCGAGGAGCCTTGCGATTTATCAACTTTGAAGGTATAAAATCCAGGCACCTAAATTTTTATATAACGTGCAGAAAATTAGGAGTTTTCTTCGAAGTTTTGCGTTCTCGAGTGCTTTATAGCATTCCTGAGAAGAAAAAACGCAAAGATTATTACTGTATAATTAATTATACAATTATTATCCATTATTACGTAGAAAATCGCGTTCAGAAAGTAATTTCCTCGGAAATAATTTTGGATTCTAATGAAAAATGCGCTTTCTCTCAATGCTGTTGTAAAAAGTAATTCCTATGGGCAATTTTGTTACACCCATTATCCGACTGTTATTATTTATTGATTGATTGAACAGACCTACAAAAATAATGCCCTGATCCGCTAGATATCTTTAAAAATATTTGAGCTATAGGCCTGGGGAATATTAAGTGGCGGATCCTGTATATTTCGATATCATAAATCTACTAGACTTACCAAATTTCAAGACGTATAAGTACATGTAACATATTTGCTCTAACCTTAATAAACTGCCAAAAGTTGTTTGCCATTAATTTTCCAAAGGTTTTGGCCAAGTTTGCTCTATTAATATGCTCATTTGCGCAGGTTCACTGTAGTTAGTTTTTGCACACGTTATTGCCAATAAATTCCTCGTGGTTGCGCACCTTGCCCAATTTACTGCGCAATAACTTGCCCAAGATGTTGCACAACTTCTTACGCAATATTTTGCTCAAGGACTTGCGCAATTTTTACCCAAGATCTTGCTTAATAACTTGCAAGTCTTGAGCAAGTTTTTGCTCAGTAACTTGCCGATAGTAGGTGCATAGTAAAATTGCAAATAGGTAATAACATTTTTGCAGCCAAAATATAAGATTTGAAACATAACATAAAAAATGTTATCAATAGTTACAGTTAGTTATTGTTCTTATTTCTAATTTTTATTCTAATAAATTACTAATTCACTTTTTGCAGTGAATATAAAAAAATAGCATTAACACTTCGACATGATCCCATTAACTTGGAAATGGAAGCGATCAGGCGGCAACGCGGAATGACTACTGTGACTGCCGCGTAAATATACTCTCCGGAGCCAATTAATTAGTTTTGCACCACCTGTTTTTCAATTTTAATTAAAATTTGTCGCACACTATCGGCATAGCTGCACGGAATGGGATTTGAAAGCCCGTTTGTCCGCGCATTTCAGATACATAGTACACCGTTAACACAATGTAAACAATTTGTTGATTTAAAATTAACTTTTAGTGCCGATTTATCGCATCACGTACAACTGCTTTGATATGTTCCATGCCAATGAAAAATCGCAGGCCATTTACTTATACAAACTGAAAACGTCATTTATGTTTGATCGTTTCAACGAACATGCTTTGTGGCCAACACAAAGGCCTTGCAGATTCCAGCGTCCCCCATTTGTTGGTATAATTTTTCTCTATTTTCTGGCCCCAGGAAGGGAAAATAGTAATATCGCGTGCCCACTTAGTTGAACAGCGGTGATTCCTGGACGTGTCAGAAACAATATAAAAGCCTCCGTTGACACGGGTCACTCCGGAAAAACTCCGGGAGACAGGTACAACTTGTAGTGGATTAAAATGGAAATGCCCAACCTGACAGAAGGGGGCGTAAAAGACGATCTACAGAGTGAGAGAAAGAATCGTGTAAGCGTTTCATAAAAGTTGAATGAGCGTGCAATAAAAACTTAATTTCCAACAAAAAATGACTTAGCTTCCGTTTTTCAATCCAAATATTAACGTGTTCCAAGTTATGTCGCCGTATTTGTCGCCGTAAAATTATCAAATTTGTGATGTTCTTTAGGTACAGAAATGTCGAAAAATAAAACGCGTAGAGCAAAAGTAATATCAAAAATAAAATTATTGTTGCTATGTTTATCCGCTTTTACGATTAAATTCTCCTTAAATAATATAATAACTTTTAAAATACATTTGTATGTCACACATTATTTTGCTATTCTAACCCCACATTTTAACAATTATTTTCACATAATTATCAACAAAAATGAACAACCTTATATGTGAGTTTATGTTATAACAATAATTACATCTACAGTTAAATTTAAAAAAATACTTATTTTGAAAGATTTCTGTACATACAAATTTGTTGTTTAGACAGCTTTCCGTCGTCATACATTTATTCGTTATATATTCGTTTTACTTCGGTACTTTTGAATATTTGCAGTGGCATGACATAGCATTCCTGTTATTTGCTAAACTCTAATTATTCAGTTCTTAAAAGTTTAAAATTATTTGTATTTGTAAAAAACACTATTTTAAGAATACGGCGCTCTTAAAATACAATATTTTTCTCGTTCTTTCGTTTTATATACAAAAAACGACCGTTATAAATCCGTCTTAGATCCGACAACAGTTTAATTACAAAATACTAACAAAGTTTCAGTCGGCACTGGCGCTAAATTTGCCCCGTAGGAAATTTTATTGCGAGCCGAAGCCCAGAAGCCAACTCCTTGACTCTAGTGTATTAATTTTGAGTAATTTATGTGCCAAGTTTGGTCCGGTCGTGATTAGCAAGTTTTGTTTCGTTTACGATTTTCCAACTGCTGATATTTTGAGCTAATAAATTCCGCATTTATAAGGATTTGTTGGCCCTTCGAGCTTATCTTAGACGGCTTTAATCGTAAACTAACTTTCTGGAAGCCAATTAAACTGTTGATTGCCACCTGCACAGTCGCTACTCGATGCATAACTCGGAAAGTTTATTTCGCTATTAGTTGAGATGCAATTTCTTTCCAGAAAATGACAAAAGGCTGTTTTTCTTGGAAATAACTTATTTTGTGAACACTCGGAGGTAATAACATGTCTGCCACCTTTGGATATTTATCTAAAGGAAGTGCAAAACGAGCAAAACTATCAGAATCTACACAGATAGTAGATAATCACTACTGAACTTATGTAATCATAAGATAATAACTAGATCAGCGTGGGAATGCCATCAAGCACTGGAAGTACATATCTGTATGCTGGATAAGTTGATAAGTTGTCCAGGAGTGCATGAATAAATCTTCGTCTAGTGACAGGTATTCAAACTGGACTGTTCGCTAAGAAAGTACCTGTATTATATGAGGAAGTGTGAAACAATTCTTTGTAGGGGTTGGGAACAGGAAGACCAAACTGTGCTTCATGCACTCTAGATGGACCCCCCTGAGCATGGTCACCACCTTTTTCTCTTTATTATGTAAGTTAGCGGTTCAGGTGGATTGATATCTTAATGGGGAAGCACAAGGGGCCCAATGGGGTCTAAGCGCTGTGGCTTTTTAAGGCTACCCTCTCACAATTCGAGAATCCAGAACGCCCGGTGTGTTCCTGAATCGCTTCTAATGAGTATTCGCGGCAACCGGATAAATTAGAAGCTGAATCAGTGGATGATGTGCAAATTTGACGAGGGTAAAAGAGTTAAATTCAACCCCAATGAATATGTCGTCAGAAGGGCCATTCGTCCTGCTGAGTTTGCCCTTTAAACACGGCGGCTGCGACGCAGCGACACTTTTCGACCGCTGAATAATGCGTAGGTGTTGATTTTAGCGGTTTCCACGTAAATTTGCGTCCAGATACAATTATTTTCTCGTAAACCTGAACCTCCGGAATCGTTTGTAATGTAACCCTACGTTTTTCAGAGAGATGTGCGGTTTGGACTTCGGACATAACCGTGAATAAATGTTAACGGACACAAAATGATTCCCTAATATTTAATTCAGTTATACACTGATAAAAAAATTTCTGTAATTTCACATAACTTTACGTTGGCAAATTGTGACCAGCGTAAAGTTATGTAAAACATAATAATTGTGTAAATGGATGAAATTCCATATTATATGTGAGTTAACAACTGCTAAATCCCATCTTAAATTTCCGTCAACATAATTTGTATTGATTTATACATTGTAATTTTTAGAATGGAATTGTAAAATATAGAAACGTAGTTTTACTGAGTAGATAATTCAAATTTTCTTATATTTTATATATACTTACCTTTATAACTAACACTGAAAAATATGCATAGAGAAAACTTTTTCGATAACTAATATTATTTCACATATATGACTGAATATCAATGTGCAATAAATTTAACAATATGCACATGTTTAATAATTCATCAATCACCTCAAATATTTTTAACCTGAATAATGTAACAAAAGCTAATTTAATAATGTGTTATATTATTTTTGTAGCCATGTGGAGAGTGTGTTAACAGTTGAAGTTGAATAGAGGGAAAAGTTTTTACTTTTAATGTCGTCATAAAAGTCTCTGCTTATTAAAATGTACAAAACTACAGGCTTAAGCTAGTCAATATAATACGAAGAATACCTCTCACTTACAAATTATTAGAAATACAGTAAGTTTATTATTAGAATTCAATAATAAATGGACTGTGCGAGTCACATTTTTATTTCTAAATAGTGAAAAAGACCTTGTTAGGAGCAAAAATAATTTCTGCGGAAGATTTTTGTAGTGGAATTTATCCATCTAAATGTGAATCCTCGATTCGCACCAGAAAATACTACATAATTATTCTTGAAACATCAGTATATATTCCTTGGTTTTTGCAAATATTTGTGGACATACGTATATCTGTGAAAATAAATATTTTTAGCTCGAATTTTAGGTACAGTAAATTTATAATTAACGTAATTACAACTAATGTTAATATCTGTTGTAAGCAATTACTATTTTTACTGTCATAAAGATAAATATGTTGTTTAAAATTAATGTTGTATGATGAAATACATGTAAAGGCGTAATTTTGACGCAAACATCTAAACAACGTACCGTTTCAGTTTCTATGATATTTATAAATTTTACAATATTTAAATTGGACAAGCTGCAAATGCACACCACCACACTATTTCTGAAATTTCCTAATTTTATTACAAATAAACACATACACTTGATTATTCCTTAATATAATAATTAAAATTTTCTAGTAAATATTATGTAAAAAGAGCATAACAAAACATAAAAATTGCCACCCATTTTTATCAGTGGATGTGAAATCGGCAACAAGTTGCTTGTTCTGTTTCAGTTATTATAGATTTTATTTAGTTAAAATATAATTTGAACTCTCCGTGAAAAGTTGTTTGTCCGCCACTGATCTACTGTCTAATCCTGCCCGTCCAAAAGGCAAGGAATTACGGCCCCTAAACGGGATAGAAATTGAAGAGAGCTGCTCCCAATTTACTACACATTCAGTTTCAAATTTAATAAAGGTCCGATTCTTACCCGACTGTCTCTTATAGAGCGCTTTGTTGAAATATATCGATTCTCTACTCTAAAATAGAGTTTAAGGTCCTTTGACAGCAAATACTAAAGAACACGCAATTGTTAACGCTATGAAGTAACGAGAATACAGGTAGTATATGTTTCGCAGAACGGATCAATCAATATTTCGTAAATATTTATTTTCCACCGGAATATCTGTGGCCTCCGTAGTATCGGGCGAGAAAATTAACGAGAAATTACGATCCTAAACAGTGTATACACGGAGAGACAAATGGGGTATCCCTCAACTAATTTATAATAGACCTCGCAGCATCCCCTAAGTGTTAATTCTCGAATGAAAAACATCATTTCGATATGCCGGCGAACTCGACCGCCCTGCCTCGGTAATGTAATCGTGATAAATGTTGGCGAGTTTGAAAAACTGTTCAGCGAAGTGGGCCCCGGGGGCCATCAATTTCATTGGGAGGTTTTAAAAATCATTTTGGATGCATTGTGAGGCCGACATCTATCTCGATTTGACCCCGAAATGAAGATAAGTTTGCTCGAACGTATATCGCGGTCGAAAAAATTAAAAGCGAAATATGTACCTATACAAGCAAATTGTACAAACGAGTTTATTTTTATGCCTGGCAATGCGTTTCGGCGAAATACCGAGCAATATGTAAAAAGGTGTGTTTTTAACAAGAAACAATATTTCTTCCTGGTTATATTAATCCACCTCTAGAATAGGGTAGGCACAAAAATGTAGGAATATTGCTAGTTATAAATCTTCCGGATATAGGTATCCCACTCTCGGATATGACTTTATACATTTTTTATACTGATACATTGAGGGCAGTTGCGGTACCTGCGAAGTGTCACTTTCATTTATTTTCGCGTAATAAACTCTTTCATTTTGCATAAATGTCACAAAATACTTGTCGCTACTCATACGAATTTCAAACGTATAAGTTTTGTGCTTACAAAATGTTTTCTCATTCAGAAAAAGTTGATATGTTGCTAATTTACGGCGAGCCACAAAAAAATTCAAGATGAGCTGTAGGTTATATCGAGAAAAGTATCCAGAGCGCCTCATTCCTGATCAGAGAACCTTTACAAGATTGGTGGCGACGAAATAAAGATGCATTTTCTGTTCGGAAGAATCAAATAATTGACCGAAGGGTAAGAAACAATGTTAAGTACAGTATTTCGAACAAAATTAATTGAATTTGGATAAATCAACCGTTCAACGAATTTTAAAGACCAATGGGTATCGTGACTACAGAATTCACAATATGTAGCAGTTTTTGTAGTAAATTAGAAATTGTTTATCAGAACCTTTCTCGGCACGTTTTTTGGAAGGACGAAAGTCGGTTTGTCAGTAATGGTTTGCCAAACAGACGCAACGAACACTACTGGTCCATTGAAAATCTTCACATTGTAAATCCAGTTCAAAACTAAGGCCATTTTGGAGTAAATGTATGGTGCGGCATCATCGGTAGGCATTTAATTGGGCATTATTTTTATGGACATATATTGAACAGCGTCAGTTACCCAAATTTCATACAAGAAGGACTTCCTGCACTACTATCGATTTTGAGTTACCCTGTACATTTGTTCTGTGTGCTTTTCAATTTGCAATAACAGTATTTTAGAAGACACGTAGACATAGAACTTACAGACAGTATCATCGGTTCCCTATTCCATGATTAAAACGGCTGGAACGGCAAAACCTCGGCTATTTATAGTTTAGTTGGTAAAGAGCGCAAACAACTCGACAATATATTGTATTGCACATCGACATGGGGACTTGTATAAATTGAAATCCGACCGCATACAAATGGAGAAACACGCTAGTAATGCCGGCTTATAATAACGTTCAATAAATTGACGGAATGGGGACTAGGGAATAATGCAATTTCATTTCACAAATCTGGAATTGGATGCTGTGCTGGATGGAGTAAATGAGGAATGTCTGCTCCACAGGTAGCGGAACCAGATTGTAGTGTCGACGTTAAGTGAAACTCTGAGATATTACGGCCTCGATGCAATTCAAATCGTTCTTTGTATGAAATCAGATCAGTTACTTTACAAGTATTAATAGGGAATAACGATTTTCATATGCCACTTTACAACCGTTTCTCTGTATACATCTGCAAATATTCAGCCCAAGCATATGTCCCATTTTGGTCATAATAACATTTACGTTATTTTCAGGTTAAATGTCATACACACAACGTCAAAAGTCTTGACCCCCCCCCATTCATGTTAAAAAAATCTTTTTGTCAGAAAAACCAAATACATTTGTAAAAGTATATTGTTTTCTTTATGTGTGACATTTTTCACAAAGTAACAAAGCAAGTTTTCTACTTGACTAATAGTCGGTATGACCTCCACCACGTTCCAATAGCATTAACGATCTCTTGCGGAATATTGTTCCATTCCTCTTCTGCCGCCACGACTAAAACATCTGCAATCTGAGGTGGAAGAATATGATTATGAATGGCTTTAACAACGAAATCCCACCTGTTTTCAATAGGGTTCGTGTCAGGAGAGTTGTCTGGCCAATCTAATCTGTTGATATGTCCTGCTTCGAGTGTCTCTTGAACCCTTGCGCGATGTGGTCGAGCGTTGTCGTTCATAAACAAAATGTTCACTGAATTCATTACGTAGGGTGTAATAACTTGATGTAAATTTGACTGATCATATTCTGCGGTACGCGAATTAATGGGGTGCGGCGGTTGAACATTATTTCATCCCAAAACATTACGGTACCGCCTTCATACGGAGCAACTTCAAGGAGAAAATGAAGTCGCTGTTGACGACCTGGTTCTCTCCAGACTCTTTGTCGATCACCTATACTCTGCCGGAATACTTTTGTCTCTGGGGAACTGCCAAAAATCATCTTAATTCCTTAATAAATTGCCGTATTGCTAATTTTTTTTTTAAATTTTTCTCAAGTAAACCAAATGGATTACTTAATTCCTTTAGGCTTTATCCTCGTTGGATTTAAATAATACAACTTACCTTCGATGTGCATTTATAAAACCGCAAATTAAATGTAAATTTAATAAGCCATCTATTTTCACAATTCAAATAACACATACGTTAAACTATAGCGACATCTAATTCCTTGTCTTTAAGAAACTCTGCTAAAATTCTATATACCTAACGTCTTAGAAATAACATCGCCGTTATTTCTTAACAGTTATATGGGGATATATACTAAAAAAATTAAGAAGATGAAATATAATATTTAACCTTGAAATAACGTAAATATTATGACCAAATGGGGCTCATACTTGGGCTGATTATTAAATGGGCTAGAGACAAAATCGACACAGTTCACTTAGGACGGTCTATTCTTAGGCAGTTACTTAGCTAAAACTCTCAACAAAAATGTCTTTCAGCGTACTTGCAACCGAGATCGTTTCATTATTAAATAAACAGGCAGTATTATCCGCACAAAAAAAACATGCAAATATAAATACGCTAATGGAGTTATTGTGTCGAGTGCAGGAGTAAATGATATACGAGTATTCGAATCTGCGTGAACCGTGTTTCGGTGGTTAAGTGATTTATTGACAGATATTTTGGTGACTGCCGGAATCAGATGATCACTCATTTGATAGCAGAATTAACCAGAGTTGTAATCAATTAATTGGGAACCTCTGACTTACCAATTCATTACTTTCGTGTACACGGATTGAAGAAGGGAAGAGTGTGAACTAGTAGCGGCAAAGCATTTGTTTTACTTGTGACCATATGTTCATTTAAAAGCATCCATTATAGATTTCCGCCACAAAAGAATTTTCCGAAGATCCATAATTTAGGGTGGGGGCAGGAGTGGCAAGTAATTAAGGCGGGAGAAGGATGGGGCGCATTTTCGTGTCAGATTTCATCTAAGGGCTTTGCAGGAACACAAAACCAATATAAAACAAAGTTTTCCCGGGAAAAATTGGAGGAAATCCTTTGGAAAACTTTATATAACTTTCTTAATATAAAAATATAAAGAAAGTAGTAAAAATATTACCGTGAGGGTGATCACGTGAATGAGAAGTGCTTTTATAATGTACAGGCAGGGTGGATCTTTATGCATATACTCAGTGTTTACATAATGTGGTTTTAATGCTATTATAATGTATGCCATTTACGTTTTTGTACTTTAGGGATAAAAATTATACTGCAACATTTTCCGGTGTCTATACAGCCATTTTACACGCGAAATTGGATCCCTAAATAATCACAATAATAAGATAATTACATATATTACCCTTCCTTTGACTAGTTTGATAAATCATTTAGTCAAGGACATTTTCCTTCAATACTGAAAAAAGCATTGATTATTCCCCTTTTTATACAAGTAATTTAATTAATAGTAATCAGTTTGGGTTTGGTAAGGGTTTGACAACACAAGATGCCATTTTGTTACTCTTTAACTGTATTTTGTGTGCGATGGAGAATAGAGAAAGATGCGCATGCATATTATTTGATTTGAGAGTTGAGAATTTTCGATTCCGTAGATCGTACACATTCAGCTTATTCCAGCTTATAATTGGCTTGATTAGCTACTTACAAGACCTAAGAGGTCCTCTTAAATCTCAATGACTCTAAATACACAGCCAAAACGACTTCAAACAGGAATCCCTCAGGGGAGTATTCTGGGGCCATTTTTATTCTTACTTTTTATTAATGACCTAGTGGTGATGGCTAATGTAAATAAATCTGTAACATTGTTCACCGATGATACTTCTGTGCCAGTTAAAGCAGAGTCGTCAGTTTTGCTCAGCCACAATGTTGTGATTAGTATGCAAGGTTTTTGTAAAAGCAAAGGTTTGGCGTTGAACAGTTCTAAAACTGAATTCATGTTTACCACTAAAGATCTGGATTATAGTATTTTAGTTAAGTTTGATAACAAAACTATTGAACAAGGCTATGTTGTTAAATTTTTAGGAATCCAGATGGATTCGTAGATAAAAATATCTTAAAAATGTATTATTATGGTTACGTTCAATCTAGCCTTAACCATTGCATCATGTGTTGGAGTAACTCTTCTCATGTGAACGAACTATTTATTCTGCAGAAGTAGATCATGCAAACAATGACGTGAGCGGGATTATTGTCCAGAGTTATTTGTAAATTTTAGAATTTTGCAGTCTACTCCCTGTATATACGTACGAGTTGTGTTTGGTGTGCGAAGAGACTCAATTTTCTGGCTACCATTTTAGAGACTTACATTGTTTTAATATTCTTCAACATCGACTGGCTTTATGGGCTAATTGTCCTTTTATTATGTTCTTTAAATTTATATAATAAGTCGCCGATACGCATTAAACAATTGAACACTTATATTACTTTTTGTAATCAAGTTAAGAGCATACTAGTAGAAAATGCCTTTTAAAGTATTGAGGAGTATATGAACTTTATTTGAATGTGTCTGGTTTGTAAATTAAGTTTCTGTGTTACATATGTTTGTCTTTCATGAGTTTGTTTGTACGTATACTTTGATTCATTTTATTTTACCTTAATTACTTGTTTTTTATGCTGAGAATGTTTAAGACCACATTGTATTGTAACAATTTTCAATACTTTCTATAACAAGGTCTTATGAAATAAAGTTATTATTATTATTATATACCTACGGTGTTTATTAAAAACATACGGATATTTAAAAAGCTTTTAAGATAAACGAAAAGAATTATTAACTCTCCCTTCAGCTTTACTCCTCAAATTTACTTGCCCTTTCAGAGAATTATAAATAAAAATCCAACCAAACCAGAAACTTTTACTCATCAGTGTTCAATACTACCGTTTGCTGTGTTTATGCGGAAAAGGAACAACCCCTGAACTTTTCGTATTAAACGGAATACACCCTCGCTTTATTAACATTTGACATTTTAAATTTACAGACAGCGCTAGTCTGCGCTGTATAATACTCTAATTTGTCAACTGTATAACTATGTAACTTGGAAGTTGAGCTGGTCTAAATAATGGGAGGAAATATTTGATGTGGCCAACCAGTAATTAGCTGGGTATATATATTTGTGGAAGTTTGAAATTAACTCGCGCCGATCCAATTAAAACGAGTTAATTTTATCGTGTGCTGTAAAGAATCTGTAATAGTAAATTTAATTGATTATACAGGGTAGTTTTAAAATATGATAAAATTGTTCTAACTTAATTAACTAACCCAGTTATGAATTTGTATAAAACTAGGTAATATTATTTCACATATATGACTTATCAATGTGCAAAAAATTGAACAATATGCACATGTTAGTGTGTTGTCAGTTCAAATATTTTAATTTTGTTTAACCTGAATAGTGCCAATTTAAAACGTATTAGGTTAGAGGTTAGGTTGATGTGCATCTGCGCATGTGCAACAGAAATCACATGAAAACTTCTGTAAAATGCATAATAAATTGAGTAAAGTAAATAATTCGATTGTATTACTACACTATTTCTGTCCTAATTTTATTACGTAAAAACACACTTGATTATTCCTTAATATATAATGTAAATTAAAATTTGTCAGTAAACATTATGTAAAGAGAGCACAACAAAACATGGAAATTTTCACCCATCTCATTTCATTTCACCCAGCTCTTTTCTCACCTCATAAGAGTCAGGAATTAATTTCAAACTGTCAGAAATATTCGGCCAGTTAACTTGTGTATGTATTGTCAGTGCATGTAACTGAAGAAGTAGTTGGACGAATATTTCTGAGTTTCAAATTAGTCCTCGACTGATCTCGTGTGAACAGACCTACTGAATCATAATATCGCGAAACGGGGAAACACTAGCAGTGTTAGGTTAAATTTTTCATTCACCCAGAGATGCCAACTAAGTGTTCTGCAACATAACGTGTCTAGTTCTCTTCGCAAAGTCCTGGTTCAGTTTTCCTCCTGCACAGATGCAGGTGTGGGCCCCGGACCGAGACGACACGTATCCGTCCCCGCAGTTTGTAATTCCAGCCATAAATCGAGGGGGATTACGGTCGGCCAGTCGCCACCGCCACTGTCCGTTATTGGGCATTATTCCGGTGCGTACATCTCCGCAGGGCCGCCTATTCATCCTGTTTGTTATTTATGCATCGACGTCCTGGCGGAATTACGCCGAATATGAATCATTTATCACGGCCGTCTAAGACCTGGATTAAAGACGGGGCCGCGCTGCGAATAATAATCATTAGTCGGGTCATTTGATTATCCTGGGCACAAAAGAGCCGCCGCCGCCGGTACGCTGAAACGCCTCAATTTATGCTCTTTTGTGCGGGGAATATACCGGTTGAGGCAATGACTCAACTCGGGACTGTTTGCTCATGACTGTATCACGCCCTGTATCGGTATTCCCATATATGAACCCTTTTAGTTCGAAAAAAGGAAATTGCATGATTTTTCCAAATACATGTATTATTTTAATCAAAATGGTGTCTAAAAGTGGTATTTAAAAATTTAGCCCGGCCACGCACCCACAAAACGGTAGCCGCCACAGCGTAGACTTGTTGCGTCAGACACCGTTCGCACATGTATATCTAAATACAGCCGTGTGATTTAATTCATATTCTGTATACAATTTTCATGCTTTCGGACAACGCAGTACCTACGTTTAGAAGAGTTACCTAATTTGTCATTTGTGATATTATTATTTTCATTTTTTCTCATTTATTATTCTTCTGTTCTTTCGGATTCTGTATTCATTCCTACCATTTACGTGATGTAGAATGTTATTTGAGGTTTTTATAAAAAATTTTCTGATTACATTAATTTAGCTATTTTATTCTGACAAAACAGACAAAAGTAATAAATAGGGATTTTTTAAAAATGTTTAAGTATAGAAATGAAGTTTATTAAAATAATTTAAAAAGAAATAACAAATGTCAAATATCATTATTCATTACTTTTACTTTATTATATTTCAATTTAAAACAAGTAGTTTAATGTGAAATAACATAGGTTAATTTTATAAATACCTCAAATAAAACCGTCTATCTGCTTACCCAACAGCATTATCGACGTTATTGTCACGAGCGGATCTTTATTGTAAACAAGGGATAAGGTACGTTTAACGATACCGTAAGTTCACCGTCTGTTTATATCGCCAACATCGTAACCTGCATCTGTACCCACGGAAACAAACCGCGCTGAATGGCGTGTAACGTCACGTGGTCTTTTTTACATTCTATGGCAATTTATTAATGCCAATATTCTAATTATTATGTGATTGTTATTGCCAGACACACGTTCTGACCTTTTAATATGTTTGGAGAGAAACCAATATAAAATTCATGCAACTTCCACATTCGTTCGAAATTCCGAAATATACTTGAAAATAAATGTAGGAAAACTAGATTCTAGATAGATACCTACTTCCTCATTATTAATAAAATTCCAAGCGATAAAGAAAAATGCAAATTTGGATATAATATCCACATTAAGATTATCTAAATAATTCTAGTTATAATTTCGATAAATATAAATAAATGGTTAGAATTTCCACTTATAAGAAAGAACGAATGTATCTCGGGACACGTTGTTTCAGCATACCTGGAAATGGAAAACACCTTTTTGTTGGTATTAAGGAAAGTGTCCTGGCGCGCTGCCAAGGAAATCTTTCAGCGGGTCGGAATTTGAGATCTCGTGCCGGATAGTGCTGAAATTGGAATTTTCTTTTTTGCGCGACTCTCCACGCAAAAACGCGACGTCCGTCGGAAGGTACGAGAAACATATGTCGTCCTTTGGGAGATGTGCTCCATACGTGAACTTTGCATTCGTTTTTTGCCGGAAAATGTCCTTGGATGTGGGACCAAGCGGGCCGAAATAATCGCTTGAAATCGTGGAATTGACGTGCAGCGAAGTGCATTTTCTGTAATGAAGCGGATGCGGTTAGGTGAAGACGCCGAATCAGATTTCGCCATCTTCCCATACCCTTAGAAATGTAATTGTGTAATGATATTTTTTCTCACAAGAGCTATGACACGTATAGTTCTTTTCATACTTATAGTAGACATAAAAAATGTCAAAGCCTACCGATAAGTATGTTAACAGTTAGTTTATTTCACAAATCATAATGCTCTTTTCAAGTACACTCATCCAGATAAGTTGAATATAAAGTTAATGTGAAATAGAGTGACAAGAGAGATATCCTATCAGGTATTCAATTTAAAGCCTCCACTTTAACCTAGGTGGGCGGAGTATTGATTCACTGACGTGGGCGCTATATTACCGATATGTAAGTCTAACGTTTGCTAAATTTATATAAAAATAATTGCATTATTCACTTCATTCTTGAATTGTGTGTTACTCATTTGGTAACGGGCTGTTTTTTTCATTGTTGTCGGCAATGTTCTTATTTCTACAATATATGTATATGAAAAGAACTATACTTTTTTTCAGTTAACAAATCCACTCTCTACTATTCAACTAGATATAGCAAAAGGTATTTGAAGTATTATTACAGTAAATTCCGTAACAGTTTTAATTACAGGTACATATGTGAGGAATGCTCCAAATTAAATAATTTTCTATGCAGTTTCGAACGAATTTGAATTCTCGTTAAATGGCATTTCATTATCGAAATTTCATTACTATGCAACGATTTTACGAAAATATTATTACGATACAATTATTTTTAAGAAAGTCGCTTTCACAATTCATTTACGAGACCCCCTATGGGGTATGGGAACCAACAGATGGGTTTATTAAAACGTATAAATGATCCCAACGCGACGCGGAAAACCTTTTATCGCGGGACGGGCCGCGGCCCGTTGATTTATGAAAATCTGCGGATTTGGAGGCCCCGCGGCTATTCATTTCCAGCCGTTGACCGGCGCTATTGTTATTTTTTGGTAATTAGGCCGTTTTCGAGTGGATCATAAGTCACGGGGGTTAATTTTAATTCTTTCCACTCGAATTAATGGAAATTCCAGGGAGACCGGTATTTGCGAAGGGTTTGATTGATCATCGCGGCGAAAATACTTAAATTATACACACTTTATAGTATATCAAGTATCAAGAACAGTAAGAACATTTTACCGATCTACGACAATGTTTGGAGGAGATTGGTAAACTCTTTACTGTTCGAGATATGTTCGGAATTCCCTCACTACATCCCTTATTTTTTTCTTGTCTTTCATTTTGGGTATCTTAGGAATGTTCTGTTTTTTAGTAATTAAGTAATTTAGCATAAATGATAATCCGCGCTATGGTTGGAATAGCTACGCATGCGCTCCATGGCAACCGAAGAAAAGAACGGTGTGTCTCACGGTGCAGGCCGGTAAAAATTTTCGTAATAAACTAGTGCGCTTTTTTTCACTTCTTAATATTTTTTCGCTCTGAAACCAGTACCACTACAGTCCACTACGAACGAAGAAAAACCATTGGAAAATTCCATCTACGAAAAAAGGTAAGCCTTTCCAAACTCTTCGTCAAAGAAATATTTTTTTTTATTACTGCTTAAATTGGTCAGTTACGAAACAAGATACTTATACTATTTTTTTACGACCATTATATGAATACAAAGGTATTAACTAACAAAATATGTCGAAAATATTAAAATTATTTTTGTGATTACCATGGATACGCTTGTAAATTTATTTTTAAACGTCATATATTCAGAACGAATCAGAAAACGAAAATAATTCAAAAACGAAAATAACGAAGGGGCCTGAGGTGTAGGATGTTTTTCAGGGATTCCTAAAAAATCCAAAGATCGTTACGAAAATATATATGATAGTTTCATAGAGTGGTTTATAGGGAATTATGGAAAGAGTATAAATGAAAAATTCTTATTGGCATATTTTGTTCAAAGAAACCAAAAATTAATATCTCCTGGCAGTTTATGAAATATTGGACATAGGCCAAAAAAAAGCCAATGTTTTTATCAAAGAAGAAATGACCAAGTTTTGAATGGAAGTGCCAGATGATACTTTTCCGATTCATAAGATACGTTAATTAATTTTTAGTAGTAATAACTTAAATCCAATTTCTAAACCTCTGTAGGTCGCAATGATATTAGGAGTTTCAGGAGCTTGTAAGAGGGAAGAGTTGTACAATTTATGCGCATTTAAGATATTGCAAATTGTGATTTATATATAATTTTGAAAATTCTGAATATCAAAGTGCATGTGAGTTGCTCATTTAACTTGCAAATAATTCAAAATTATATAAATCTTCATTCTTTTCGCCGCACTTTGACTACGCTTTTTGCCAATAAAGGTGTAGATATTTTAGGTTAAAAAGACATGGTAGTTACAAATATTTGCCTGTAGTTGAAAGCTACGTCGAGGATTCTATTCAAAATAAATTAGATTTTGCTGAAAAAATGATAAGCCAACATTGCTCCGGGTTCTGCCGTCTCGCATTCTGCTTTTTCTGTTAATATACTTAATACACACGATACTGCCAATAAGTAAGTATACTTTTCCTATTAGTATTAATAATTGTACGTTTCATATTAATATATATATAATAAATAGATAACATCGTTGTTATTGGGTATTTTTTTCATAAGAAATAATATAATTAACATACTGTTCTAAAACTAAGTATAATACAACCGGAAATAGAGTGGTCGTACGTAAAATAACTAACAGACATATCGAAGCTTCTGTAAAAGAAGGTTTCGACATCCACCAAACAACGGTTTTAGTATCAACATCTTTATAAGGAAATAACTTGGACGAAATAATTCAAGTTGAATCCGTTAGCATTCCTCACTGCGGAAGGGTGCTTTATTGGGGAGAAGTAGGAGGCCAACGCACACTGCCGGGCTTCGAGATCGCGAAAAGAGCCCCCTCGATCCGACCGATCAGATCCGTTCAATTGTTTCGGGCGGCAACACATAAAGGCAAACTTTGGCGCCTGTACGATACAGATAGAACAGAATGGATCCATTGTTTGCGCGAGTCTCTTAAATGGAATTCCATTTACAATGTAAAAGGGGATTTCTTTTAATGAACTTTACGTAGCCCCCGGATAAATCGCGTTACTTTTAACTTTTATTTTAATTTCTGTTTGAAAAGGAATCAATCACCGGCCGGGAAATTAATTTGGGAGCCGCGCTTTCGAACGTCCGTCACTGTTCGATCCTCTGTCCTATTAATCCCGGTCATAAAATAATTTGATTGTTCGTCGAGAACTGCCAGCAGAATTTAATTATTTTTAATTAAGTCCCGTTAAGGAAATAAATGATCCGCCGTTATGTATAGTCACATACAATTTTATTGGCAGAATGGAGACGTTTTGCCGTGTAAAATTTATCGACGTCCTTAAAGAGCACAATTTTCAAAACTCCAAACCCAATTCCGGCTGGTTACTTCGACTGCTTATGGATGACCACTATATGAAGAACGTTTAATGACGCCATGACGCTTCACAGTGATAATATCACCTCCAGCATTGGCCAGTAATCTTGCCGAAGAACAGCTCATTCAGTGTTCGATAAGATTATCTGGGTCAGGGAGCCCAAGAAATGCAGCCACTTATGAAAACGTTTTTGAAATTGTGTTGATGCCTACATGTTGTGTAGTGCATTTTCCCACGGGCATTTTTAGGTCGCAGATGATGTATTTTCGGTACATTTCTACAGCACTGACTGAAGAAGCTTCTTGAAACTTCTTGAAATATTTGTTTTCGTATCCGGAATGAGTACGTATAGGTAACTGTCTTGATATCCAAAAAGCGGCTTTCACTCTCCTAATTGACCGGTTTTGGCCGTGGTCGTGGATAAAACGTTGAATTAAATAAATTCGGGAAATTAGCCAGCCTTTAATCTTTTGGAAAAATGTAACTCTCAGCTACGCCTCGAGTGTCAATTTTTTGCCGTTTATTAAAGGCTGTTATTGGTGTGAATAAATAATAAAATCGTTATTGCTACAAAGTATACGTAGTCAGGAGAAAGATTTAAAGCAAGCAAACTAGAGCTAATTAAACTTGAGCTGTTAATAAATCCTAAAAAACGCTGGAAGGTATTTAAAAACTTTATCTATATTAGTAAAGCGGACGTTTAAGAAAACATTTCGAAAAGGGTACAAAAAACTAGTAAGATAATTGAATTAAGTTTTTAAGGACTTTATTAAGAACATAATTACTAGCTTCTCAAATAAAATTAAAATCTTACCTTGTCTGAAGTTCGGCTCTAAAACTTTTAAATCACTAAAACTTGAATTAAGTTGTTACTCTGTCAACAGTCTGGTAAAGTTAATTCGGTAATGATAACTTAAGATAGAAATACGGTATTTCGTTTTCTTTTTCTTTCTATTAGTAACGCTTATACTCGAGAAAAACAGTTTATCAAATACTTACTGCAAAGTATTTTGGAAAGTGAGTTGAGAAGAAGCCTCATTTCCGTCCATGAAAAAGTTGAGCGGTGGTAAACGAGACAACTCGATTTATTTTTTTATTCCCTTTTGTCCTCTTTACCGCAGCATTATCCTCTTCCCACTACGTCAGGATTAAATTTCATATAAATCCTGTGGAACAGGTATTTTCCTAAACCTATACTAAATTATATACGCTTTAGATGTGGCTGTTAGTTGTTCTACCGTGTTTTTTGTCACATCGTCCTTAGCAAAAATACGGAGTGATACATGCCGCTGTTGTTTTCTTACCTACATTAATTTGCAAACTTTTTCAATTTTAGTTAAATTTTTTTGTGAGAATTTCTTTTAATACTGTCTTAATAAACAGGAAAGACGGTAAAGCGTAATGAAAAATTGGTCCGAGATTAATATTTTCCCTTCCTTTATTTCGTTCAATAAATCATAATCATTGGAAAAGCTCGTCTGATTCGATGGTGCCATTGAAAAGTTGGACACAAAAAGTTTTTACTGCAATTATTAATAATCGACTGCTTGGGATCTTAATGAAAAAAAGTTGAGACATCTCCACTTTTTCTGGTAAAACAAATTTTACGAACGGTATTCTGTTTTCGTTAGATATTTACACAACGTCAAAAGTCTTGGACCCCCTGTATATAAAATGGTTCGATTAAACCTAGTGGTTTTCGTTAATGTGGTGAAAAAGTACATGCACTTAGGGAACAAAAAAGACATTAAAAAATTGCAGACTATGAACCTTTACTCTATTAGCAAAGTTTTTACAAATCTGGTCGGTTTGGCAATGTATTCAACGAAGCGTTCCTTTCGATTTTTGTACATTATAATGCCAGAACTTGAAATTAAGTAAGTATTAAGTACTCAGTTTATCGAACATATTCTTTTTACAAAAAAAATATTCAGAAAACAATATACTTTTATGAATGTATTTGGTTTTTCTGACAAAAAGATTCCTTTAACATCTTACATGTAAATATTTCATAAACGCTTTAATTTCGCGATTTGCTTTAAAACATCGGGTTATTTGCAAGATGAATAGACAGAACAACGACCTACAACTAATCGCAAACGTACACATACGTGCTGTAAAGGTTAAACAGACGGTACAAACAAGGAAATTGACAGTTATATTTTAGATTTAATGTGTAATCCTATTTATACACAACAATTCCTGAACTATACCGATGTGATTATTTTATACGATAAAATTTACGGTGGTGATTTGCTGCAGATATGTCCCAATATTTATGATTTGATGTAAAAGGGATATAAATAATAAATATTTTTTCGACATACCAGCGATATCTATCTATAGGTATTGCTAGAATTGTATACATATTTAGTTTTGTAAAAGGTATTTAACTAAAGTTATAATCACATATCATGGAATACTCGAATGTCCATTTTAACAATAATTAAATTTATTAAAAAATGAAAAGATGCAACGTTAATTAATTATTACTGTAGTTTAGTTGGTGCGTATTAGATTAATTAATGGAAAAAGATGGTTCGACAAATGAAAAATGCAGTGTCACAATGTTGCAATTTTTGCGCAATAACCTTAATTCAAGCGTAACAGTTCTGCGTATATAGTTTTATGCGCTTTGCATGTCCATACGCGAATTTATAAAGGAAATATTTTTAACGCGGTGAAAGAAATTTGATATGCACAAAATGTGTCCCGCAGTAAAAGTTTTATGGTAAATACATAAAGATCGTTTTATTGCGCGGTATTACCCTTTCATTGTGTGAGTTTTGCTCGCGGTGTCGCTAAATTCAATTTATTAGACAATAGAACGGCAAAATGTGATTCTACTCATTATACAGAGTAGAACTTATCTAAAAATATATGTGGGAATAGATGCGTCATGAAAAATACTGTAAAAACATTTTTTTTTTGTAAAATCGCTGGGCTACTGTAGTCTCTAGCCAAGCGATTCCGAATATAGAAATTCGGTTACTTATAGTAGGTATTAGCGTTTCTGTGATGCGAGTATTCGGAGTTGATAGATATCGTTTTTGTTTATGGTTATATGAAAATATTTTAGCAGAACGATTTTTCGGTAAACATATGCCGAATGCAGCTACTTTTACCGCGGTGTGCAGTGAGTGCAACTTTATGCAACGTGAGTGAAATTTGAAACCGAATCGTGGAAGAGATGGAGGTCCAGGACGTCCACGGCGTATTGCAGTAGTGTTGCGTCTCATGTACATCGTGTCCAAGCATTAATACCAAAGGATTGGACGAGGAAGACTGGTACCATGGCCGCCACGATATTCTGACTAGATCCTTTGGACTCCTTTTTGTAGGGATATTTAAAAAATGAAGTGTATCACACCGAAGTGGATTCCTACTATTGATGATTTACGCAAACGTATCATAGCTGCTGCCAATAATTTACTTACGAGAGAATGGACAAGAAAGGGAAACATTTATGTTAGTTTGTAGAAACTGGATAAAACGGGTCCAAAATTTTGTTATAATAACAGGTATTTAAAAGTATTTTATTAATTAAAACCACAAATTAATTTTATTAGTAAAAATCCGTTGAATTTGCTGTATAAAATAGGTGTTATAAAATGTTATTTATTTATTTTCATTTTTTTGTCCGGTCGCTTTGCCGCCTTATCAGGTTTTACAGTAGACCAGTTTTCAGTGCCGTGCAGAACTGTCTTGTCTTTCTAGCAAAATTGTGTTTGTAAGAATCCTCTGCACATTAGATAAGTTTTAAATCGCCCTTTATGCATGTTGAAACAGTTTTTTTAGAAGTATGCCATCATAAAAACTTTCTGGATTTATTGTCTCTTACCCAAATCCCCTCGCCCGGCTTTTTGATAAATCGCGACACTGATACATTCACGAGATATCCGGAAACAGGTAACGGCGCCGTTTTCTGTAATAACTTTCGCAAGTTGCCAGTTATAAATTATATTCAATCGAAATGTGCCGAAATCCAAAGAGAAATACCCCTCCATAACTTTGTTCTGCCGCACTTGCCCGCAAGAATAAATCGCCCGAATTCCAACTCCTTCCTAATCTTTCTTCGTTGTCTGGGAGTTGAGTGTGGCCGGCTCCGGCGAGGCATCGAGGGCAATCACACACTCGGCCTGCCACCGAGTCCATACAGGACCCTAAAAATATTTGGATTAGCCCGCGTCCTTGTTTCTGCGTATGTAACGGCGGTTTTATTGCGAACCCTTTCGAGGGTAGTCGGGCGCGCAATTTGCTAAAAAGGGTCCGCAGTGGACGCAAAAACTGCTTAAGGGCGCCGTATTATTGAAATAGTTTTTTTTTACAAATACAAGTAATTTTATACATTTAAGAACTGAATGATGTACAGTTTACCAAATAACTGGAATGTTACCGAAGTAAAATGAATAATATATAACGACTGAAAGCGGTCTAACCAACAAATTTTTATGTACAGAAATCTTTTAAAATACGTATTTTTTTAAATTCAACTGTAGATGCCTAAATATGGTTGTATCATAAACTTACATAGTTCTGCATATAAGATTGTTCACTTTAGTTAATATGTGAAAATAATTGTTAAAATATGGGGTTAGAATAGCAAAATAAAGTGTCATGCAAATGCATTTTAGAAGTTGCTATATTATTTGAGGAGAATTTAAATATAGTAAACGTGGATAAACAAAATATCAATAATTTTTTTTTTGATATTACTTTTGCTTTACGTGTTTTATTTTTCGAGATTTCTGTACCTAAAAAACACTAAAAATTTGATCATTTTACGGTGAGATATACGGCGACCTTAAGACATTGTCTGAAGCAAGTTGTTTGAAATGAATTGTGCACTTATTAGCTAATAGTCCACGCTGCCTATAACATGTTTACAGTGTTCTGATTGTTCTGTAAAAATCCCTTAAAATATTCATATTAAGCTTTGATCGCTGCTCTTTGGGCAGTCAAGGGCAATCGTACACGATTTTAGATTTTCTATTACTAACTAGATATTCCTTACATTAAATTTCAATTTTCTTAGAATAAATGGATATTTTATTTAACACGGTTTGTGTATTCTGTTAGTGGATAATTCTGACGGACCCGTAATATGTGAAAATGTAGTTTTGCCAAAATGTAACCAAATAATAATAATAATAACATCCATCCTACCATACCCGCAGAGAGGGTGCCGATTCTCTACACGAATATAGCTGCAGCTGAAAAACGAATGCAAAATACTGCAGATAACCGGATTAACTGTAATCTATCAGGTACTTACTATTATTAATAAAAATATATATTTCGGCATTTCTACATTTGACAACGCGGAAAAATTACAATTAGGTAGTTAACATTTCTAGCCATCTTAGTCGATGATTGTCATAGGCGCCGATTTTCCGCGGGAAAAGAAGGTTTTGCCCCATTTTTTAAACACCGAGCTCGAATTCCGGAATAAATTCTTTATTGTCTTAGGCCTCCCTGAGCTCGTGGTTAAAATTTTTGTACTTAGTTATAGTACCCTGTATACTTAACCAATAATCCCCTTTTTTTCAGACACCTGTCTCGTTAGCGTGTTGCAGTAGTGAAATTAATAGGATTGTCACGATCTTGTTACTATCATTTCGCCTCTTTTGTATCGTATTTCCATTCGCATTATACTTGTATGCATTCGTTGATTAGGAAGCGTCGCTGGTTTTGTCTGAAAATAATCTCCGGGTGCAAATAAGGTTAAGGGAAGCCTTTTAAACATTTCAGATACCCTTCCTTGAATACGAATACTTGAGCAAGTGAGGTTACTTCAAAAGTCTTCATTTGGAATTTGATCGTACAAGGTATTATTTGTCAATAATATTTTCAGACCATAAGCTAACGTCACTGCGCGTTCCAACTCGAACCACCTGCATCTAGAAATGCTTATTAACCTTAGAGTAATTGAGCGTAAATAATGGAGATTGATGGGAGACAGTACGGTGTCTCCTGTGGAGGTGTCATAAAGCGTCTTCTCTTTATTAATGATCGAATGTGGTGGGTAATATTAAATAGTATCCAGTTTAACAATCGCGTATTAATTAACACACGACGTCAAAAATCTTGGACCCCTTGTATATAAAATGAATCGATTAACCCTAGTGGTTTTTCTTAATGAGGTAAAAAAGTACATGTACTTAGGAAACAAAAAAGACAATAAACAATTGCAGACCCTGAACCTTTACTTTATTACCAATGTTTTTACAAATCTGGTCAGTTTGGCAGTGTATTCAGCCAAGTGTTCCTTTGAATTTTTGTACATTATAATGCCAGGACGTGAAATTTCTGCGTTTACCCGATCAAGAATGACTGCTTTACATGATGCAGGACATTCTAATAATCAGATATCGAAAATGTTGGGCATTCCTAGATCATCTGTTGCAGGAATAACACGCAGATATGAAGAATTTGATACAGTGGAAAACAGACCACGTAGTTGACGTCCTCGAGTATCTAATGAAAGGGAGGATCGGTATTTGGTGCAATATGCCCGTAGCTTGCACGTAACTTGCTTTGTTACTTCTTTTTGATTTAATAAGTTTTGTCAAAAATGTCACACAGTTCCTGGTTTTTAATTTTCTAAGTACTCAGTTTATCAAACATATTCTTTTCACAAAAAAAAGATTCAGAAAACAATATACTTTTATAAATGTATTTGGTTTTTCTGACAAAAAGATTTCTTTAACAAGAATGAGTCCAAGACTTTTGACGTTGTGTGTATATAACAATTAATTCATCACAGATATTTGATAGATACCCGAATAGGTGAGGTAAAAATACATTATGAGCAAACTCGTTTTCTTTCAACATCGATCCCATCAGAACAGTTTACATCACGGCGTGGACGGCCTCGCTCTTCATTATCTATCATTATTTTCCCTTCAGTTTAGCAGGATAATGAATCACAATAGATTTAAATTCGCATTATTCACAACGGTGCTCTCGGTATTGTCTCTAATCAAAACAAAAAGACTGTTTTCAGGCAGCGTACTTTGTTGGAAGTGATTAATTTATTAGGTGAACACAACTTGACGAGTAGCAAAAGCTGTGGGTTTTAAGCGCAAAATCCTTAATAAGTAGTATAATTATAATAAAACATTTCCCTCGGCATTTCCTATACCAGATTTGTATCTAATTTAAAGTTGTTCTTCCAGTCTAACGGGATTGTTTTACTGGCAGAAGGCTGGAGTGTTTAGTATGGCTTTTGGAACTAGAATGCATAACAAATTGTATCTGTAAAATCTGTAATTCATATATTTTTTAATAATAGTCCGCTTTTGTGATTTTTTTATCCGTGATATGCGGGATAGGATTTTTCCGATTCGATTACATCCTTCTTTGCATTCTCAGGAACATCGTCGGTAAGATGGAGATCGAGA
The DNA here is from genome assembly GCA_037114965.1 of Monochamus alternatus. NCBI lineage: Eukaryota > Metazoa > Arthropoda > Insecta > Coleoptera > Cerambycidae > Monochamus > Monochamus alternatus. The sequence continues at coordinate 56,893,834 of CM073433.1, forward strand.
CGTCAATTCAGATATAAGTCCTACAGCAGATGTGGTGGAAGAAGGGGATGAATACTATTTTTTATATAAAAAATACTTTAGTGCGTCGTAGGCTTACAAATCGAGTGTTTAGGATTCTTTTCAGACAGTTTATTTAAAAATTATCCGTGGAAAACTAGTTACCCTTGATTTTATCTGTTCATACTCTACTAAAGGAAAAACGTTTCCTTTATCGGGATAATAAAGTTTGTTCCAAACAGAGTAATTTAGTAAATAGCAGGACGCACGATGAAATAATGAGGTCTGTAAGAATAATTCCAGTAGCCAGTCCTCCGGAGTAAGGTAATGGTCGTGTTTACGACCAATAACTTTTACACAGGTGCTGCACTCTACGTGTGTAAATCATTTGCAAACTTATTTTATTTCTGTCATTTCCTTCCTTGCCTTCATCTGGATGCCATTTGGTGATAACTAAAAACGTTTTTCCGTTCATTATTCATTGAATTAATCAGTCAGTATACCGGGTAAGTTTGTTTTAATATTAGACCCTTGTAACAATCCGAACGACTGAAACCAACGCTCAGACCCCTTTCGCGTAAGTTTTTTTTTGTGTCAACCCTTATTAAATCGAGGACAATGATACCCTTCCGATATTATCAAATATTCAGCGGAACACCTTTTCCTGAATGTCCCTCCCGAAGTTTTCAATGACGTTAGTTAGGAAGTTATTCCTAAAGGATAGACTGTAAAGTTTCCGGGAAGGGTTCTTTGAAAAAGTTTCCCCGTTTTGTACGCGTTTCCTCACTTATTCGGGACGAGTTCTTATTGTCTCTCTATTTGTGAGAAATCCTCAATTGAATAAATTGGAGTTCGGCCTTTTTAAACGCGATAACTTACCCGGAGGAATAATTTGGAGGGGCGAATCCCGGAACAAGGACGATACTTTGTGATTTTCTCAAGATAAGACTAAATTGTTATTAGACGTTCTCCCTGATATTCCACACTTTCATTTACAGTACACTTGTTTAGTATAAAGTTATTTTCTGCTTAGAAAAGGTATCTAACCTCGCTCTGACAACGTTTTAAAACGTATACAGGGTCCCCCACTTAAAGTTTCCAGGTCTGTATCTCCGTTATTCTTAAAGTTATCTTAGCGATTTTGTCGTTCAAGGTCTTCTAAGGTAACTAAGCTTAGAAAGGCTACAAAGTGATACCTTCATTGCTAAGATATCTCAAAAAGTAACTGAGATATAGGCTTTGGAGTTTTAAGTGGTAGGTAGACGCTGTAATGTGTAAATTCACAAAAGAAAAATACCTTTACCTAATCAAGCATCTTGTATGTTTTCATAGACTTTTAGAGCACCTAATAAATTATTTTTTCTTGCTTAAGCCAACCGTACATTTCCTTAATATCTGCTTGGCTTTTGAAATACTTTTATTATTATTTTTTTAATATTCTTAAGAAAATAAGAAACACCTGCTTTACAGCTCATGTGTACATCATAAATAAATTCAGTTTAATATAATTTTTTGTTTTTTGCAAATACTCAACTATCTGTGTCTCAGCAAAACAATTACAACAATGTAATCGTGTACCTATTATAAGTATTTGTGTTCATATTTTTATTGTAAAGCCTAATTTGTTAAATGCATTTCACCAATAAAACAAAAATATACAAAAATAAAGATTACATTTTTTTCAAAATATTTATTGATTGGTCAAATTTTCAAAATGTTTCAGGTTCACTTTTTATCTCTAACTCGGGTTCCGAAATCATTTCAACTTTTGGTTCCAGTAAGGAATGTCCGCCACTTGTGTCTTTGTACAGAAGTTCTATGCTACTCGTCGTCGGCAATTTGGCAAAATTATCGATTACTTGCGAATACCACTCGGTACTCTTCCCCATTTCCGTCAGCAGGTCCTTTTCGATGGCCAACACGGCTAGTCCACTTCTGGGTTCTTCTTTTTTGTTTGAATCGCGATAAGAGTCGATTCGGTTTTGCACGCAAAATTTTCCTTCTAAAGATTCCGCGTAGGACGGGACAGTGACTACTAATTCAAGAAGTTTGTACAATTCTGGAATGTTATCTCTTAGGTCATTGTCGTGTACGAACTTTAGTATGTCTTTTATTTGGTCTATTTTACGTTCTCCAAAACCACCTATGGAGGGATCGCCGTAAAGTAAATCTAGTTCGCTCCTTAGTTTGACGGTGTCGAAAAATTTGGGGTAGTTCTCTTTTATACTTAGGAATAAGGCGCTGTCCAAGGGTTTGGCTTGTCCCCCTTCCAAAGGGAAATTTCCTACACTCACCAGTGCGAAGAAGTCTCCGAGTTCTATGTCCAAGAATCTGCCTTCTATTTCGTGGATGAGACTGTCCAACACTTGTACGTTTAAGGCGAACATGTTGGCGATGGTGGGTCCTTTAAGTTCTGCGGTATGAGTTTGGATCGAGCTTTTAATCAAATTATTGAACTCTGCCTGTATTTTGTACGTTTTCAAGCTTTTTATCAACCAATTGACTGCTTTTCGGCACACTTTAGCGTCAAGGATTTTCTCTTTTATCCGATTTGTGAATTCTTCTATTAATGAGAAGAGTTTGTCGAAGATCGCTACAAAAATCAAGAACTTGAAGTTTTTCATGTGGTTTATCAAGTTGATGGCTGCGGCGATACGTGTTAGAGCATTTTCGTACTGTTCGTCTGTGGTGATGTATTCCAGGAGCCTCAACACGGGCTCGTACTGATTTTTCAGGGTGGAAATACACGCGGGGACCGACGCGAACAGCTTCTTGTCAGGTTGGAAATTCAGATCCTGGAAAAACTTACAGAACAGTTCTAGCACTGAAAAGAACAGCTTGCATTCTTGGACGGAGGTCAGAGCCTGTGCTAAAACCACCCTGAAGTCGAGGGCGTAGTAGTGGACTAACTGGGCTTGGCAATGGGGATGCTGCTGATGTTTGACGTTTTGTTGTAAACTGTACAGCTCTGTAGCCTTCACCACCCTCCCATCGTAACTCTGAGTGATCATTTTCTCCTTAAAATTGAATTTGTTGAGAGCCGTGTTCAACACGGCGGCTACCTCTTCGGCTTTCGCGCCGTGGTTGATTTCGAATAGACCGATGAACCTTTCTACTGGTATTCCGTCGGTCACGTACCTTATAGAGACCGATATACGTTTGACTTGAATGTCGGAGTTGGCCTCGCCCACCATCACAGAGAAGAAAGTGGCCGATGATACTTCGTCCATTATCCTTTGGTGGATCACTTTTTCCATGGAGTGGATTAAACCGAGCTGAATCGTCGGCGTCAGGCCGTGGAAGCTGTGACCCTGTTCGAGCTGGGTGCGGACGATGTCGTCGTATTTCTTCAGCAGGTGCACCATACCTTAAAATAAAAAAATGTGTCTAAGAACATTCAAATTTATATAATTTTTCTTAATCAAAAAATCCTACCCCCTATTTTCTGTGTGCTGAACACGAATTTAAAGTAAGTAAAAATATAATTTCTCACATTTACACAGGAATATGTTGTATATTTAATATTTTTAACTATAACTTCAAATTCGTCATCCACCATCTTCATTACATGACGTCACAGTGTCAAAATAAATAGGAGTTACATTTCAACTTCAACATAATGCTGTGTATGCATAAAGGTTACAATTTTCAATATTTTTTTCGAATGTTAGATTCGTGTTTAGCATCATCGGAAGTTGAGTTTTACGCTACAGTAAATAGTTACTATTTTTTGTTTTTCTATTAATTATGAAGTGAAAGTTCCACTGTTTTTTTAAGGTTTTAATGTGTGAAAGAAAAGAAAATTAATATACAGGGTGATTCAGTCATAATGTCATTAATTTTAACCATGTATTCGGAAGACTTAATAAATAAATAAAATGTTTACTTGACCTTTCAAAAGATAAACAAATCACCTTCTAACAATCGGTAACACGAAGCTCCTGGTACACTACGACTTTTCTGATGACATTTTTAAGATATTCTTAAGCGTTTTGTCGCATTTTGACGTAAAATTAATTCATGTATGTATATGAATCAGAATCAAATCTCCATTACCGACATTAAAAACAAGGTTATTGATCTAAATACGGTAGGTCAAGACTCGGATTGCCGGATTGTTTATTACTTAATAGATATGTCTCGGACTGTTTTTTGTTGACATCACAAAGGTTTTTTTATTACTGTTTGTATTTCAGTCTCTCTAATTTTTAGCATTAATTACATAAGTATTACAATAAGTAGGTACTATAGGAAAATATTTAATTTGGCAACGTCGCGCCAGGCCGACACCGAGTTGAATGGCCGCCAGCGGTCAGTGACAGTCTCAAAAGAGGGTTTTAATAATAGTTTAAAAATGTTTCTTTCTGCGTAAATATACATTTAAAATTTGTTCAAATCGCGTATTCTCTTAATATGAATGACATTATGACTGAATCGCCCCGTATATTTCAATTAATTTAACAAATGTTGCGGCTGCGGCAATTTAGTGGTAACGCCACTGGTCTAGGTAATCCTATTGTACTTACTTCCGTAGGAACCTTCCTCGTCGGACTCCCCTCTGAGCGGTACTCCGACCCGAGCTAGAGCACTGGCGATATCGACCAGCCTCTCCAAGTACTCCCTGTTTCTTTTTACCTCTACCTTCTTCCCAAAGTCTTCGGCACTCTCGCTTTTTTTCTGACTCTTCTTGTACAACAATCTTAATTTCACAGTGGCGTAAATATGCTCTCGACTGTCCTCGTGTTTCTTCGTGGCTTGGGATAGATTCCTCAGGTCGTCAAAACCGATTTTGTTCCACGTTCTGTTGCTGCCCGAAGGAAAGAGGATGCAATTCCAACAGTATAGCTTCTTAGTGACTACGTCTCCCGACAACCACGTTACTTTCTGATACCACGTCGTCCAGAACGTGCGCCTCTTGCCTTTGTCGCTGTGCGACAGGTCTACCAGGTCGGTAAATCGGCCCCTGCGCACTATTTCCAGCTGCTCCTCCTTGGTGAAGCACTTGAAGGGCTTCTCCAGCAAGTCGTTCAGGGAATTTACGCACATTTCGAAGGGATGTCGGCACTTTTTCGCGTGAAATGCGATGTAAACAAACCAACGCCTCGCACGACGGAGTCTATCGCGGCCGGCCTTGATTTCGAATGGCTACAAGCCGGCGTTCGCAGAGTCTCGCCGACACTCGCGCAGCCCAGGTCGACCAGTTGAGCATCACGTGCAGTCGGGTATCGTCGATTCAGCCGGCAACGCAATCTGGATGGATCCACGCAGTAGCGGGGAACCCGGGCAGCTGCGACAGGGTCTAGATTTCTACATAAATTGTTCCGCAAGATTACAGTACTCAATTAAGAATGATATTTTGTTTTTAATGTTGGTAATAATAATGGTATGTCTAGATTATTGTGCTTTCGAAGAAACTACTTTTTAAATAATTTTTAATATAGTGGTATATACCTAAACTGATAAATTTGTCTGTAATTTCACATAACTTTACGTTGGCAACTTGACAAAAAATTTTTTATGTCAAATTACATATTACACTGCAATATTATGTTATATATGTGATTTTACAAGTATTATGCTAAATTCCATCGTAAATTTGCGTCACTATAATTTGTATTGATTTATACATTGTAATATATACTTACTTTTATAATTGACATTGAAAAATATGCATAGAGAAAACTTTTTCAATAACTGATCCATCCATCCATGAATTGGCTCCATTTTTCATGAAGCATCTATTCTTATTTTTTTTAGGTTAGTTGTGAATCACCCTGTATATTACCTCCTTCTCCCCTGTAATAAATTATGTAAGCACATTATGTATTTATCCAGTAAAATCGAACTGTTTCCATTGCAGAATGTCCGAATCCCTTCACACTTTAGACATCCTTTTCCGTTTGGACGCGTATTTTCATATGATAGCTATAATTCGAGAGGATTCTGCCTCGCCCCCGGAACCTTCCATTGTGCCAATTCCTTATCAGCGTAATTAAAGCGAATTCATTTTCGTTTTTCACTTCGGCGAGAAAATAAAGAAAACGTTTACGTTCCCTAGGTGTGGAAAAAAAAGAGTTCTGCCGGTCGGAAGGGCGATAAAATCTGATGAAAGTCGCTCGAACGGCGGCGCCCCGCGCCTTCCGTAACCGAATTAGACGGAAGAGCGGAAGGCGACCTCGAGTTTTATTTGGTCGAGAGAGCCGTCTGTACATAATTAATTCTGGCGTTTATAAATAACCGTTCGTGTTGAAAATCGCGAAAGGGGCGAGCGCGGAAAGCCCGCCCCAGCCGAACCAATTAGCGGCTCGTTTCCGGGGAACTTTACAGGGCGATGCTCCTACGCCGGACACAGAAGGAAATCTCCGCTTCTCTTCTTTCTCAATTCTGTCCTTATAAACTGTCCCACAAAAGTTAAGGAAGTTCACAAATCTTGAGTTTATTTTAAAGGTTGACAACTTTTGTTCAAAAATATTTTTGACATGCTATCTTGAATGTTTAAAAAGTTTAATACAGGACATGTCTTCCTCGCACTTCAATGACCTGGTAACGCCTTTGCATACCGTCTATCAACTTGTTGAAGTAGCCTTGATCAATTTCGCGCCATAGGCGTGGTAAAAGCTCTCTGAGTTCCTGAAGTATAAGTGGGTATGGTTGATGCAAATCTAAGGCTCTTGGTAGTTGGTCCCATGCATGCTCAATTGGATTGAGGTCTGGCGAGAGAGGCGGCAGTGCCAAATGCGAAATGCCATGAAAATCCAGGGCACCGATAACAATTGTCGCACGATGAGATCGCGCATTATCGTCGAGAGATAACAAATTTTGCCCAATTGCAGCATGAAACAAAGAGATTACATTGTTGATGACTTATTCGACGTGGATCTGTGCATTCATCTTTCCATCAAGCACCAATAACTCTGTACGAATGCTTCCCCAAACAGCAACTGTACCACCTCTGCATGGATGAACTTCCTGGATGGTTCTACGTTTTTGCGTACCAAAGGAAGGGTCCATACTTGAACTCGCCGACTATCCGAAAACCGTCCATATCTCGACTCATCTGTGAACAATACAGACTTCCATTGACCATTCCAATTCACGTGTTCGTTAGCCCATTGCTACCGAAGTCGCATATGATTCTCAAAAGTCGTCGTGAATGTAGATTAATATCTCGCAGTCTTCTACGAACTGTTTCAATTGAAACCGCAACACCAGAAACGTTTAAAAGTCGCTCTTGCATGATCCGACAAGTACCACTCAGGAACTCTCTACAGGTGGATACTGTTAGAATCCGATCTTGTGCGGAGGCAGTAGATCTTGGGCGTCCCACTTATTTGCTGCTTCTCACAACTGACATCCGTTTGTATTCTGTTAGTCATCAAAGCTTGGAATAGCCAAACCAGATAGGAAATGAAACAACTTAATTCGTTATCCATTAGGGATAAATTGTTGAGATACAAACCCGTTCTCTAGCCATCGATCCGCAGCCATTATCATCAATCTATCCGGCGTAAATTGTTTGCACGTGACGGTAACAAAATAATAACTAATTGCTTACTTTGCGCGGCTGTGTTATTTGCATACATCTAAACATTATATATAGCATTTTCCTTCTCCCGTGGATCAGATAAATCAGACCCTCGTGCGCTATAAATCAAAACTTTCCGGTAGCAACATGTGAACCTCTAGAACGTAATTGTTATATAGTGATTAGCGGACAATACAGTCGGTTTAAGGGAAGGGGGTTAATGTATATTACAAGGATTCCGTTCGTCGGCTAACGAAATTCTCCCCAAAACTCTAGTAAACGGAACTAGTGTTCATTGGAACTGAATTGGAGGTTGTTTTTCTTTTTTGTTAAACAGGGAAATCGAAGAATTTATACCACTGTGAAGATCGCAACCTGTATTCCGTTCAGTTACACTTAGTCGTATCGCTACGTATTATAGCTTTCGCGTTTTCAGAATAACTCCGCAGACCCTTCTCAACCTAAACTATGTTAAACAATTACCAATTAATGGGCTGTCATTCCAGGAAACCCGGAAAATATGCAGGGTGTCCGGGAAAACGTGGAAAATCTCTCGGGTGCAGATAGAACATGAAAAAATAAGATGACAAGTTCCTATAATTTTTTTTCCAACAGGCCCTCCCTACAAAGATGTGTCCCTGAAGGACGTCGCTGGAAATCGGTTTTAATATTATTTAATAAAAATGTCTTTCCTGTTGTTTGAATGAAAAATAATAGAACTCCTGGCCCTTTTTATTAAAAATAAAACATGAATTCGTTTATTATTATTTTTTTCGTAAACGGTTCATTTTATCAACAATAAACAAGAATAATTTTTTTAGTGAAAGGTTGAATCAACTCAGATCTATTATTTTAAAGTCTTTATCAAACAAGGTGTTAAAAATTTAGGCATTAAGTTGTAAAGCTTAGCCCGCCTCTGGTAAACTTAAAAAGCTAAATATGTTTCAAGGATTCTATTTTAAGAGGTCCTAGGTAATGCCCATCACATTAATTTTTTATTAAATTAAATTAAGTATTTCCGTACGGAGGGCCTGCAGGAAAAACTTTTTAAGAACTTTTCGTCTTATTTTTTCATGTTCTATGTGCACCCACATTTTTCCGGTCACTATGTATATGCAGGAAATGATCGACGACAATTTATAGTAAAGAATAGTAAATTTCACAAGCACACTTACATCAAAATCGATTGTCATTGAAAAAAGCGATGAAGCTCTGCTACGCGTGGTTCTCAAAGAGTTTATAATTGCATTTCCTGCAACCAACATTTAAAAGAAAGTTGGGAAATTGAAAAATAGTTTAATGTTTTGCGGAGCATCGGTAAGGAAAATAAATTGAAGTGTGCTCCTTCTGTTCAACAAGGAATAGAGTAATTTAACTTTGGAGTCCATAACGTCAGCGCACCCGCGATGGTTGTGGTGACTTTTTGGAAATTAATTTTACGGATTCGTAAGAACATACGAATTTTACAGTTATAACGTAATACTTGTTTTCACTAAAACGTTAACCATGATACACATTGAGTCCAAAAATATAACTTGTAATGATTTCAAGCTAACCTGTAAATTTATTGATTTTTCAGTGTAGTCATTCAATATCGCCCACGCCTTCGTCAACTTCTAAATGAAACTTTAAGTAACGTTGTGGTAACACAAAATTTATGATGGTATCAGTTTATTCGGGCTTTACAGTTTACGGAATAAGTAAATGGATTTAATGAATATAAATTGCAATAATCTAATATAGATAATATAAAGAGCCAGCCATATTAACGCGATAAAAAGAAAACGACTAAATATCGGCTTTGTGCTATTTTTGTAATGATTTTCTTTCAGGGATATAATGGCGATATCGTGCAACCTTAATAACACTCCGATCTAACGCTTTGTTCATTTTAACAGATAATAAGCTCATATATAAGACTTTGTATACTTTAAAGAAGAATATAAAAACGTACGAATAGTTCTTTTTCTTGCATAACAAGTATTCTCCGACTTTCTTCGAATTTCCTAAAGATTGACGAGACCTCGCACACAAATATAAGTACAGGACCAAATAGAAAAGAAAGACGAACTAATTTATCTCCGAATCGACCATCTGTACACGATTAAGCTATATTATTCTCGTCACATAAATATAACATGTAGCTAATATAGACTTCCCCCAACTCGTTACCCTTCTGGGAAAATTTATTGTAGCGGGAGCATTTCTCTTTTGCCCTCATTAAGTTTTTATACGACATGTACGGCTACATTTCGTGAATTTTTCCGGCCGCTCTTTGCTTTAACATCATTAATTTAAATCACACACAAGTTTTACTGATGAAAGTCTAACTTTTAGATTTACAAATTAGTTCGCTCGATTCAGAAATCTGCTCTAATGATTCCTGCGACATAGAGGTAGAAGACGCGATTGTATCAAAACTTATTCAATTACTAAATTTAATGCGAACGACATAAAACGATTAGGTTACGGGAGAGAAAGACCGGTCTGCAACATAAGTGCTTCCTCCCTGGAGCTGCGAGGGAGAGATTCGTGCAGGAGGATTAATTTATTCGTCGTTTACTCGTGATTAATTTATAATATTATTCGAGATAACTTTGGAACACGAATGACTGGATAGATTAAGACTTCCTAACAAATAGGTAACAAAAACCATGGCAGTCATTAAATTTGACCTTTTCGGGTGAATTATTCTTCCTTTTAAAACTTTTACACGTTTCTTACAATGCCTTTTTCATGTTTATTAGACCTGCCAAAATAGAACGGGATTGAAAAAGAAGCATGGAGAAGAAATCGTCCAATAAATCGTTGGAATATTTCTTGTTAGTATTGCAATGTCTTGTACCAAAGATAAAAAAATAGCAGTTTAAATATACATTTTTGCTAAGGTAAAAAATTACAAGAGCTTCTGTAATCAGAAGGTATATTGCAACAATAAATCAAAATTAGTTAAAAAAACATTAAAATACTAGTTGTCACATGTGTCGAAACTCCATCTTGCGATATAGTAATGAAGTAAATAATTCAGCCGGTAAATCTGCATGGCAGAATATTGTTACAATACGGCCATTATTATGCATGCGAGACATCCTTATATAATATACTGGTACCGATAAAAACATTTTTAGAAAATTATTAATCATTTATCTCCTCTTAGGCATTGTGCCCTACTGAAATACAAGTATACTTTTAGTTTTTCTTTTGTCATGTTTTATTGTCTAACTTCAAACTAAATCATTAACGCCGAGGGCCTAATTGTCACAGGGACACTTAATACCGTTATTTGTAAGAAATTGTTTTTGTTATGCACAACAACGTAACTTCCTGGAGCTTATTTCATGCAGATATTTTTCAGGGAATAATTAATATCTACTGATGGTTAAAACATATTTCCCTCAATGAACTTTCCGGTCTTCTTTGGAATTCCCTGTATACGGCCGTTTTACAACCATTTTAAAAATTGGGCTCCCTCGCGGTTGTACATTTTTATCATCATTTCATTGTGTTTCATTCGCCGCACGAGCTACATCTAAACAGCTTCCGCAAGGATAAAACTCATAAAAGCCCTTGACCAGGCGTGAGTAATGTACTCAGAAGGGATACAGTCGGGACCATAAGGATCTTTATCCTGCCAGCGAACCTGATCCGTGTTTTTAGTCCACGAACTACGACCTCTTAGCCTTTATAAGTACATGCCCCGAGGATTGTAAAATCTTTGTGGCCGTCGATATATAGTTGACGGCCTGTAGCAGGCGATATATTGGTGAGACGTGATACTTTTCATGCCCCACAACTCATCCACTCATGATCTGATTAAATTATAATAATAGAACGTACATAAAAAAGAATAGGTAATTATCACTTAATATTCACACAATTGGTTAATACGAATCCACATCTGCTGACTGTTGAACTAACAACACAATCGTTAATCTTTACTCACAATGATAAAAATGAGTGGAAGTTTCCATGTTTTGTTATGCTCTTTTTACATAATATTAATTGGAAAATTTTAATTTACATTAAGGAATAATCAAGTGTATATGTTTTTACGTAATAAAATTAACTTCAGAAATAGTGTTGTAATACATTGTACTACAATGGAAGTATATACTTTTACTCGCATGCGCAGAGACACATCAACATAACCTAACCTAACCTAATACGTAGTTGTGTTGTTAACGTGTAGTAGACAAACATATACGGTTCATTAATAGGGACTTTTTGTGGGATATTCGTAAGACGGTAAGTATAAGTTTATATTTTGTTACGTATGCACTTGCAGCTTGGGCCAATTTAAATATTATACAATTCATAAATATAGAAACGGAAAGGGTACCTTGTTTAGATGTTTGCATCAAAATTACGCCATCACATGTATCTCACCATACAACAATCATTTCAAACAACATATTTATCTTTGTGGTAGTAACTGCTTATAACAGATATTAACATTAGTTGTAGATATTTTAACTTTAAATTTACTGTAACTAAAATTCGAGCTAAAAATATTTATTTTCACACAGATATACTTACATCTACAAATATTTGAGAAGAATAAATATATAGTTTTAGCGAAAATATTCAAAATTTTCTAATGCGAATGAAATACCTACATTGCAATACTTTTACAGAGAAGGATGGATAATTCACATTTAGGGAATGAATGAACAAATTCCACTGAAATAATCTTCCTACACAGAAGTTATTTCTGCTACTGACAAGGCCTTCTTAACTATTTGGAAAAAAATGTGGCCGCATAGTGTATTTATTATTGAATTCTAATAATAAAATCTACTGCATTATTAATAATTTGTGAGATATCCTACATAGTATATTGACTAGCTTAAACTGTACTTTTGTACATTTTAACAAGCACACTTTTTTCTATGGCATTAAAAGTGAAAATTTTTTTCTCTTTTCAACTTCTTCTGTCAATACATTTTCCATATGGCTACAAAAATAATATACATTTTTAAATTAGCTTCTGTTACACTATTTAGGTTAAACAAAATATAAATATTTGAATTGATTGATAAACTCTTTGGTATATACATTTTTCTTAACATGTGCATATTGTTCAATTTTTCATACATTGATATGCAGTCATATACATATATGAAATAATATTATGACACGTGTTTAAGTATGAGGATTAATTAAAACAATTAAGGAATTTCTTGGACGTTGGAGGAAAAAAGTGTAAATTTAAACTACTGAGAGTATTCCTTCTGTTAGGAATATCCTGCGAGGCCAGAAAGACTTCCTGCGACCGAGTCATACAGGAAGAGTGACGAACCATATTTATCTTCCGGTTTTATGTTGTCTGAAGCAAACACACACACACACACACACACACTCGAAGGAGAACACGAGGCGTAAGCGGACGAGGAACTTTATTCGCAGTTTCCTGCTGTCTTCCGCGTTCGCGTATTCAGATAAACGCCGCCGTCTGACTCGCTGTGATATGCGGATTTCACGTTCACTGCGTATAATTTTAATAAAACGTATACGAAGAGATGTCACTTTGCAAGTACATGTCTTTTGCTTAAAATGTAGAGACAGTTCCGTTGTCACTGCTTCTGCACAGACAGGAAATGTTCTAGATGTGTTAGATTTAGTCATACTTTTAGATTTTCGCGGCGTCTGCAAACTTATGAATTAAATAATGATAATCCTTTTTCGGGCTATAGCGCAGAAGGAGGTTAGTTGTTTCAATTACTACTTAATTGTTCATGTCGAAACTGTATCTTGCGATATAATGATAATGTAAATAATTCGGCCGGTAAATCTGTATGGTAAGAAGGTCACACCTAAGAATACAACAAGTTGTAGTTCTAAACGTGTTTTAGACTATACTTTCTCTAATAAGATTTTACAAATCTTACAAAAAAGTTGCTTATTTATACATATTCCATCACATCAGTATGGTAGAATAACATTATAACACAGTGTGATAAACTGTCATTCTAACACAGTATGCTGGAATGACATCATGTATTACAATCTAATTTTTAGTTGTGCAACGTGTACTTTCTAAAATGGTGTTAGAGAAAGTTTGTTCTGTCACTAATTGCAAAAAATAATGAAATAAAATACAACAGAAAAATAATATTTCGGAATATTTACTTTTGAAAAAACGTTTGATTTCTTAGCGTGGTATCCATCGGACTGCCTTTTCAAAAATGCTATCAAACTGTTGTATGTTTTAATGTATATACCTTTTTTGAAGATAACTCAATTCTCAAATGGAATACTGTGTCCATAGCGTAGAAGCCTTCGAGTTTTTCTTGCATTCAAAATATGCCAATAGTACTTTCTCCATTGACGTGTTTTACTTTCTTCTGTTCACTCCATTTCTCAACTTGTTCATAAGCCAAGTCATATAACGCTTCGATTTTTCAGGAATCAGTGAACATACGGCATTTCTTGCTGCTTCTTCGATATCGCTCCGTATATCGTCAGAGTCTGAATGTAAAAATTTATTTTTTTTATGAAACATGATTTTATGTAACATAAATGGCTATTGTTTAACGTTTAGTTCCTTTCTATATACATGTTATTAACGAATGTTACGTTATTTTAATAAGAAAATTGGTATATTATTAAATCAATAATTTTTAAAGTCGAGACAAAAGTTCAATTTATTTGTTCGTGTACTCGCGTTTTTACGTATAAGGTGTGATTACGTAAGTAACTTCAGAGGTTCTATTTTAATTAAATTGTTTTCTTGAACGGCCCTTTTATGGTTTTCATATTCAAATGTGAATTATTTTAAAGTTTTACCGCCTTCACAGCATTTTATTATGATTATTCTCCGCACTGGGACCGTTTCCTTGAAGTATTACAGAGAAGTAATTTCTCCCGACGTTTATTTGATTATTTTGCGGCGATAACGGAACAGAGATGAGACGTAATCGCGCCGTTTCACCCAAATTGAGCGTTTGTAACTTTTTGTCTCACGCACGTCGTCCAGGAAATAATAAAAAGTTTAGTATTTAGGAGAAAATTGTTTCTGTGCCAACTCAGTGGTGCGTAAGGGTTCTAAATATCAATTTCAGTTTTTTGTATAATATAAACATGAATATAAATAAATACACAAACAGTTCGTAGCATATATATAACAAGGTAATACAAAGGATAAGTTGAGGTGGCTTTATTAATACATTTTTAAAGTTTTGGCGAAGGCGCCAATGTCATATGATATAGAATATAACTAAAATTTATTTATTTCATACTAATATATTACAATAAACAAATAAACCCTTAGATACCGTAACTATAAACATATTCATAACTCCCTTGGTAGTTATACTAAGTAGTTATAAATCCTTAACTCCATCTAATGTATTTGCAAAAATATACTTACAATTATTGTCGAATTTTCCACTGAAATTGTTTTCCGAATTTCAAGAATTTTCCGTTCAACTGTAGTCACTGCCTTTGTCTGTAGTGAAACATGAAGTTGATGTTCTATTTATTTCATGTGACATGCCAGCCAGCATTCTTGCAGCAAGGGGCTGAACTGCAACGCTTTTCGCAATACGTTAGAAAAAAATTTTCTAAACCCGACGAACGCAAAGACATATAGTTCCTCGCTAGACTAAATGCAGAAAACTCGTTTTCTTCCACAATTGTAAATTTCTTACGGATACCTGTTTTACTTTTCGGAATGACAACCACCATAACCGAGCCCTTATCTTCAATATGATTAATCCTCGTATTCAAAAGTTATTGTTGACCTCAACAACCCCCGAAGTAACCCATAATCAGAACCTCCTGTACAGTAGAGCAATAAATGTGTAATTCTTATGGGTTTAATGCATTTCCAGACTGTAAGGAACATAAATCAGTATCACTTATACTAGAACGTGGAAGAATAAATACATACCATGTCTTGAAAATGCGCCAGCATTATAGTTTCACACTATATTTTTGTTTTCAGTACAGTTAACTTGCAGCCACTATATATATATATATGCCTTATTTGATTAGCGCTGGCCACTATGACTAATTTTTCCGAATGCGATAAACATCTCTCATTACAATTATTGATTGCTATTGTGGATATCATAATACCGCCCACTTTTTGTGCGGGTGGGTTTGCTTTGTTGGAGCAATTTTATCGTAATTAATGATCTAACCTCCTTCCTTGATGCACTTTGTCATGTAGAATTTACGTCGCGCTGCACATTATTTGTCCCTGTGTATTTTGATTGCTCCCTGGCGTGCCTTTTGTAAATGTTAATATAATCCCGCCTTTGTACCGGCATTTCTATAACTGCACGATCCCAGTAAATGTAAATGTTTTTATTATTTGTTATATAAAAAAGATGTAAAATTTTTAAATGTACTTCGACAACTTCCTTCCAATTTTTGATAGGGACTATCTAAATCTCCCACCCTAAACTTTGGACATACAACCAACCGGTGACCGATATCCTCTATAAGGAGTTAAATCCGTGCAATCCTGTATCACTTTATTTAACTGTCACTTTAAATATCTACCAAATTACCATCTATTCCGTGTATCCATCCCGCTACCCAGATCGTTCGTGATGCCCCATTTCGTATTCAGCTCCGGTCTAAATCAAATGTCAGAGACGAAATCGGTATTTTACGAGCATTTAATGCTCCCGGTGATTCAAAAAAGTCAGTACGTGGTTTTACTGTCGCGTTTTATTGGGCGTGCTTCTACACAAATGTTTATATATTTTACTACTTTTCTACGCTAAATTTACAAGTTATTTGTAATGGATCGATTGAATTCCTGTTATTCAAGATGTTTCACACACGTTTTGAAAGTTCAAAGTTCTTTGGTGTATTTGAAATATATACCTACACTGCAAAAAGTAATTTTAACATCAAAGAACACAATTCTGTGTTAGTCAAGGTCCATAAATATCTATCAAAAGCAAAATACAGTAATCTCGACCTTTAAGGGCGCCGTATTCTTGAAATAATGTTTTCTACAAATACAAGTAATTTTAGACATTTAAGAACTGAATAATATAGAGTTTAGCAAATAACAAGAATGTTATATCATGCCACCTGCGAATATTCAAAGGTACCGAAGTAAAATCAATATATAATGTCAGAAAGCGATCTATCCAGCAAGTTTTTAGGTACTGAAATCTTTCAAAATACGTATTTTTAAAATTCAACTATAGATATAAACATTGTTATAACATAAACTTACATAGTTCTGCATATAAGATTGTTCACTTTTGTTTATAAGTGTGTGAAAATAATTGTTAAAATGTGGGGTTGGAATAGCGAAATAATGTGTGGCATACAAATGCATTTTAAAAGTTATTATATTATTTGAGGAGAGTTTAAATAGTAAAAGTGGATAAACAAAACATCAGTAAGTTTATTTTTGATTTTACTTTTGCTCTACGTGTTTTATTTTTCGAGATTTCATCACCTAAAAACACCACAAATTTGATCATTTCACGGCGAGAAATACGGCGACCTTAATATTTGTGAGAATTGTAGCCCTAATTAGCTTTATCACAACTATCGGTAATATTTTTTATTATATAGTTTACTTACCATTTTATTAGATCAAACTTGAGTTGTGTACAAGGACGCTGATAAGAATTTGTAATTTCATATAACTTTAGGTTGCCAATTTATGACTAGCGTAAAGTTGTGTAAAATTTGTCATTTTGTGTCATTTTTATCAGTGTACAAATATGGATAGAAATACTACAATTTTATACAATATTGCTTACAAATGTGATAAAATCTAGAGATTGTGTAGGTAATATTCGAGTGGGTAAATGTCGAATTTTCTAACAAGCCATAATCACTTGTGCTACAATTGTAGGAATGTTGAAATTCTTGGATCTGTGTAATATAACCTTCCCTTTCCTATACCAGAACCGCCCAAATGGCCACCGTGTAAAGTTAAGTAATAAATTGCGCCTAATTCGTGAAGTGTCGTTAAATAATTTAGTCGATAATTTTCCACTTTCCGATACAAATTAGAACCGAGCGTGATAGGAACCGGTGATAACAATCTAAATGATTTAGTAAATGAATAGGAGAGAGATTGTGATAAATAGGCGTTCCGGTATAACCTGTAATAGGAAACCGGGGGCGTATATATTTCTGCTCGGTCTTTTAGCGCAAACAAGTCTTTACACTGGAGGTGAAATTTATACAAAAGACCGCGGCGGAACGTTGATTATGCGACGGTTGATTTATTCGTTTTCATTGGAAGATCGGGAGATAAATGGAGTTGTAATATTAATTTACGTTGTACCTACCCGTCCTTGTAGTTTAATTGTGAAAAATAGGTAATATTTTCAACTTATAGCTGATAATTAGATATGCACCTACATAGAAAATCCACCCAGAAGGTGCCGACTCATATTAGCATAAGTATAGCCAGACTATAATGCTGCACTGAAAAAAAGGCCAGTAACTTTACAAATTTACTTTGTAAGAATATCCTTATAGTTGTCTTAAAATAATTCTAAAAATAGTGATGATATTACACTGACACTTGTAATTTTACAAGAAAACTGCCAATATACAATAAAACCGTAAACTTCCTATGTAATTATAATATAATTTGTACATTTATAGAATATATTGTAGTACATTTACGATTAACAATGTGAAATCAATTTTTAAATTGTAAAATTACTGAACATACCAAATTTACTATATAATTGACTGTAAAAATATGCCTAATGTGTATGTGAAGGTACTACTAATTTTAAAACGCGCTAACATAACCTAACCGTTGAGAGCGTTGGGTGGTGACGCCTTCATTATTTCTTGCTTCATTTCGATGAATGCAGCGTGTACCTAGGACCTAGGTACTTACATAATTAATTTAGTGAGTAGTGACTAGCAATATAAACATATCTAGAGTGATAAGTGAGTGTTTTTAGTACTATAAATAGTTTTGTCTAGTGCTTGTTTAAACATAACCTCAATTAAGAAGTAATAGGTATGTAAGTTATACATAATTATTGAAACAAAGAAACATTGCAGCTACAAAAATCGGGTACCCCACTGTTGTTTTGTTTATCATACATAATATATAAAAATATATTATTTTGTATTAGAATTATATTTTATACATATTTAAAGAACAGGGGAGGATTAGCATGATTTAAATTCTGAGTATCTACTTACAATCTATGCACATTTTTTATATAATTAACATTACTTTGTAATAGTTAATATAAGATCATAGATTTCGTTTGAATATTATAAAATGTTAACTTTAGTTCTACGAATATTTTTTTACATTGTTATATGTCTTGTATAAAGTTAAGTGTTCTGTTTTGTACAAATAACCTAAATGTGTAGGTACCAAATTTTAATAAAAAATTGCCGTAAAACCATAATATTTTATTACTTCAGTACCTGTATGTACATGTATTTCTAAGCTAAAAAATAAGCAAAGGACAGTTAATATATTGAAGATGTATTAAAGTTGTAACTACTAATTAGCTAACTGATCCGTAATCGGAGTACAAAATAGCTATTTATATAATCAGTTAGGGAAAGTGCGGTTTTGTGTAACAAATGTTTTTTACACAATTTGTCCAAAAATTTTAATTATAAATTTAAAAAGGATTATTCTGCTGATTTTAAGGTATACATCGAGGCTATAATAGAAATAAGTATTATTTTCTATTTAACTAAATGAGTCATAAATTCCAAAGTACTTAATTTTTTGTATATAAATCTGAAAAGCATATAGAAAACGAATCTATTGGTTCGAAAATGTTTGACTTCACTGGGGATATCATATCAAAAATTCAGTATTACTATTAAGGGTATTTGTTAACATTAGAAGCAATTGGCATTCATGTTAATTAGGTTACTAATATGAATATATTTTTCTTTTGAAATAACATTCTGATGCAGTGATGCTATTGAGAAACTCACGGAAAAGCCTGATATGTTACTTAAGGTAAGTAACAATCGTTAATTCCTTATGATATTTCAATTTTTCTCATGTAGGCATATTAATCTATTAGTTATAAATGAATTGCTATTCAGATTTTTTTAGGTATCTAGGTATGTCAAAGTTAGTGAATTCGAATGTTGTAAACAAGATGTCCTGTGTACGGGTTAGGTCAGTTTCGACACTTTTAGGCGATTTCTTTTATTCTCCGAAAAGATAGTCCAAATATCACGGGAATATTTTTGAGAAAAATTGAATTACGAAAATTTCATTTCGATGTCTTGATTAGTTTTTATATAGCATTTTTTTAATTTTAGGCCTTTTCTATGATGCCCCATATTACGTACGTATGATGTTTCATTAAAACATATATATGTTTATTATAGCAGCGGAAAACTAGAATTTATAAAAAAATATTCCTCAAACCACTAGATACTACACATGGAGAAAAAATGTCTTTACAATGTATAAATATTAATATAATAAGTAGGAAAGTTACCACAGAAAACGACCAAAATTTAAAAATATCATGTAGGTATCTCTTAAACAAAATATTGAAATGTGATTCTCGCTATTCAACTTTTCTCAAAAATTAAGCTCTAAATATCTTGGCTACTTTTTTGTGCCCTTTCGGAAAATAGAAGAAACCTTCTATACCTAAGTGCCCAAATTGAACCATCCTGTACAATAAATAAAAAACATTACATTGTAGTCATAATACAAAATGTATTATTACATGTAACTATATAACTGCCTGTAAAGCTACTTTGTAATTTTACAAGTAATTGTGGAAGTTACATTGTAACAATACTTTTTATATTGTAAAATCACAAAGTAATATTACAATTGCAAAACCTAAAATTACACCACCAAATAAATTTACAACGTAATTTTACATTTTATTTGTAAAGTCACAATCGGTAAGAAAATTACAGTAATAATGAGTGGTAAATAAATTGCCCTCTATTTTAACTGTAATTATTTTTTGCAGTGTGGCATTGAATTATTTTCATTAAGTTTTGAGAGGATAATTTCGTTAGGTTTTCCAATTGAAAGAAAGTAAATTGCACGTCTTTACTTTATGCCTTACATACACCCTTATACCATAAAATACACTTAATAATTTACATCATTTCAAATTGTTGTAATGTTATTAATTTTTTTATCCACGACCACTATATTATCAAGGTTTAATACGTCTGTTTTACGTGGATTAAAGACCTTTTAACATTAGTGGATTTAGAATTCATAATACTATGTTTCGATTTTATAGCACTTTATTTAGAATTATTATTATTAACATGTACATTTATCTCAAGAACGATCTTGTCACCTTGACTGAGATTATTTAAATTCACTCGATAACGAGTTTATGAAGGACTGGAGGCGATCACAACTTCGCCAGGTGGGACCTGGACTTTTTCAGCAATTGCCATCTTGCTGGACAGTGAGTCTTCAATATAACTTCGATTTTCAACCACCATGACGCTTCATAGTGGTAATATCGCCCCCAACATTGGCCAGCAATATTGCCGAAGAACGTCTCATTCAGTGTCCGATTAGATTATCTGGATCAGGGAGCCCAAGAAATGCAGCCACATTTAAAAACGTTTTCGAAATTGTGTTGTTGCCTACATGTTGTGTAGTACATTTTCCAGCCGTATATCGCAAGAAAAATCTCCCATCAGCATTTTTAGGTCGCAGATTGATGTATTCTGGACACATTTCTTCAGCATTAACTGAAAAAGCTTCCATGATCCAAATATGAAATAAGTTTACCATACTTCGAAATATCAATACCTTTGTGCACTTTCAATATTGATTTTAGCAGGGAATATTTTGTCCACATCGAAGAGGCAGAAAACCGTTTCTCCACAGTGGAAAAGTATAGGATAGTAGCACCTCTTATGGAATTGCTTCTTCTCCCATGCCTTTTTTTTGCCAGTTATCGAATTTCATAAATTCCTTATCGTACACACTTTTGGTTTTCGCTGATAACAGACGTAATGCTTCTTCTTGGGCTTCTTGTTGGATTTCAGACAGATTGAAGAAATTCTCAGCATTCTCACTCATTTTTTGTGTCGGTTTTGCAAATTTTTTCACTCTTGTTGACAATCAAACAAACGCATGTCACAAAAACGATTCTACTTTATAGTAGTATTTAATCCCTTCGAAAAAATGGACACTCGAGACACAGCCGAGGGCGTGGATTAAAGGCTTGTTAATTGCCTTGTACCTAATAACTATTAAAAGTGAGGTGTGGTAATATTTATAATGCCTTATAAGATTCTCTCAGTATGCAATTGACATTTAAAATCCAGAAAATGTTATGATAAAATATTGCGTATAAAACCGGTGCCATTAAATATAAGTTTTTGTGAAAACGTGAAAGTTTTTGCTAAATTCTTATTTGCACTTAGATATGTTTGCATTATCACAATTTGCATTGCAGTCGTTCCTTTACTGCTTATTATAGTTAAAGCAAACTTTCTTTGCCGAAACTAGTCCACTATTCTCTTTATCGTGCCATCTTTAATTTCACTAAAATGTTAATATTCTTATACATATTCGAGAGAAATAAATGAAATATACCGGACATGGCTAGCTTATTCTGCATGTATAATACAATCGTTTGCAATAGTAATGACACTCTTTAAAACGAATTTTGCGTTTTTTATATTTGCAATAAAATGTACTTTCAACTTTTAACATTAGTCCTTTGTTGTTTCACTCACCAATAGAGATTTAATAAAATTTCTACTCAGAACTTCCGGAAGTCCAAAAATTGTTTTGGCGGAGTGTCATTTTTATTGCAACAGCATGTACCTACTGATTTTATTCAATCTTTTGATACTTTCTGTATTTCTAGTGAACTATTTATTTGGTAGTGGGAAGTAAAGCAAAACGAAAACGAGCGGTAATCTAGATTCTGCCCTTCATTAACTGCAATAAATACTAGGTTTTAATTAACGGTTTACTATGGATGCCATCGCGCTAGGGCTTTTCAAATTCGACATATATTGCAACAACTAATGGGAAAAGCGGTTTTCATAAATTTAAAGCGGGAGCACAAAGCTTTGTTAAATTCGTTTCGTTAAAGCTATATACATAATGCGTAATTAATTAATTATTAAATGTGTAGGTACAGAAAATAGTCCCCAGTGATAGCTATTATTCAATACGCAGCAACGAAATTTCAATATAACGAGATATAAAAATTTATTAAATTTAGTTTGCAGGCCTTTAGTAACAAATAAGACTATTCATTGTTTAAAAAATTTTGTATGTTTTGTACTTACTTTCTTATTTATAATTGAATCTTTTTTAGTTTCCAAAGAATCTCTTAAACATAAAAATGCTCCGTGTTTACTGTAAAAAAATAATTACACACAAGAATTACAAGTGATCGTGTATACGTTTTATACGTTTTTCGGAACAGTGTTTTAAAGCTTTAGCACAATTAACTGTGTTACTATAACAAAAAATATTATGTACAACACCTATTTCAATACAGCAAATTTAACTGCATTTGCCGCTATTATTAATAGAACTAATTTGTGGGTTTAATTAGCAAAATAGTTCGACGTACCTGATGTTACCACAACATCTTGGACCCCTCTTACTCAGTTTTTACAAACTAACACAAATATTCCTGCTTCTTTATATATTTTTAGGTATTAACAATGAAGTCATATGTATGCTCTCTAATACCAAACATCTAGGTATGCTAATGAACAATTCTACAGTCAAAACTCTATCTAAAGAAAATTAATCTAGTTAAATTTACTAACCTGATTTAATGAAAACACTCTATAAATATCTAAGTATAAATAAATAGGTCAGATCTCATCTATTCTGGTTGAATTTTTATATTCAGAAAAGATATAATATATCGAATTTTACACAACCTGAAGAACTACACACTGAAAGATCTTATTTACGCCACGACTTTGTTTACAGTTTTATACATGAGGGAGCTAAGTAAGATATCTTGCCGAAAAATCGAATCTCGGAATATTCTGCGGGATGAAGGCCAGGCCCCCGCTTAATATTCCTTTCGCGTACGATTTCATTTTCGCGCGGAGACTCCGTCAAAGTATCTGCAGAGGCAGCCGGGGTGCCATCTGCTCCCGCCATTATATCTCGGCTTCGGATTAGAGTCTTCATTACGCCGGGGATTAGGGGCACCTCGCACTGCTTTAAATTTACTAATTGTTTAATCCCAACTTATGCCGCGTTCATCACACATCTGCTTATGTGCTCGTACGTTATGTTTATGCGAATATTAAACTATTAATTCGACCCGCAGCGGTGCCGGGATCCTCGAGATGCGAGGCTCGGAGGAGATTTTAACGAGGGCAATTTGATGAGGTGTGTTCTTGTCACTTTACTTTCGGTGGGGTTGAAAACGATCTACATTCGTTAAGCGTGCTTCATAACTCCACCGATACATGTTATGTATAGAGCCTTAGGGAGGAAACTATGCCACTTTAGAATACTTCCTCTTGAAAGAAAAAAAGGACGGGTTAAAATTTACACGAGATTTACCGTATTTATAGTCCAGGTTTATCGTCCGCACAGAAAAAGGATAAATTTTATTTCATCGCGATTTGGTAAATTTTACAAAAATGCTCGAGTAACGTATTTTAATAAACATTTGGTAGAATGTACTTGCAATCGTGCGAATCACTATATATGGTGTAAATTTTAATTAAAATATTTTGACGTTCAAGTGGAAGATTTATAGGTAATATTCAGTTTTACTATGGAGAAAATTTAGTTACTTGACAAAAAATCTGATATGTATCATTTGATGATGAAAAGTCACCTCATTTCAGCTTTTGTATCTTAATGTTTGGACTACTTAATCGTATTTTGACAGGTTAAAATTTATTTAAAAAACATTTTTCCAAAGCTGATATACCTATATAGCATCCTACCATTTAGAGATAATAAAGCAGCTCTTGGAGTAATTCTACGGAATTATGAATGAGGTTAATGAAAAATTGTATATGCTTTCTAATTTTTATTTAAGTAAGTAAAAAAAATGTAATTCAAACAAAAAAAACTGAATAAAATATATATTTTTCTATTGAATAATAATTAACATATGTTTGCGCTCTTCATATGTAAGGCTCTTTTTATACTCCAAACGTTAAATCAATGACATTAAGATCTACGCTAGGTTTTAATTGGTAAGAGTTATAAACTTATTTTGAAGTGTTATATTACTGCGTAAAGTTTGGCGTATGCAATTAGTTACACTGTATATAGCCACTAAAACTGAATTGAGTTTATTATTCTTAAGTTGATATAAGTAGTGGACAGGTGAACTGACTGATTTGTGAATAATTTAATATTATAATTTCATACTGAGAATAAGTTACAAGGAAATTTAATAAATAAGGTAGGTATGTATACTGACTCCATTATTTGACATCGTCGTTGAAATTCAAACCAACTTAGGTAGAATTTTGTGTATATTTTACTTTTACTCACAATTTTGTAAAAAATGTTGTGTACCAATGTTTTACTACACATATTTGCAAATAACAACGCTAGTCTGTAAAGGTATTCCGTACTTAACTTAAAAAACATTAATCGTGTAAAATTTTACACCCCGTATTATTTTACTACTTTTAAAATAGTAGCGTATAGAGTTGATTTTTTGGTGTGTAACCTTAACTGAAAACAATCCTGAGTAACAAAATTGTTCGAGAAAAATGTGTTAAAGTTAATTGTGAGATCCAAAATTATAATGTAAACACTCCCCTGCCGCTTTCATTAACCTCAAAATTTAATTATTTCCAACTACCTGCCCGTGCTGCGGTCATACAGGTATAAATAATAAAAGGGTGCATATTTCCCTAAACATAGCCTGGTCGTAGTAAATTCTGCCCTTTGTCCTTTAGAGCCAGGTTAATGTGACATGAAACATACGAATTTCGCCAGGGACCTCGCCTATTTTACTGCGGAACTCTATAAAGAAACTTATAAAAAAAATTACATTTGCATCGACAAGATTTAAATTTCACGTGTTGATTGTATTACTCACGACACACATCGTTTGCGTGCACATAGTGATCTCAAATGGTCTTTTTTTTGTAAAATCGTTGCAAAATAATGACATTTCGATTGTCATATCAATATCGAAATGGCAATAATGTGCGTAAAAGTAAAATAAAATAAGTGAATTTTAAATTATATGTATCATTATAATATTAATAGCACAATCTTTCAAATTGGATAGTTGGACATTAGGTGAACATATATTTTTTTCTTCACTTCGTGTAACTTCAATATTGGAAGAAGATAACACCTGCATGTGATGCTGCTGGTGCACTGAGTTTTTGGAATGCATGTGGTATTTTCTTACTCCCCGAGAATTCTCCTTGTTATCGCCTCCTTATTTTGCATGGAATTTTTGTATGTACCCCTCTGCCACAGAAGTCGAACGCCAACATTCGTGTCTTTTAAGCATCGATGTGTTGGCTCCTGCAAGGAAGGTTGCAGAACATTGTCTATAGCAGAGCCCAGTATACTCAGTAATGTTAGGTCTAATCTAAGAAATTCGGCAATCTTTTTAGGAATTGAACTTATGTTATTTATACCCACTGCTTGTGTAGTACATTTTGAATTCCTGTACGTGATAAAAAAATCGATTGTGATCAATGGTGGATGGACGAAAGTTTCCAAAACATTGACTCCTTCTATATCACCCTCTGCTAATGTAAATAATCTAGGAACATTAGTGTTGGTATTGGGAATAGTCACCTTAATGAACGATTTAGCATCTTCAATGTTCTCTGCACGTAAATAAGTTAATTCTTCTCTCTTACAAGCTCCAAATATACCAACAATCAAGACATCTTTTTGGAATAAGTACTTTCCATCATCTGCCTGTTTGATAAACCTTTCAACCTGTTCCTTGGAAAATATTCTGAATTTTCTGTGCCTATAACCACTTGATTTCCATTGGAGAAAGGCAATAACATTAGTATACTTGCTAATATCCATATTGTTATTCAAATAAATGGTAGTTCGCAGCATGGAATAAATTACTCCATAATGTAGAGGGTGCACATTTTAAAGATAACTGAGATAAGTACGCTGGAATAACTTTCTCCGAAATATTACATATCTTTTTCCGGCACACCAAATGCCAAATTTTGCAAGTTTTTTGATACAGTTTCTTCCATTTCTGGGGAATCAATGTCATAAGGCAGCTTCCGCCTCATTTTCTATTTCAAAATTTTCAGTATCAGTAGAATCTACATCACACATACTGAAGTTTATGTAGAATTAATGCCGAATTTAGTTATTGGGGTTTAATGTTCACAAACGTTCACATATTTTAGAATTTTTTAAAATGTTGTAAACATCGTACCATAGCAATAACCTTACAGGCAACTTAGTTATACTTGTTTAATTAAAATAGTGTAGCGATCATATTAGCGAATGCAATTGAAGATTATGCCGAGGCTATTTTGAATATTTGACGATTTTTCGAAAAATCTTGTTCGATATATGTTGCGAAATAGGTGTTTTAGACACTTAAAGTCGCGTGCCTAAAACACCATTATTTCGCAACTTGTATTGAAAATAACAAATAATTATTTATTATGAGAATAAACAAGTAAACAAAGGTCTAGCGTAAATTGCATCATATTGATAGGTATACTATTGGAGAAAATGGCGAAGTCGCCAATGTTACAAATATATAAGTATAGGTATATAGCGTGGCACGAATATTAATGCTTTTATTTTGCTGCACGATCAATTATATCAAACAAAACATAATTGACGTAACAATTATTTTTTTCTGTTTCAAATAGTTATAATAAGTGTTCGAAACGACTGGTGCTATTTTGCTTTCGGAAAACGTTCAGTGTATAAACGTCTTGTATATAACCATAGAGTTGTTATACGACGCTATTCCATACATATTAAATAAAATATTACAAAACTTACAGCAGTATTGTGGTATTATAAATCTCTCCTAAACGTTGAGCTTTTTGCTACAGTCCATACCCCGGGACCGTTACAAAACCCTGGCGACCACAACTATTTTACACCCTTTAGTAACTCTTCCCCGATGGCAGCCATTTCGTATGCATAGCACTCGAATTCGGCAGCCGTAAAATACTTTTCCTCGGCTCTTACGTGCAAATAAAGTTCTTGCGACCAATGATTCTAGCGTCCGTTGCCGGAGATAAAAATCAGAACCAATTTTCGACCTCGAGGACGGATTTATATTTTCCATAAATATATCGGGCGGTATCTTTCTTTATTTTCTACATACCCACCGGCGTATATATCAGCAAATAAAGTATTCAGCGGCAAAAAAGGCAGTAAATTGTTTTCGGGGGGACCGCCGACGGATAGTATATCAAGTTAAAAGGCACAAAGCGGCCCGTTTTTTGTCGAGCCACGAAATAGGTTTTATGTATACGCGAAAACGCTGTAAAAAATATGTTCGCTGAGGGTGAGTTAGTTTAGGCGATGGCTCCGTATTTTATATAATTGTTATTAAAAATTATTGTAATAGTAGGTACACCGTAAACAATTTTGAGTAAAATTTCACTCAAAATCAACACAAATGGTTTTGTCAAAACCCGATTGTGTTGAAATAATAACTAAATTGCAAAATAAATCTTTCAAGGGTAAAACTGAACAATTCTTGAGTTAGCTTACTAAACTATGTGTTAATCCATACACAAAATTCAGTTATATTATCAATTTCCATCTATTTCGTTATTTTTTCACAATATGTATGCAAATTAAATCAGTAATGAGTTACTTTATATAATTTTAGTGTTGTAAAAAACTCAAAATAGTGATGAATTTTCATTATACTGTTAATTTTTTACGGATTGTAAATTATTACTTTATAAATATTTATAATAATTATTATTACTATTAATAACATTACAAATAATTATAATCAAATTAATCATAATAATAATAATAATAGATAATAACAAAATTATTATAAATAATTGTATCATAAAAATTAGTCTATAAAAAGAAAACCTGTTTAGTTGGTACACAATATAGGTTTAATGGAATTGTAGAAACAACCATAACAGCAATAACAATAATAATCATTGTTATTATTATATTATAACTAGGTGAGCCGGCAAACGTTGTTTTGCCATATGAATTATTTCTTGTGAATATTTTGGTAGTCGGCTTCGTTCTCATCCCTACTCCGTGCTGTTTACTGGGTGAGAAGCACAAACCTAGAAAAAATATAGACTGTGCCAGTGTCATATTGCCGGCGACCGCTAATTCATGGCTGCTCTAAAAGGTCCAGAATCAATAAAACTTGGTTTTTATGCCAATTTACGTTGGTTATATTGTAGCGTGAATCTCATTGATGTCACATTCTTTAATGACATTTAAAATGACAGCAAGTTAGTTAATTTCATATTGCAATGCAGCCATCATATTAGCACAACCGCCAACATAAAGCAAATAAAATATCAATTTTCTGGACCTTCGGTCCCTAGAAAACGCGGCACCTGTCACGTGACCTATATCATGAACCGACACTCTCTATATTTTTTTCTAGGTTTGTGGTGAGAAGTGACACCGGTAGACGTCTAGAAGGTAGAAGGATTAAAAATGATTAAATTATTAAAATGGCTATTAAAAAATAGGGGTTTGTGATAGAAGGGTGAAAATTAAGGGTTGTATGTATTTTTTAATGCCACATCATAAAAAAATAAAAATAAAAAATTTTATCCAAAAAAATTAAAAAACATTGTTTGGGGTGGACCACCCTTATCACTTAGGGGTATAAAAAATAGATTACGACCGATTCTCAGACCTACCGAATATACATATAAAATTTTATAAAAATCGGTCAAACCGTTTCCGAGGAGTATGGCGTCTAAAACTGTGACACGAGAATTTTATATATTAGATATTAATTACTACTACACACTATTCGAAAGAAAAGTTTGCTATAACAAGTTAAATAAGGTAAAGGTTGAGATTATAAATTTTATAAAAATCGGTCAAACCGTTTCCGAGGAGTATGGCGTCTAAAACTGTGACACGAGAATTTTATATATTAGATATTTATTACTACTACACACTATTCGAAAGAAAAGTTTGCTATAACAAGTTAAATAAGGTAAAGGTTGAGATTATATTTGTAGATAATAACATGACGCAGTCTGTAAAGATGGTTTATTTTATTATATTATTAAACAATATATTCTTTCTAAATTTAACAAAATATGTACTTTGATGTCATAAAATACTCATTCGTGTTGTATAACTGATGAAGTTCAAATGGCTGTTTATTGAATAAACTGTTTAAATCAAACATATGAACTGATATTATTCCTATGTTTAACGAATAGTCATATTCGTTTCGTTGAACACTATAAATAAAAATGAATATTGAATTAGATATTCCAGGAAGTTCTCCTTGGGCTCTAAAGTTAACTTGTGATACAATGTTAGTCAATTTCTTTTCGACCATTGAGCACCTGTAGCTGAACAGAACGGCAGTTTCACTGCTGTAATCGTGCTTAGGTACTAAACGATTCAGTGCCGTACTTGAACCGGGATTTCAAGTTTACACGTATAAAACGGAAACGACTCGATAATATTACAATTTATAGCAGTAGTCGCAGACTTTACCAACTATCTGGACAACTATCGTAAAATAAATATTAACTTTTAAACACCTCTTTACGTCGGTCCCCAGGGCACGTACATTTGGTTGCAACCCTTCTTTTGACGACGGGTTTATGTTAAATTTATGTCTTACATACACCATCTTTCAGTGAAAATAATTGCTGTAGTTTCGAATAGAATTTTTATCGGTATAGCACAAAGTTTATTACAGTTCACAAGAGCTTTATCTTTAATCTAGGTTGGTTATTTGATTGAGTTGGTATTGAAGCGTGCGTTTATGAAATGTAAAATCGCGGTTTGCCACCCTAGGAACGCTGGTAATTAGCACGCACATTTGCAGAATCCCCACCGATTAGACCCACTTTAAGTTAGATCACTCGTTTCCTGGGCATTACGTTTCCTCGTAAAATGCGGATATATTACGCTTCATTAGCAATATAAATATAAAATGAATACATTGCAAAAAAATGAGATTTGCGTGTTAATAGTTTAACATACTCTTGATTTTGTATACGTTTTGTATACATAATATTTTCAAATGACTCCTAATATAATGAAATACAATATCTATAACAGTCAGCAGTAATTTATAAAGAGTATACCATTCAGTGTTAACTGTGTTAGCCTATATCGCACGTTTTTTCATTTTGTTGTTTATAATTTATAGGAATATAATTAGTTTTTAAGATCGCCGTACTTTTCGAAGTAAACTGATCACATTTGTGGTGTATACAAATCTCTAAAAATAAAACACGTAGGACAAAAATAATTATTACAAAAATAAAATCCTTGATGCTTTGTTTAGTCTCTTTTACTATTTAAATTCTTCTTAAAAGCACACACATTATTTTGCTATTCTAACCCCACATTTTAACAATTATTCTCATAAACTTATAAATAAAAGTTAACAATCTTATATGCAGAACTATATATGTTATAATAATATTTGCATCTACAGTTAAATTAAAATAAATATGTATTTTGAAAGGTATTTCTATACCTAAAAATTTGTTGGTTAATATAATTCATTTTACTTCTGTTCTGTATTCGCAGGTGATATGAGATAATATTTAGCAAATAACATTCTAAATTATATATTATTCACTTCTTAAATATCTAAAATAATGTGTATTTGTAAAAAAACACTATTTCAAAAATACGGCGTCCTTAAGTTCTTTATTAGAATATGTTAAAAACTAAAACTAGCAACCTTATTTGCCGTTTATTTGAACTCAATTACATTTTTTTAATTAAATCCGCACAAAGTAAAATATTAGTTAATTATCACCAATATAATGAAATACACTGAAACGTCTATAAGTTGCTCATAACATTTAGGTTATTATATTAGCACAGTGAATTGTATTAAATCTTTAACGTAGTGCTACATACAGAGAAATGTGGAAAAATATGCACAGTCCCTTGTGAGAAAGATGTGTATTTATTTTTTTGCAATGTAGTAATAAATTTTATTTTTATTTTATTAAATTTTTCGTTATCGTTGATTCACATCTAGCTAACGCCGCTCTTATTTGAATACATTTTGACAGGGCCTGTTTTACAGCATTATGATATAACCCTCGAACTAAGTATACGCTAAAACACAAAGTCCCGCATTCGTGTCCCTTTTTATTTACCGATCAAGTAGATGAATGTCGCGATAAAGCGATTATTCACACGCGTAGTCGCAGTGCGTGTTACTTAAAATTTAATCTTTACCCTTCTCCGCTACCGCGTTATTCATATTCGTAAACAAAAGCCGCGTTATCACAGCTTTGTTGGAAAATTACCGCAAAACATAAAAGGGCGTTTTGCGGGGACGTTCCGACACGTTTTTTGATATATAGCGACAAATTGACGATAACAAAATAATAAACAAAATCGAGAGAGATCCTAGACGAAAAATGATTAGTTCTTGATACATATGGGCTATACCTGTAATGGCAAACTAATCAATTCATTTGAAATCGTAGTTTCGGACGAGTCGTTTAAGGTATGTCCTCTTAAGTAAAATTTATTTAAGCAAACAAAGGAATTTGCGGCCATAAATTTGAGAGCCGGTCGAGAATAAATCAGGGCGGATAGAATAACTTGCTTATTCCTCATTTCATTCATCATTTCAAGACGTTCATTCATTAAACTAATGAACTTTTGTAATATATCTCAGTTTATTTGCACCTACCGGTTATATCTAAGCTTTCACATAGTTATTTGTCGGTTTATCCAACGCCCAAACGATGAATTACGGTTATTTTCACTCTCTGAGATGTATCTGGGCGTCTCAAAACATAATAACGTCATTATTAAGCGATGTCGAATTCTTCGCTGTGAAAGCAACATTATTTCACATTTAATATGAATGACGTCTTTCCCTAATTACGAATTAACTTTACGCATTTGTAACGTTCTTTCATTTTGTATAATTACGTTAAATATACTGAGCAACCCGTAATTATATTTTCGTTTAGGACTGTATGTCATAAATTACATTTTAATTGTAAAAAGGAGTGAAAAAGTACCTTAATTAAGATTTTTTATTTAATTTTGTTTTACGAGAAATTTAAATACCTTGCGATTATTACAGCCACGTTGCGATATTTGGTAAAAAAATCTGTAGGTAGCCAGTTTTATATAAGAAAAAAATAATTCTAACTATAGTGAAAGTTTGTTGTATTTAATACAGGGTGATCCAGAACTCTTACAAATACAATAAAAAAGAGTAGTTCAAAAATGATTTAAAAATACACTTCCGCACGTCACTGGAAGCTGGTCTACTGTAAAACCTGATAAGGCGTATAATCGGCGACCGGACAAAAAACTGACACACATTCCCACTTCGGTGCAATATACTTCGTTTTTTAAATATCCCCACAAAAATAAGTCCAAATGATTAAAAGTCAGGAGATCGTGGCGGCCATGGTACCGGTCCTCCTCGTCCAATCCCCTGGTATTAATGCTGTACATGGTACGGATATAATTGAGCCTCGTGTATGATACTGCTGCAATACGCCGTGAACGTCCTGGACCTCCATCTCTTTCACGATTCGGTTTCAATTTCCCTCGCGTTGCACTACATTTGCACCCACTGCACACCGTTGTAAAAGTAACTGCATTTGGCACATATACTACTAGAACTTTGTACTGAATGTTTTTAGATAAGTTCTGAATCGCCCTGTGTAGAAGGATGTTGACCTGGTTCCAGCTTTAACTTCTTCTTTCACGGTTTCTACTTGACTTGTACTTGACTTTTTTAAATATTATACCTATACGTGTATTTTATGATATCTTGAAACGAAATATAATAGCGCCATTATAGTATAGGTATAAGGCGTAGTTTTCAAAAAAAAATCGTAAAACTCGCTCATAATCCACTTATTCATTCGGCGTCCCCAGAGACTGATGTCTCGGCTCAAATTTTATATTAAAATTTAAAATTTCTTTTCGCACCGCGATCTTTACAGGAATTTCGTCATTCTGATATTGCGTTATTTCTCCCTCGGAGTTTCCCCCTACGTTTCTCGTCATTACTTTCAATTTCAGTGTCAACGCCGTTAGAGAGCCAAGCTAACGTCAATTTTGAACTACCTATGTTGTGCACCTAGCAGAAATAATAAAGTACAATAGTAAGCAACCATTATTAATATTTTCTCATTTTACAAATGGAAATTGTAACGGTAGTTCAACAGTCACATAAAATATTCATAAAACTGCTGCCAGATTATTATTAATTCAAGTAGTTTTTGTCGGAAAATTCGGGATATTTTATTCGCAAAGGGCAGAAATAATTTCTGTGGCCGCGATAACATCTCTTAACTAAAGGTAGATTAAGGCGCAGTGATTGATATTCTTGAAAACGGATTAAAACGTGCCTATTTATATACAATATTTCATGTAGCGTTAAAAACCTTTGCCCGCAATTGATCACTGGGGCCGATTTGGCGAAAGGTAAATAAAAAATATCATTGGTTTTTTTCATACAAGGTGATCTATCTGTTCGCTTGTTATAAACTTTACTCGAGGGAAGTATAATTTAGATTTTGAATAGCACTTAAATAGACATTGAATACAATTTAGAACTTTGATCAAATCCTACCCCGCCAAGCGCAACGTTACTACGAGCCATGAAATTTCGCTTTTCTAGGATTCCCTAGATATTAAACTTCTTCAAGCAGATCCAAAACTTTATGGAACTTCAAAGCAATGCGAATACGGTAAATTTGTTAATTTTAAAGTTCAATTTTGAAAGATTCATCTCGCAAATAAATTATATTTGTATTTTCTTTATGATTTACTTAAAGTCTAAAGCAATTGTAATAATTTATATCTCGATACACTCCTTTGCGATATAGAAATAAGCGGTAATATAATAGATTTTCAGCAATCAGCTGCATAGTTTTTGTACAATATTTTAACGTAGTGGGCGCCAAAATTTCCTTGCAAATTGGATATGTTGAAGGTAGATCGACAAGCAATAAAATTTGCTCTAGTCAAAAATGGTACCTATTGCCTTTTTTTCTCTAAATTTCTAAACAGATTTTTCAAATTGTTGATTATCAGGTTCTAATCTATTTCGAAATACTCCCAAATATTCTCGTTGTCACTGAAATTGAATTCGCAACAGATCACAGTCACATCTGAATATGAAAATTTGTCTCAGAATTTTTCGATTTTGTAAAGGAATTGATTTTAACCAAAACTGGATAAATACCTTACATGTAGAAATACTACTTAAAAATTTAACGAAAATGTCCATTTTTGGTGACAGTTTTCGAAGAAAATATTTCTTAGGAAAAATTTACCATCTAAGTAAAGGTTGATAACTTAAAAGGAGGTTATTTCGAAAATAAAAATCGACTTGTTTTTCCATACCAACCATTTACCAGTCTCAAGGGAGGGGGAGCAAGACTTTATCGCCGCACTGTACATCTGTATATACTCATAAGGACAGAAGGGTCACTGATACTTCGATACGTCGAAAGCGGATTTACTACAGTCTAACCTTTTCGGACCTCTTTTAACCTATGTTATTAGTAACGACCATACTTTAATTCACATTTGTTAAAGAAAAACCACAGAAAAGCAGTTACTACACTAGGTAACTTACTGTATCTCTATTTAATTGTACTTATTTTTTTTTAGGTGTAGCCGTGTAAAATATTCAAGCTGCGTGCACTTGAAGTGTAAGACGTTCAAATCTTAATTAACACTTAAATTCAATTTGTCGTAATCGCGCGAACTGAATTCATCTAAGCCGCGCTAATTTTGCAGAAAATGAAAAAAGTTTCTCCCTTAAATTAGCAGTAAATGACCGTAAGAAGTAAGACCGTTAACACTGCGAGGGCATTAATTCAAAGGCGCGGCTACGCTGATAATGTGGGACGCATCTTTTTTTAATTTGAGGCGGCGATGGAAATTTTTAATCTGCAGTTTTTTTCCATCGTCCTTTCAGTTGGAAATAAAGGCGGCCCGCTTTCACGTCACATAAACTATAAAAAATTGTCGGTACTATTTAAGGAAACCATTCAATTGGTTTGTTTGCAGATAATACTTTAGTTTATGTCGCTAATGAAGATTTACATCAAGGTATTAAAATAATAAATGACACCTTAGCAAGTGTAGAATTATATTTACGAATTAATAAACTTAAGTTAAATGTTAGTAAACGTAAGACTATTAGCCACTTCTTATAAGTATAAACAAATTAATGCTAATTTGATTAACATCGTAATAGACAATGAAACGGTGGAAATTGTTTCTGAATTTAAATACTTAGGGTTTATT
Organism: Monochamus alternatus; assembly: GCA_037114965.1. Classification (NCBI taxonomy): domain Eukaryota; kingdom Metazoa; phylum Arthropoda; class Insecta; order Coleoptera; family Cerambycidae; genus Monochamus; species Monochamus alternatus. The sequence continues at coordinate 56,929,725 of CM073433.1, forward strand.
AAATAATCATTAAGAATTTATTATTAAAAATATTTCAAAAAAACTATACTTCTTTTCTAGAATAACAAATAAACCAGCAAATCAACTTTCAATGTATGCTACGGTAGTGGTAAAAAAGTGAATGTATTTAGGGAACAAAAAACACAATAAAAAATTGCAAACCATGAAATTTCTGCGTTTATCTGAGCAAGGATGACTGCTTTACATGATACAGGACATTCTAATCATCAGATATCGAACATGTTGGACATTCCTAGATCATCTTTTGTACGAATAGTACACAGATATGAAGAATTTGATACAGTAGAAAACAGATCTAGTGGATGTCCTCGAGTATCTAATGAAATGGAGGATCGGTATTTGGTGCAATATGCCCGTAGATACCGCACATCTTCAGTTTCAGCTCTCAGAGCCCACTTTCAGGGTACGTTTCGCCGTGTTATATCGACACCTACTATTCGTAGACGACTCCACAACGCAAACTTACGTGCTAGAAGACCATTACGGGTTCGCACTCTACTTCCAAGGCATCGTGCTGCCCGTCTCCAGTGAGCGCGAAAGCATAGGTGTTGGCTTTAACGCCAACGGCGGTGGGTCTTATTTACAGATGAAACCAGAATTGGGCTGGTTACTGATGACAATCGACAAAGAGTCTGGAATGAACCAGGTCGTCAACAGCGACTTTATTTTCTCCGTGAAGTTGCTCCGTATTAAGGGAGTACCGTAATGTTTTGGGGTGGAATAATGTTCAACCGAATTAGGTGAAAATTTTGTGTTTATGGACGGCAACGCTCGACCACATCACACAAGAAGGGTTCAAGAGACACTCGAAGCAGGACATATCAATAGATTACATTGGCCAGCCAACTCTCCTGACATGAATCCTATTGAAAACATATGGGATTTCGTTGCTAGAGCTATTCATAATCATATTTCTCCACGTCAGACTGCAGATGAGTTAGTCGTGGTAGTAGAAGAGGAATGGAACAATATTCCGCAAGAGATCATTAACTGCTTGATTATCTCGATGCACAGACGTGTCAATATGCTATTGGAACGTGGTGGAGGTCATACCGACTATTACTCAAGTAGAGAACTTGCTTTGTTACTTACTCTGTTACTCAGTTTATTCAATATATTCTTTTCACAAAAAAAAAGATTAAAAAAACAATATACTTTTATAAATATATTTGGTTTTTCTGACGAAAAGATTTTTTAATCAGAATAAATTATGTTAGTTACAAAAACTTCAAAATAGAGGTATGAGAATCATATTAAAATGTAATAGATATACACCAATTCAAAGTGTGTTGAAGAATGTATTATCTAAACATGATTTTTATATTTAAAATTGTACATTCAAACACCTAATTCAAAAAAATGTTGGAACACTATTTTATAAAAGATTAGGGTATTTATTAGGCTTGCCTACAATTGAAATAAACTACTACTACTATACGTTAACACTACAACTTTTATTTAACTTGCAAGAGAAGTATGAGTAAATTTCGCAGATACGAGCTGGAAAATAAGCAATTTCATCCTCTAAATTACTTTTTCCTCGAAGGCAAATACTGCATACCTTCGTTTCTAACGTTTTCAAAAGGTTGTACCTTAAGACCAAACTTATGAGCCTTGATGGCTTTTGCCATCCTCTGGGCAAATAAGCGGAAAATCCTAAATAAATACCATAAAATAAACGGGAAAATTAACCGTTCAAACAGATCCGAGAGCGTCCCAAATTTCTATTTCCATACCTGAAGCAGGGTCTGTTTTATTTTCATGATTAAGTAATATGTGACAGATTGTACAAATCTCTCAAAGCAAACGGCCGCGACAGATTGCCGTGCAACTTGAAGAGAAATCATTACGGGGGATCCCGTTGGGACCGTTCAGATTAATACGTAAAGTTTCCGAATAATTACGGAAGAATATATGTCAGAACTGCAAACAGTGACAACCTTCCGAATAATCTCCAGACGCTCTTTCACGTCCAAAGCATAAAACCTGGAAACTATCCACCGGAAACTTTCGTATTCAGACATCCAACTTCGACGGAGTGCCATTCGAGGAGTTTTACGTTTTGACTCGATCATCTCGCGAGTCGCGACTCGCTTGCCGATGAACCTAGTCGACGGAGTAACGTTCACTTTACCTGGATTGCGCGACGAAATCCTATTCTGAGCCAATTTGCAGCGCAGGATTAAAGAAATCTGATAGAGTACTTTGCAAAAGATAAAATCACACATCTGATGTTTGTTTGAACCTTTCCACCCCAGCTCTTTAAATCGGGTGGTACATTGTATAGACTGAAAAAGTAAAGCCCGCCTTTGTTGGCGGATCTCAGGTCCGGACTTGATGACGACCTTATTAAATATGCTTTATTTATATTAAAACAAATTTAATCTTATTCACGTCAACAAATCGACAGAAACATGCCATTTATTTACCTGCAGGGGCTCGATTCTCGAGTTTAATAGAACACATTCCCTCAGAAAGTAACGTAGAAAATACAAATCTATATTCTTGACCATTCTCATTGTAGTTATTTTCCATAAAAATTGAGGGATTATTTTACATGGTTTTTGCTAAAGGAATATAAAGCTTCAAGAATTGTAAATATGCACATTGATGATAATATAGTCAAAAAAATTTTAACTGTCATGATTTTCCACTCGAATTTATTTCACTGTATTCGAGAATTGAGGCCCAGGAGTGTTGTTTTTATTTGGATATGTTTAGACTTACAGCAGGTTACTATTCGTAAAACAACAACAGTTGCAATGGAACCGTACGTTGGGATACGTAGATAGAAGCAACGTCATATTACTACGTTCATTTTGACGGCATAAAAAGTATTCTACGGCGACTACACTCAAGTGGTGCTACTTCTATTTTATATACTTACATAACTTTCTCTGCGATCAAAGTGCAGGTTTTAAGATGAATAGTTTCTGAACTTAAACAATTTATTAATTGTTAATAACATATTCATAAAAATGAAACTCGCAAACATGAAGATGTTAAAGAATTAATTTTGCCTGGGGTAGGTCGCAGCTTTATCCGACATAAAAAATTTTATTAACCAAGCCGCAGGCTTATCTCGCTTAATAAAGGAAGGATTTTTTATAAAATATCAGACGAGTTTTAGCTGTTGAGGTTTTACGTTCGTTTTCCGAATTAAATTTTCAGAATTGGGAGATTCTTTATAAATTTACAGTCTTTTCATTAAAATTTACATTGGCCTAGATTGTAAATTCCAGGCACATCAATTGAAATCTAAAAGATGTAAACGATCTGGATTGCTGTCTAGAAACTGAATTTTTTATCTAATTAAAAATTTGTTTTCAAATTAAAACTTTCTGGGTACCCACTTCTTACTTATTTTTACATTATATTGGCAAAAGTTAGGTACCTGTCTCGCACGACTGATAGCATCTGCGTTATTAAACTCCGTTGATTCTCAGGCAAAGCCAGTGAAAAACTTTTAAGACAGGGATCCCACTTCTGAACCAATTCCATTTACAGCACCATCAATCATCCCGGTTATATTGCACTAGCGATAATATATCATTATTTTTCATTCAATTCAAACATTTCCATCTAGATATTAGTAAATAGTAAATTTTTAGTATTAATTGAAATTCTGACATTTAGCGATAGTGTTTTCTTATTGAAAATAGATGGGCTACTTTTTTTAAAATAACTGACCATGTTGTTGGTTTGTCCCAATTTATTTATTTATTTTATTCATAGGTCTCCTGACTGTTCTCAAGTTTTGTTACATTTTATAAAAATACACACGTGCATGTCTACATAAATAATACTATTGATTTCATAAGTGTAATCGATATTTTGAAGCCACAAGAACTCTACTAGAACAATTACCTAACATGTGTTTACTGTATATATTGAGTGATTCTAAGCCAATGTCACTGCTTAGGAGCTGTTCCTACTATACTGTATCTACTGGTCTAGAAGGCATAGAGCAAAGAAGGAAAAACCTTTTCAAATTCCAACCTTGACATCCTATATCTGTTTTATTATCAACATTTTAATTTAATTAAACTATAAGTTTTTACATTTGCAAAGAACAAATGAAGCCTAATTACAATTTAACACGTCTTATTAAACCGATGCCAGGAGCGGAGAACCATACGAGTTAATCGCGTTTCCCCATAAGAATGGCTCTTTGAAAAGGCCGAACAAATTAACCCGGCCAAAGGGTAAAAGATGGAGGCCCTCCTTGACGGCGCGAGACGCTAAAAGGCGTCCGTTATCTACGCAGGATAAGCACTCCCGCGAGATAGGCCAAATCCTTTAATAAATAAGGAGAAATGATATCTGGCTCGCACGAGAATATATCGTTTGCTTAAACGATTCGGATGGGGAGATTTATATTTATTATTTCGTTTCCTAGCTGTGATATAAAAGGCGTTGGCGCTGAAAAATCAATAAATGATACAGTACGTCTATGTGTTAAGCATGTGGTACTTCCGGTTTTCCCGGAAATCGCGTCACCTGTCTTTTTCTAATTGGAACATTAATATTTTTGTTACAGATATCGAATGTAAGGTAAATTCTGAGTCAGATGATCAGACTGATTTTTTTAAATTCATTTTATGATAATTTTGTCTTTCAAATAAACCATTTAAGAAATTGGTTATAAACTGGCAATTGTTAGACGGTTACATGTAAATATTTTGCATATTTGAAAATTAGTATTTAAATTTCAAGTAATAATAATAATAATAATAATAACTTAATAGTTGCGTGTCAATAAAAATTGATTTTTTTTGTATATATTTCCCACTGGGCCTATATATAAAGATTCTCTTATCTGACGTGGAGAATGTAGCACTATACATATTGAAAATCATTTGTAGTCTGCCCACGTCTCTTTCAGCTTTAGGAAGAATAAAATATCCCGCAAAAGCTGTTACGTCAACAAGTGAAATAAAGTTATAACTTGAAACGGATCTCCTTCAACAAATTGAATTTTTTGCAGTTTTATTTAGAACTAATTTCCGCGGACTGTCCTATAATTTCACTGACGCTTCGTACGGAGGCAGATTTAAATGTATATTTACTTAAAAAACGAATGGCGTTCAAGTCGTGGAAATTAAACGTCTTAATGAATGAAAATTTTAGCATTTAAGACGGTTACATTAAAATGTGACCTGTTTCTTGTTGAAATCGTGAGAGAGTTCTAATTTACAGTTATTACAGTTTCTGCAAGCTTAAGTACATTAATTTTACATAAATAACGGGAAGTTCTGGAGTTTATTCAGTTAAATTTTGGAATTTATTTCGTTAGCAGTGCCTTGGAGGAAGTAATATTCGAAATTCTGTTGCTAATAAGTTATTTAATGAAAATACAATTGAAAAAGTTCGGAGTTTATGTACAAATTTTATGTTATTCATGCCTATACCTACATTAAAATAGTTTTACAAAATAATCTCATAATTTCTATATTTGTTAATTTATTTTATTTGTTAAAAAACACATTTCGGCTTTGTGACGAATTTTAATGAAAATTAAACCTTCAATTCAATAAACGTTAAAACGTAGTCCTGTTATTTTATAATTCATAAAGTGTAATTTATTAAAATCATATAAAATGTAAAGCTTTTAGTCGACTAATTCTGTTTTGCAATTCGCATTCACAATTTACCTGCAACATTTTATTATGAATATTTCCATGAGGATGCAGTATCCGTAAAAGCTCTAGTAATTTAATTCTTTCAGAATAAACAAAATAGAATTATTTATATATTTTGTCAATTATGGTCCTTTTCAAAATTTTAGTGTGCCACATGTAGAATATGAATTAATTAAAGTTAGGCCGTTACAGACGCCGATGAGAGACCGTATCATCATTCATTATTCAGGGCTTGAAATTATTCCAAATATTATTCCTAAGCCTGTAGTACAAGCGAGCAAAGTGGTATATTTACTGGGCTTAGTTTTAAGCCCATAGTTCAGTGAGAAGCTTGTTCATTATTTATTAAACTGTTCTCGCGTATCGCTTTGTGCAGATCCAACAATATTTTTAGATGTATTACATCACTTAAAAACCGTTAAGCACAAATAGTAATAGTAAAGCCTAGCGTGTTACGATTATTTGCTCCCTCCGACCTATTATGTAAATTGAGTGAAAAACACATTTAATGAAATTTAGCATTTCTTCATATTGTCATTGGGTTTACACACTTTTAAGTACTTATGTTTTAAATTTTAATTGCGTTAGTTGACCATTTTTGTCATATGAGTGATAACAGATGACGTATGGTATCAGAGAACATACATATGACTTCATTGATAGGAATTGTAGGAGATTTGATTTATATTAGCTTAAAATACCTTTCTAAAACAGTAAAAAAACAGTCTTACTCGTCTCGACAGTTAAAATATTCTCTTTCAATAGAGAAGTAAATGTAAAATTTACTAACCCCACATAAAAAAACAACGTTCTTTACACAGTGAATACCCGACAGGGTAAACGTAATATCGACTCCCCCGCTGGATGTTCTCCTATTTCACCCGGTTCCTAAATGTTTTATGGCCTTGTAATCACCTCAGGAGTACATTACAGCTCACTTAGAGCGCAAAGATGACTTCACGCCAGGTTGCTCTCGACTTCTTGTCGTTCCTCACGGTTATAATTAACTCCAGCTCCTAGTGGATGAAATCTCTGGATGTGGGTTATGTATTTCCCCAGACAAAAGCAAAAGTTATGGAATCGTGTAATCCAATGTTTAGTTACGTTAAATTTGACGTTGTAAAGTTTTCGGTGCGTATTTTTGGCAACGAAATCAATTAAGATTGTTATTCTGAGTATGATAGAGAAGTTTTCTGCTCTTCCCTTTTACATTCTGCTTCCACTCTGCATGAAGCTAAAATAATTTAGATAATTGTCTCGATAAGTTAATCAAATATTTAACGTACCTGCCACCACTGTTGGAGAATTGTTTCAGATCCATATACATTAAATAATTTATATGTACTTCAAAAGTTTGCCTATAGCACGTATATTAACAATATTTTATTACATTTAATGAAATTTAGCATTTCTTCATATTGTCATTGGGTTTACACACTTTTAAGTACTTATGTTTTAAATTTTAATTGCGTTAGTTGACAATTTTTGTCATATGAGTGATAACAGATGACGTATGGTAAAAAATTAACTGCCATGAGAAGGGAGGGGAGGCCATAATAACAGGCACAGATACTTGGTTGTTCGATCATAGCAATCTTTCCATTTCGGTTAAGAGCTCAATTATGCCCACCCGTAACTGCTATCAGTTACGTTAACCTGGATGTTCAATCATAGGCCTGAATATAGGTTTAATGGAATTGTGGAAGCAACCATAACAACAATAACAATAAAAATAATATTCTCACTTTCCAATTTACACCATACTTTTTTATGCAAATTATAATTTGAAAATGTATTTACAATTGCGGTCCATAGTCTATGATCGAGTTAGAACAACATACTTATGGTTATCGCGTCCACAGACAGCAGTGTGTAGACGATACATAGCGAAACTACACATACTTTGGTTTCTCTAACCGAATATTGTGTAGATAAGCTCATTTCTTTGTTAAAATATTAAATTTACTCAAAATTCAACACCAAATTAATTCACTCATAAATGAGTGAACTTAATGTTATTTTTTACTGTGTAAAATTTTCGGTGTGTATTTTTGGCAACGAAATCGGCACCGGTATAATTTTGTGGAGAAATGAGAATTTAACCAGCGCTAACCGAAGGTCTTTCCCTGAATTAAAATCCCGACCTTCGTTTTTTACTGCGCCCTAATTTTCTGCCCTATTGTCAGCCCAGAATATCCGGCTTTCCCGTGTAATTACTTCATGATAAAGGTAATAATAGCGCAATTACAGTCGAAATTGAGGCGGAGTGTTTCCTTTTAATGACGGCAATTCGGAGGTAATTTTTGCAGATAGAAAAAGTCGGAGGTACAGGCGCCGTACCTACTCTGTTGAGTAATTAAGAGAGGAGCCAATTAGCGGCAAACTCTTTGAGTAAACTCTCAGATCGCGGTCTCGTGGGAAATCTCGCGTCGGCCTGGGAGACATGATTCATTGTTATACGGCGTTGATGTTGGGATGATTGTGAAATTTGTACTATTTCGGCAAAAAGTGATTGATGAAGTTCTTAGGGCAAAGTAAGTTTCAATTCCTCTAAGGGTAATTCATTATGTTTTATGTAACTTACAGAGCAGACATGGAATAGTTGATTGTTTGCGCGTCTTTCGAAGCCGCTAGTCGATCCAGGCCAGCTGGTTGAATATCCAAACAGCACCGTGTAGCACTAGATATGCTATAGAAATTACGTAGCAAATAGATTTTCTGTTGTATAAAATGTTATTTCTTTATATAAAGCAAGGAAAGAGTTCGACCGACGACAGAAATCGATCGTTCATGAACCGTCTTGGCTCCAGCGAGTTCGTAGGCAGGTACTAATAGCAAATCATAATATTTGTGTTATTCCGGCAAATAAAATAGCTCCACGCCGTGTTATGAGAAGAAACAATAAAGATTGCTGGCAGGAACTCGCTTCGTATAGACCATTACAAGCTGTTTATTTTCCTTGTTTGGGCTGTTGCACGTTGTAAATTGCTTGAATCCATTTTAACTTTATAATGCGACGATTTAGGATGTTTCTAACTTTGCCATTTCGGTAATTACCTGCAAATGCATCATTAGCTACATTTAATGTCAAATATACGTACTGTTTTAAAGTTAAAAAGTCGTACTTAGACTTTTTTAGACGTAGGACGCCACTTTAAAGACATTTTCGTTTTATAGTTATGTCAATCAATAAGATAATGCTATCCAAACTAAAACCTTCCAGCAACAAAGTTACGCCGTTGTTGTATAATTGCTTATCGATATGAAATTTGAAAGTCTTCGATGCCGGTAAATTAATTACCGTTGACTTTACGAGCAGGGCATTAATTTGCCGTAGAGCGCAGAAGGAAGCATAATTTTGTTCCGGAGTAATCACAGAGTGTCACATCGTTAAAATAACCGAGGTGACCTGGCCCGTCAGCTTGGTTAATCTTCCCAGGCCAGTGTTAAGGAATCCGTACACCGAAAGCAAATTTGCGCGTGTATGCACGGACTATATCTCAGTATTTACATCTTCATTTAAAACGTCAACGTGTAAAATGCAATAATTATCTGCAGTAAGCCGCCAACAACCAGAGATACTTTTTGTAGTGCAAGTCTGTCAGAGTTTGACGGCATGGAAGTGCCTCTATCTCTGTACGGGCAGCTTTACAGCGACGTTAATGAAGAAAATCGCCCGGAGCAGCGCGACGAGCATGAATAATGGACTCTTGCATAGTACATTTTATTTTCTGGTGCATGACCTCGCACAGCTCGTCCATTTAAATTGGATTGTACGACGGGATTACATGGCTGTTGAGAAAAATCACCGTGTAGTCTCTAAAATGGAGGTGGATAATGCAGACGGTACGGCAGTAACACGGACACATATTTTGATTTCTCTAACCAAATAATGTGTAGATAAGCACATTTCTTTGATAAAATATTTACTAAAAATTCAACACCAAATTAATTCACTCATAAATGAGCTTGAATTTACTCAATGTTATTTTTTACTGTGTATGGTCATAGGAGATATATAGTATGGCAGTTATATTTGTTATTTTTTCGTCAAATTTTATAAAATCAATGTAAAGAGAAAAATTTCCAACTGGAATCCATGACGTCATCGCCGTTTCTTGTAATCATATTTCCATCTAAAACTAGGGTTCGTATTCAATTAATACCAGAATTATACTAAAAGCTATTACCGCATTCCGGCACATAGAAACAAACACGAATTTAGGTGTCCTCCCTCGAGAGCTATTGTGCAAGGATAAGCTCTAATGTATTCGGCCAGGGGAGGACTAAATAATCGGGGAGGCGAAGACGTCGTTACCCCATTTAGGTGCACGTGAAATGAACATTGGGTGCCCTTAGGGGGTAGAAATTTTGATGAACAGTGCCGGAAGCTTCGACATATCAAGAAAAGTCATCGGTTTTTTATAGATAAATAACTCATTTCAAAGAGGTTGTCGCCAGAAAAAGTAACAGAAAAGGAATATTCTGATCTTGAGACAGTCGAGTTAAACATCTCCAATTTCTCCAGACAGGTAAAGTCCTTCTATACATTCAACAGTGTAAACTCAAAGCGACAACGTTTATCGCAGCACAAATAAATCGACGAGTCGCAAGACACCCTTGCGAAGTGAAAGCAGCCAAGATAAACACAAGAATCAGCTGGATGTGGGCGAGGACTACTGATCTTTATTGCAGAACTCCTAAAGCCACCAAAGGCGAACCTCTGCGAACGAATAAATCGTTCGTTTCTGGCGATGTAAATTCGTTTAGAGGTTCAACAAGTGAGCTGGCAGCTTCCCTTCGGTTATTCTACGTTGTTTAGAAGCGTTCAAGAGCCGCCTGCCTGTAATGAAAATAATGTTTGTCTTTGTGTTATTTGTAAAAGTCACTTTAGACATACGCGTACTATTGGCCGACATATACCGGGTGTTCGCGAAAATGTTGAAAATATCTCGAGTGCCGGTAGAACATGAAAAAATAATATCCTAAAATAAGTTCCTCACAATTTTTTTCCTACAGGCTTCCTTCACGGACACATATTTCCGAAGCGGGGGGGCTGTAGGAAACATTTTTATAGGAACGTATTTTTTCAAGTTCTATCCGCACGCGAGAGATTTCCCACATTTTTCCGGACACCCTGTAGACATCTCTGTTCGTATAATAAATCTGTCTGATCCCTGCTCTCTAATATTTCAGACAGGGGAGATATCGAAACGACAAAACCGTCGAGAGATCGCTGTGCATGACAATGCTGCTGCTCGAATAACCGCATTTCTAACCCTTACGCGACGATCAACTGGTAGAAATTTACATATTCTGTCGTTATTAACATCAGTTCAACACGAGCTACACCGATATGTATAATTTAAAATTAATTTTTATCTTGTAGTGTTTTTACTAGAAATTAGAATCTGGTCTGAAATATAACTCGACATATAATTTATTTTAAAGGTATGAACGCGGTAAAGCACATCTACGTGGTCGAGTGTCTAGACGTACCTAAATCCTCCGTGGAAATGATTTACATAACGTGCGATAGACGGCTTTAGTGGATCGTACAGAAAATAAGCAAAAACAAATCCTACGTTTGCTTACATTGTAGGAAACGTATCGATTTGGCATCAAATTCTAATCATACATTTTATATAGGCGGACTGAATTGTTTAAATATTGTAGAATCGACGTTAACCCTCACATCCCCACGTCTGTTTAGATTAATAAAGAGATGAAGAGACGAAACGTAAATTCCCTCTGCACCGAATAAATCTAAAGAGATAAGTACTGAAGCGCATTCCAGTGGAAGATCCAACCCCATTACCTCGGAGTGAGCTCGGTATGAAACACGCAGTTAGTTAATTGACGCGGTTAGGGCTGCAAAGTTTACGTATTTCGTTTGTGAACTTTAATGTCTTTATCTGTTTAAGTATTAAAGAGCGTAATAATAACAGCTTTCGCAAAATTAGCAATAAAAATATGTTATTTGCTATTTCAGTAAGCGTTGATATTCGACCATATGTTTATTAGGTTTTTTTGTTCACTTTTGCCCCCCTCAACATCCCTATCGAATATTGGGGGTTCCCCCCAATTACCCTGTGGTAAATATAATTCTTTTTGCGGTTTTAGACCTTCATATCTAAGCAATCATTTCTGAAATACGTGCTACTAATAGCTCTGAGCCGTCTGTCGACGGCATATATCAACAGTTAACATCAGTATTCAGTTTGCGGCGTCGGCATGAATTCCCTATTTCCTAGTGGTCACACGGGCCTTCCTGCATTTAGGTTCAACCAAGTTTTCCGTACTCTGCCCTAAAGCGAGGGCTAAGTGCCCTCGCAGCTAACAATACAATCTAGTAGAAAGTTTCCAAAGTTCTTCTCGCAATTTCGATCTGCTTAGGTCTAATTCATAGACCATTACTCGCCAAAGGCGGTACTGTTTTGTAGCAGGGACTTTCAGTCTCTCACAATATTAGCCTGGAAGATTTTTTAATTTTCAGATGTATGACAAAGTTCAAACTATGCTTCATATAAATATTACTCGTATATTTTCGAAAGGTATTAACATTAACTTGATAAAATATAATATGTTTAGTTAACCTGGTGCTTTTTAAATGGAATGTTCACTGCACTTTATGAGTTGCATAAATTAAAGTTGTGTCGTGTTTCAAGTAATCTGGACACCAAATAGCTCTTTAGTTGCCAACACCCAGATAAACAAAGCTCGTTATTTAAAAAAATGTAATTTTGTATGTATATAACTTTACTAAAAGACAAGTTCAAACATTACTTGCTTGATGTATGCAACAATATTCTGAAAACAGTCTTCTTACAGTGACAAATATTCTACAGGGTGTCTGGTCGTTACAATAATTTTAGGAGGTGATAGAATACTTAATTTTAAGTGGATTGACACAAACATACCTATATACCAAGTGTTACAATATTTGTGATAATTAATTCTACAATTATTGACATGTAGAAGAAAGACAACCCCCTGTATTTTCGTTTTCGTGTAAACATTAATGATTATGGAAATAAATGAAATTTATTTACCATCCTTTTTCATACTTATTTTCTCAAAGTTTATTATTTTAATGTTATATATACGAAAATTAGTATTCAAATTTACCAGCTGGAGTTCGTTTTGATTGAACTGTAAATATACTTAAGAAATTAATTTTTATGCTCTCCCAAAATGTAGGTACCTATTACTGTTAAAACCTACACAAACTTGTTACATGCACGTCGATTTTCGCATATATAACATTTTCATCAACTAATTTACTATTTGCAAGTTTCATCTATTTGCTTATTTTGTATCAAAGTTATATGTGTTGCACAAAGCGTAATGCGAAATAACATTTCGCGGCTTTCACAGAGAAATAAAACTTGATGGAGTTGTATATGTTAGCGGCGCTAGCCTTAGATTAACTTTTTAGTGAAGCTGTTAATCAAAGCAGCATAATACTTTGATAGTTATGCAAGGTGATCACAAATTACGTACATTATATTTTTTATACAGCCTCACACCTCAAAATGAACTGATTTATGGGTACACTTAAGTAAATTTATCATGATTATATCGCACATCTAACTGTCCTGTAATATACCCGAGGTTAAAGAACGTTCGATTTAAAACGGTAATTAACGGTTAAGTTAGTCATATCGCCTAGGATACTGCTGTATACACTCTCCTTTTTTATTTTTACATAATTTTACCTTTTCGTCAGGCTCTTATAATTATTTGATGGAGCAAGTAAATATTTTATGTCACAATAGAAAAGTTAAAGCGGGCATAAATACTTATTACGTTTGTATTTAAACATCCCTCCTTTTTAAATTAGAAGTTGAAATAATAAATATTATATCCTATTATTCATAAAAAATGATAGATAGAAATATAATTCGAATACGATTCATTTCCGGGTTCTCTGTGACCAACTGCCGGAACGATCCGCTGTCGCGCCTCGTTCAATCCCGGCCGATGGGGCCGACACAGAGATTTTCATACTAAAAGGGCCTTAAAATGATAGAAGTTTAATGTGGCGAAATTCTGAAGTTTTGCACTTCTACGCGAATCCTTAATAGTATTTGGGAGTTCTTTAAAATGAAGTCCGCGATTTGGCAGAAATGAATAGGACTTTTTCAGCAGACTTGAAAAGAGTTGTCTTAGGAACTCGCGTATCCCAAGATTTACTTGTTCACTTTACTTACGCGGACAGCTTTATCCAATTGAAAATTTAAATAGACATTTTGCAAGTCGAACTTATATCCCATTTTCATTTAGAGTTACAATCGTCCAACAGATCGTCCATTGTGTACTATTTATATGGAAGTGTGGTACAAAATTTATCTGTAGATGTAAATATTGTTATAACACGAACTTTCATAGTTCTGCATATAAGATTGTTTACTTTTGTTTGTAAGTATGTGAAAATAATTGTTAAAACGTGTGGTTAGAATATAATGTATGTCTTACAAACGCTTTTTAAAAGTTAATACTTTATTTGTGGATAAACAAAATATCAAGAATTTTAATTTTGATATTAGTTTTGTTTTAATCATTACTAAATTATATTCGGATTCCAGAAATATATATTGTTATCTACATATTTCCATCTATATGTGAAAACAAAGCTGCTACGGACGAACTAGTATGTACTAATATTTTAATTAATAGACAATTATTTTAAATACGATCCTGAAGTTTACCTGTTCAATTTCTTGAAATACAAATTAGATTCCGTCACAATGAATTCATGTAGTAATGGTCGACCCATAATTTAATTATTAATTCGCTTTTTGTGGCCTGCCTAAGTAAATAAAACATGTTTGCCTCGTCCTTGTTGACATAAAAGCATGTCTGTATTGTAAGGTACTCATTTTAATTTTTAAAGTTTTGGGGCATTGTAAAAGTTTATAAAAGTGCCTGAAAAAGATAAATATCATATGTGGATATAATTTTTATTATCTGATCAATGTAAAAATATCGAAATTTAAGTTCACTGCGTTTAATTCTGGCCAGCGTAGTGAGCGTCCTCTGGCAGTAATTGGACAGAAATCGTGTTGTGTCAAACATAATGGGGATTACATCGAGTTAAAATTAATGAACGCGTAGAAGCGGCTTAGGATTGCTTCCGTAAGTAGTTTTTCTCGTCGTTCTGGTCTCCGGGCAAACGTAATTAACGATGCACGGACTTGCTTTGCCTTTCAGACACTAAGTGACAACCTTCAAAGACCCAGAGGAATTAGTACCTAGGAAGGTTGCTTATTTTTTACAATCCTTCCGAGAGAAGGGGTTCATAAAATCGATTCCTACACCGAGAAACCGTTCTTTATCTCTATTCCCTAAAATTATCAAGTCTGTGAATAATGTTTTTTATTTGCGACAGTTTATTTTCCAGTTATAAGGACATAGTGTTGAGCGTGTGAAGAAAAAAATTCATACCGTTTTACAGAACAATCCTAACTTTATGCCTTATAGTAGATCTTTTTCATAGCAAATAAGTAGATTTCTCTGAACGCATTCTAAATGTGCCATCCATTAAAATTATATATACTTTAAATATGCCCTAGAGACCTCTATGGACGTTGAACACATGTTTTCGAAACCAAAATGGATTATTAGCTACAAACGCCACAGCCTAACACCTGAACATTTACAGCACTTACTAGTTATTGTGAGTGAGAACAGACCAATTGTCGCCCAAACGTAAAATTATTGTTGTATCGAAATTGTTTGTTAAAATTATATTTTCAGTCACATTAAATCAAAATCAAATTAACTTGAATAGTATTAAAATTCTTGCTGCAACCAGTGATACCCTACGATTTTTGTTCGTGACAGCTGACAAAGCCAGAATTTGCATTGCGTTGCTTTCGAATAAATTAAATAAATTGATATCACAATCTATATATAACATAAATATATTAATTTCATATTATTTCACATAATTCTATTCTTTGAATATGTAATTCAAACAGTTTTCTCTAGCTAAATAATATGTTCGGAATTTGTTTGATGTAATAACTTTAATAAAACATGTAATATTTTTTCCTTTTTATTTAAAAAAGATAATTTGAATAACATTATAATAAATTAAAAATCTCGGCAGTATATATCAAAGGAAATTTATTCCTTTGCTGTATTTTCCTGTTATTTAAGACGTTATTGTCTACCATTAGTCACTGCTTTGAGCGTTTCATAACAAAATAAGCTGGAATGGAATCGTATTTCTGTATAATACATGTCTTGAAGATTTCTGGAATACGTCTCAGAAAAATGTAAACGTAACGATTGTATTATTGGGATTAATATATTTTTAAAGGGGCTATTTTTTTCCAATATTACTTTGCGCAGCGTTCACCAAAACTCTAATGAATTTATACGTCTTGAAAATGTTTACCTTTAATCATCTCATCTTAGATTACACTTGATAAGAAGACGGTTTTACAGACTTCAAAGCAAAGTTACAATTTCACTACGTATATAAAGACTCAAGATGTGGAAAAGTCATTAAAAAATAATTAAGTTTAAAATTAAAATTTTGGTTGGTAAATATTAGACATAAATGGAACTCCTTCCTTAAATTATCTTTAAAAATATTCCATTAATAGTAACATTTGTATATAGATATATTATATGTGTAACTGTTCGCTATTAAAATACTATTATTATTAAATGAAATGTCTGGTAAAATATTTAACAAAGGGTTTAAATTCCTATCTAAATAACACAGACGAGTCCTTTTGAACCCTTTGCTCTCATTGAATATTTATCCAACAAAAACCCTTGTTAATGCAAAGCAAATACCTGCTGCATGGAATTTTCTGTATAATTGAGATGACTTAAAATCTGTTCATCAAAAATAAGCCAGTTAGAAAAAAAAAGAAAATTAAAAATTAATATTTGTTTTTTGTTATACATTTTTATTAGGTATTAATAATATTGTGTGCATATGACTTATATAACAGGAATTGTAAGAAAATTGATTTAAGGTCGCCGTATTTCTCGCCGTAAAATGATCAAATTTGTAATGTTTTTCATAATAAAACACGTAGAGCGAAAGTAATATCAAAAATAAAATTATTGATGTTTTGTTTATCCACTTTTACTATTTAAGTTTTCCTAAAATAATATAATAACTTTTAAAATGCATTTGTATGACACATATTATTTTGCTATTCTAACCTTACATTTTAACAATTATTTTCGCATATAAGCAAAAGTGAACAATATTATATGCACAACCATGCAAATATAACAATATTTACATCTGCAGTTCAATTTAAAATAAAACGTATTTTGAAAGGTTTCTGTAACTAAAAATTTGTTGGTTAGATCGCTTTTAGTTGTTATATATTCATTTTACTTCGGTACCTTTGAATATTCGCAGGTGACATGATGAGATAATTTCTATATTATTCAATTCTTAAATGTCTAAAATTACTTGGAAAAAACACTATTTCAAGAATACGGCGCCCTTAAATATCTTCACAGTAAAAAAAGTAATTTATGTACCATCAGTACCTACTAATATCGTTAGTAAGTACTAGGGCTGTCAATCCCGGAAAAAAATTTCGATCTCGGGATTTCGGAATTAACTTATATAATTAATTTATAATCCCGCATCCCGGGATTGATTGATGTCGACAATTTCGATATATTACGAAAAAATAATATTATTTTAAGTTATATTTATTTAAAGAGAACATAATGGTAAATGTAAAAAAACGTTACATTATAATTAATATGAATAATCATATTTGTATATGAAATTTATTTTTTATACATATTTTGGAAAAAATCCCGTAATTGGCGGTACTAGTATATACTATATACTGTATGTGCTTATCTGGCAGTAGCTAGCGTCTTCGTAACGAGATATTCAGAAACTAATTTGCGGAAGATCAGGGCTAAAAATTTGAAACGAAAATATATTTCATTTGCGAAGAAGACCCATTTACCCACATCTACAAGTAAAAGAACAACAGAGGCAGTTAGCATAAATTTAAAATCCTTTTAACATTCAAATTCCGCCCGCCTATTAATTCCAAGTGTAAGTGCTCGCGAAATATTAATAATGGAAAAGGTAGTTCTGTGACCGGCCGCGTAAGAATTCCAAATGGAATCGGTGCAACGTGCACTCTAATTCACTTATCCGGACGGACTTTTTCCTGTTAAGTGCGCCCGGAATTAGCGCCCTGCCCGAAGTTTAGAGATTCCGGAACTGTAATTACCTTTCCGTGCTCTTAATGAATGCCGATAACTGTAATCCGATCAGTGGAAATTGTAAAGTCGAGTGGTAAGGAAATACCGGGCAATGTTTGGTAATGGTAATTGCCTATGAGTACCCAAGTTTTCCTTTTCAAATTAGAAAAACTATAATACGAGGATGGATCAAGTATAAACCGACGTTTGTAATTCTACTGAGTAGATAATTTAATTTTTTTTTTGTATTTTATATATACTTACCTTTATAACTAACATTGAAAAATATGCATAGAGAAAACTTTTTCAATAACTAATATTATTTCACATATATGACTGAATATGAATGTGAAAAAAATTGAACAATATGCACATGTTGAAAAATGTATATACCAAAGAGTTCGTCAATCAGTTCAAATATTTGCGTTTTGTTTAACCTGAATAGTGTATCAGAAGTCAATTTAAAAATGTATGATATTATTTTTGTAGCCATATGGAGAGTGTATTAACAGATGAAGTTGAAAAGAGAGAAAAGTTTTTTACTTTTATTGTCATGCATAAAAGTCTGCTTGTTAAAATGTACAAAAGTAGATATTTAAACTAGTCAAGCCCTTATCAGTAGCAGAAATAACTTCTGTGTGGGAGGATTTTTTTAGTGGAATTTGTCCATCGGTCCTCTAAATTTGAATTATCCATTCTTCTCTGTAAAAGTGTATTGTCAACCTATCATCTAAAAATGTGTTGCAATGTAGGTATTTCATTCACATTAGAAAATATTTTCGCTGAAACTACTACATAGTTATTCTTGAAACATCAGTATATTTTCCTTGGTTTTTGCAAATATTTGTAGATACCTACGTACATCTATATGAAAATAAATATTTTTAGCTGGAATTTTAGTTACAGTAAATTTATAATTAACGTAACGTTATTCCTTAATATATAAAGTAAATTAAAATTCTCCAGTAAATATTATGTAAAAAGAGCATTATAAAACATGGAAATTTCCACCAATTTTGAATCTTTGAAAGGGTCTTGTAGGCAAACTGTTAGTCCTCGGATTTTGCACCCCACCGCGGCAAAAATTGAATAATAATGCGTTTAACGAGGTAGGTTTATTTCAAGGCTTTACCTATTAAGCCTTGAAATAAAAAATCCGATTTATATTTGATCCACCCTCTTCACTTTAATTTTCTCTTAATAGGCAGCATATTTCCAAGTGTAAAACGGTTAGAGGTTGGTGTTAGCTGTTTCTTCTTTCGTTTGGTTTTGATCGTAATAGGGGCGCTACCCGCGCGTATCATTAAACTTAATTAAATCGTCGAAATGCCACCCATAGCAAATTGAAACGAATGTTCGAAGCAATGCACTATTCAAATTAATGCCAGAAATGTAAAATTGGCTTAGTTAATTTATAATTAAAATTAATTTGATCCGGTCGGCCGTGAACTCGATAGAAATTAATTAGGCAGGTGATGCACAATTAATTAAATTTGACCCTTTCTGGCATCATGAAATCGCTACTTCATCATCGAAGAGTAATCGTTTCGATAATTTTATTTTTCGGCTAAATTTTACTACAATTAGTAATGTATAATAGTACTCCAAAGTGATGCTAAAATCGTGGCAGAGCAATTTATTCAAATGTCACATGTTTGGAGGATAGTTTTTGAGCATTTTGTATAATTAAATAATTTCTTTTTATATACATTATTTTTTTACTAAATTACATAACAAAAGAATTCCAAATAGTATATTTAGAAATAAGTTTTGCATAAAGTTTGTCCCTTTTTTAAATAATTATTCATTTTCAATAGGTTATTACTAAATTTTCTAGTTGAAGTATATTTTTTTTTCACAACTGATGGTGGTACAAATCTAATTATTACAAATATAATTTATAAAATAATTTTATTAAAATTCTGCGATGTAAAGGTTGAAATTAGTAAAACTTCAAAACATTTTTTTTCAGACACTATAAGGATTTTACGAAAAAATTTTTTACGATATTGACGTATCTAGTCGCCTTGTATACCTAAATTTAAATCAAGACTTTACAGAATTATAAAAAATTGTTTATGACAAAACTAATGAAATGTACAAATTATTTTAGTTTACAAATATTTGCTAATTAAGTGACACAATGGTGAATTTTCCATTTGTCTTTAAAAAAGCTACAAATTTCACTGCACAACGTTGTACGAACATCAACTAATGGACTCCTCTGAATGCGTATTCAAAAAATATTATTATATTTTGTCGGTCTGCGGCCTCTCTGTCTATAAATCGACATGGGGTCGCTATCGCACCTTTCTAATGACAGGGCATTGTGAAAAAGTTTCATTTTTCGCTCTTGTTCTGTTGGGAAAACGTAGTCTGACTGCAGCTTTCGCTAACAAGCGTCCCGCGTCGTTTTAAAGTTGACGACCGCTGAGACAGCAAAAAAGAACGAGAAACTAAAAATTAGTCGGTGCCCCGACGAAAGTTAATGAGACGTTGGTCGATCAGACAAAAAATCTTATTATTCCACTCCATACTCAACTGTTAACGGTTTCGGAGACGAATTAAACTGCTCCAAAGAGCATTAGATTTGCATCAACCACCCCCACATACACTTCAGGAACTCGGAGGGCTTTTACCACGTCTGTGGCGAGAAATTGATAGACAGTATGCAAAGGCGTTGGCACTCATTGAAGTACGAAGAAGACATACCTTGTATGAAACCTTGTTTTGTAATTGTTTTAAGAATTTTAATTTTGTATTAAAATCACCAAAAATAAAACTTTACCAAAAACTGAAAATGCGTTCGAAGGAGGAACAAAAAAAACCACTCGTATAAAAGAGTAAACATTCAAGACAGCATATCAAAAATATTTTTGAACAAAAGTTGTCAACCTTTAAATGCAACTCAAGATTTGTGAACTTCCTTAACATTTCTGGAGCAGTTTATCTTGATATCGGAAACCGTCAAGCCTAGAAGACAAGAATTGCATGGGTATAAGGTACTATAATAATTTCTATGGCAGAAAATAATAATTAAGTATCAGCCGGAGTAAGGAAATAAGAAAATTTGGTACTGTACTGAATAACTGTAACTGATACTCGGATTATATGTTTCGTGCACAGATCGCATTGTACAAAAAAATCCATATAACCACACACTTAACTGGCACATGAACGCCCATTCATTTGAAATTGTAACACCTACCCGACAGTATTTCACTCCATCGAGAGGTTCGTTGCATAATTGAATACAAAATACCGCTTGGGGATTACCGAGTATTGTGTTTTATATATACATTTTGATTTAAACTGTATTTATTCAACGCCTGCGAACCATGTCGGTGTTTTAATTCGACAATGTGCATGATATTTTCAATTTATTTGGAATCGCCTGTCCAGAGAACCTGTTAAAACGCCGAAATAGATACAAAATTGTTTTTAAATGGCTTGAATCTTCTTTTTACTGAAAATTAAATCTGTAAATTTTGAACTTAACTCTTGTCAACTGGCATCTACGAGGACAAAAAATAAGATTATATGGGTAAAGTATTTTCCAGTATGTCATAACTCGTAACGCAGGAGTATTTTTGGTAAATTGCGGAACATTACCGTAGAAAATTTACACAGAAATTACATTCTACGGAGTTCCCGGTTAATGAGCTCTTAGTTTAAGAGCGTCTTTAATGAACATTCTTTTACGTATTCTATGCTATTCAGTTATATTTTTTATACTCGTATATATAATGACATGACAAGTACAGCCAGGAATGTATCTTCCGCATCAAAAATTGTTACAATAAATTTAGTTAAATTTGGTGGTTGGTTTTTCTTCTCCTTCAGTTCGCATAATACTAATGAATGATTCGCGGAAAAGTTGTAGCGATTGAAATATTTGCGACTGCCGTCCCTAGAGAATTGTATATTGTTATATTAGGATTAAAAGTGTCACTTTTGTGGCGAGCAAATTTTGTATTTGCGATGCGAATCGTAACGTAGCCGAGCGACTGCAAAATTGCGAGATAGCAAGACATTTTTAATCCGAATAAAACTATGCTATTTTTTCTCCAACCGAAATCCCCCATTTAATTATTAATTAGTGCTTTGAAATTATTCAAACCTAATTTGGATAATAAAGCAAAGTAGTAAATAGGATATATCGATGTAGTCATGGATACGTTGTCAAACATTAATTGCAATATTGCTAATTGAGCTCGTTTGTAGTTCAATTTGCTATACAAAGTCTGTAAAAATTGAATCTAATGAAGATTTAGTTGCACTTGAGGATATACCGGAATGTGCGAAAAAGGTTTCTTTGATCTTCTCCCAAAGAAATTCGAGATATTTATGAATGTGTGCAAATAAAATAACATTAAGTTATATTCAGAACATGTTTTGGTGGCGTATTTCGCAAACTTAGCAAATAAAATTAAGTCGGCAGCACTTTGGTCACAATATTCAATGTTGCGGTCTACGTTGGATATAAAGAAGGAGATTGATATAAGCAAATATTCAAAGTTACGTGCTTTCCTCAAGATACAAAATAAGGCATGTGTATCAAAAACATTGCAAGTATTTATAAAGAAGCAAGTTAATTGCTTTTTGAATAGTGCCCTGCTAATTTATATTTGATGTAGGTGAACGCTTTAGAAATAAAATAATATGTTTACAAAGCTTTTTTTATAAGTCGTCCTAATATTGAGCATTGCAGACGCATGCCGTTCTGATGAATTAGTTAATTTAACAATTTATAATATTGTAGATGTGAAATTCCCTTTAATAATAAAAATTTCCAATACCAAAACCAAGATACCAAGTTCTTTTACTGTACTGGGAGACTATTATTTAAGTTTTTATCGAAAATATGTTGCTTTACGTCCACTCGGATTGATAGAACGTCGAATATTTCTAGTTATGTTAGTGGAGTGTCATCGAATGGTGATCGGTATTCATAAAGTCAATGCCGACTCGCAAAAAGTGGCAATATTTTTGAAGCTGAACAACTGGAAAGAGTACAGTGGACACGCATTACGACGAACGTCTGCTACCCTTTTAGCTGACGGCGATGGTGGTCTCACTTGTCTTAAGACACGTGGATGGAGATCGAGCACTTATTGAAGACTCACTTTTGTTTAAAGAAGATATTGCGAAAAGAATACTAGAAGTTGATTCTGGTACTGATAAACCAAGCACCATTGTCATATCTGACTTCACAACATCTGAAAATAATATAACTATGTATTAATGAAAACGTGTTGGACTGCTTTGAGACTTGCTCCAAGAATGAGGGTAGTGGCAGCTTCAGTGGTTTATTTAATTTTAATACTTGCTCAAACTGTGTATTTAATAGGTGTCAATGTAGATAAACAAATATTTTTTGTGACGGTTGGAGATAAAAATAAGTTTGTGGACTACTTAAGTAAAGGGAAACATATCTAAGAACTCCGACAGCGCTGTCACCTTCGACGCTAACGCTCGACCGCTAAAATATCGCCGATCAACTTTATCTAACCGGAGCATTTCAGCAACATGCTCTGAAATATTCCAGCCGTTCTGGGAACATTCACTTTACGATACTTCCGTAACAATAATTTGTCGATGTCTAAAAATGATATATTTCCATTATATTTCGCCCGCTTGTGGTCCTGAAAGACGAGGGTTGCTTACCGCGGGATATTATGAGACGTATTTTGTCACAGTCACCGGTGACAAGCCAGGTGAGTTTTGTATTTCACCGTTTCTAAAGCTCCAAATAAAAAAAGCTCAGGCGGAGCGGGTAAGTGTACTCTTGATAGAAATATGAGGCTGGTGCCTCGGTCGGATTTAGTTTTAATGTTTTCTTCAAAGGATTCGCATGGCGGAATATCTAGTTTCGTTTGATATATCGCGCGGAATAAAATTTCTGCTGAATTATTATTGTTATACGCGACAGGCATCACATAGGTTGTTCGATCACATCGAAAAGATGAGATATTTACTCGGAAACTATTATTTCTATTTTTTTACATAAATTGTGGATCACCCTGTACATGGTATTTTCATTGAGTAATGCTTCCTCTCTTGTTCCTCTTAGTCGGAAATTTTAATTATTCTGTGGCATTTGTTTGCTTTGAGAGATGTCAGACGTAACACAAATCTAAATTTAGAAATTCCCCTAACCGTTTGTTGTGTATTATATTCCCATCATATTATTCTGCAAAAGATCGATGGAATCTTAAAGGCGGCTTATTGTTATTAGCTGCGATTGATTGATTTTCTGTTTGGGGAAGCACTGCTAATGGACTTTTTTATTTGCAGTTATTCGAGGAATCATTTAATATCGTCCTAATTTATCACCCGATTCACATTAAAAATTCTCGAGGTTTGATAGAGACGTCAGCACACACAACACAGTCAATATAATATGCATATATAAGTACATATACACATTTCAGAATAATAATTATAAAAATAACAAATTTTATTGAAGGAAATTTAGCCGCCAGCGCTTTTCTATGGTTACTTCTTTAGGTTTATTTTGCAAGATCTGTTACTCGAAACTTTTTACAAAGTTGTATTGGGAAGCTGCGGCTGCACAATTTTCATGCATTACGAATCAATTTTTAGTGCCCGATTAAATTTTATAGGCCACAGAATCCTCTGCAGGCGGACATATTCTGCAAAGTGAGTGTTTTTATTACTTTGATTGCCTGAAAATTGGTTAGGCGTGCAAACAGCGATAAAAAATATGTTACTACTGAAATGAATAGGTATAGCTTTGCGAACTCCTTTGAAAACGATTTAATTTAACGTTTGATCTCGCGAATTTGGATTTCCATTTATTTACCAATGGTAAAAGCATCACTATCTCCATTTCTGTATTTTATTTAAAAAAAACAATCAAATTCAATCAAAAGTTGAGTTAAAATTCATTCATTTTCCTTCCCAAATTTTGAAATCGATTTAATAAAAGTAATAAACTAACTCAAACAATAGAAAGCTAAATTAATTTAAAATTTATGAGGATACATCAAGGGCAACCACGGTTGACTTGCTTCGCTGACAATCTTCGCCGTCTTTTCCCAGTCGATTCAATTCCATCGCCCCCTCAATCCGTCGGATGATAAATTGAACGGATTTAGCCCCCTTCGTCATCCTCAATTTTTAATTCCCAGTTACGACCCCCGTGCATGATGGCGTGAGACCCGAAACTTTTCCGTGCGGCCTACACCGTAAGAAATTAAGCCCGGGGATATATTGGCTAACATACCGGCGCACGGATACCTGAGGAAACTAGACGAAGAATGTACCGACGGGGCTGTCTTAAAACCCTATTTCGCAATTTAGTCTCCACCGCAGAATTTCCTGAAGACCGACAGAGAAATTTAATATTGATGAAAGTGGAACGATGAAATAATAATTTTAATATTTGGAGCAGTCACCACAAAAACATGTACCTACTGTAATTGTTAATACTCTGTTCAATACTGTTGACTGACCATTAACTTTATTGAGACGTTCTTTTCTTTGATGTATAGTTTGTGGGCTGATATAGAAAATATTTGATGTTTTTTCTGCTAAAGAAATAAGACTGTTCCTAAGATACAGCGATAGTCGAAATTGTTTTTTTATTCTATAAAGCCTTCGATCTTATGAAGAAAGCTCATCTTGCAAATGCATGTGTTTGCAGAGGCTTCTCTAGTTTAAATGAATATTGAACGGTTTGGTCATAAGTCGCTGCCTTCACAGTATTTCTCAATCGATACGAAAATAGCGTCGCGTCATATTTTATGCAAATGATGGGAATTTCCTAGACGTCTGCAAACTTTATTTCAAATATCAATGACTTTAAAACAAATTTGTGGGGAAATTTGATCTGCTGTATTTTTAAGTCATGGTCGAACTGCCCTTTTTTGTTTACAAAATTATATTTGTATTTTCAGTTAGGCTTGTGAGAAAATATTTAGCAAAATGAATTTGCTTTTCTATCGAAAAGAATGTATGTAACGCCATCAAGGCAAAATAAAACTGCCCTATCACTCCAATTCGATTCAGTGTCCGCTGAAAAATCGTCACGTCCCTTGGTCGCTGATTGTGGTGGAAGAACCGACAACCGGCATGTGTTTGCAATTTTCATTAACAAGATCGATAACTGACGGCCTGGGTTACTACGCCGGATAGAGTATATTTAAATGACCAATTTGGAGGGAGGGACATGTTTGATCGGGCCGGACTGATGCAGATTGGGCTAATATCTCTTTGCTGGACGTTTAACACCAGTTTTTTTAATATAAATCTCTCAGTTTCATCGCTTTAATTACAGTTCGCGGAAACGAAATTTTAAATAGAAATTTCCTTATATTGATGTATTTAAATTTGTAATAAGTTAAATTTTTCATCACACTGATCAAAATTTGTCTGTGATGTCACACTTTACGTTGGTAATTTCTGGCCAGCGTAAAGTTATGTAAAATTACATAATAATTTTGTAGTAAAAGTAAATAATTCCATTACCACACTATTTCTGAAATTTCCTAATTTTATTACGTAAAAACACATACACTTAATTATTCTTTAATATATAATGTAATGTAAAGAGCATAACAAAATGTGGAATTTTCCATCCATTTTTATTAGTGCAGAATTGTTCGTTGTACGAGGCTTCTATTTAAAATAAAAAAAAATTAAAAATCTAATAAGCAATAACGTTTATAAATATTTGGGAAGCACGAGGAAGCCTATAAAATAATAATACAAAGGCAAGAGTGCTTTAGTATTAAAATTAATTAGTAAAAACACCCCGCCGGGTTTAATAACCATTACCCGAGAAAATATTTACCTGATATTTCCTACGTGTCAACAATTAAAACTGCGGGTTATGAAATTAAAACTTTCTCCCGGCCTAATGCTCTCCAAAAGGTCTTGACTTTAGTTGTTGGGATGCTCTCGTCTAATTTCGTTAAAAATAAAAGTTACAAAGGTGCCGAAGTGTAGTACATCCCGAGTTACTCTTGCCGAAAGGCAAACTTGTTAACCGAATTAGTTAGAGAGCAAACACTAAAGTGAGTTTGAAGGAGGCGGAGAGCCGAGTACTTTAAAAATCCTCGCAGTTATATTCCGAAGGATCCGTAAAATCTATACACGATGATTCAGAACTAATTCTAATCTAAAAAAAATAATGTACAAGGGCCTCTTACAAATACAATTTTGTAAAAAAAATAATAAAAGAGGCAGTTCTCAAAGAAAGAAATAAATAACTTTTTGTAACACCATTTTATACAGCAAATTCAACTGCTATTGTTATTAATTATTAATAGAATTAGTTTGCGGTTTTATTTACTAAAATAGTTTGATATATATGATGTTACAACAAAATTTTGGGCCAGTTTCTCCAAACTAACACAAATGGTTCTGCTTCTTGTCCGTTTTGAACGTGTAAATTATTGGCAGCAACTATGATACGTTTCCGTAAATCATCAATAGTAGGTATCTAATTCGGTGCGATACACTTAATTTTTTTAAATATTCCCACAAAGAGAAGCCAATTGATTTAAAATCAGGAGATCGTGGCGGTTCTCCTCGTCCAATCCCTTGGTATTAATGCTTGGACACGCTGTAAACGGTACCGATATAATTGAGTCTCGTGTATGATACGCTACACTGCTGCAATACACCGTGGACGTCCTGGAACTCCATATCTCCCACGATTCGGTTTCAAATTTTCCTCGCGTTGCACTACACTTGCACTCACTGCACACCGCGGTAAAAACAGCTGCATTTCGATCAACTCGAGTTGCTATTACCGAAGTCTATTTTTGATACACACACACTCACACTCACAAAAACTTTATTACCTACAAAAAGTAATTGGATTTCAATGTTTGGAATCGCGTGGCTAGAGATTATAGTAGGCCAGCGATGTAAGGGTTGAAAACACTACATCTTCAATAATTTTTTACGGTATCGACTACATTTTTCATGGCGCATCTATTCCCAAATCTTAGATAAGTTCTGAATCCTGTATACTTAAGTACCAGATATTTTATTAACGAATTGGCAAGTAAACGTTATTGTAGGTATCCACTCATAAAAATACTTATACGTAAGTTTTTTTTCTTTTATGTTAATATCCTTTATTATTTTTATTAGATTATCCATAAAACGTTTACCCCTAAACTGTTTTTCCTTTTTATTAAGCACGTTTTCAATTAAAATTTGATTTGCTACCCTGGTAAATTAAATCGTGTAGGTACCTACCTTTATATTAAGTATAAGAAGAAGGAGACGGATGATAACGTGTTTTAGAAGTCGCTGAAGCGCCGATAGATCGACGTACAGAATAAATGAGAAAGTATTCAGACTTTCATCAAAGTTCGACGCCTTCAGTTTGATTTGAGATTAAAATAAAGTCAGAATTTTTTTAATAAGAACTCCGAATTGTTATAAAAACGCGCGTAAAACAGAAAAATTATTGCAGGCTACCAAAGGGAATTATTAACGTGTATAGTTATAAAAATACAACCAGCGTTTTTCAAGGCACAGGTACGTGTTTTCTTTATAAAAGTTCAAGTAAGTGAGATGTAAGAAAAAACCCGTAAAAGAGAGGCAACGTTTGTAAAACAATATTGTTGTCAGATTCACGCAAATAATGGAGACTAATGGTTTCCTTTTCCGAATCAATGACGCCGAACGTCCTCTACATATACACTCCAGCTAAACGATCGCAAACGATGTATCCCCAGAAAATAGAGAAAAGATAGGGCGGGAATAGCGTTAAAAAGGATAGCTGAATCAGCTTTTGAGGCAGTCGCGAAGAACTCCGAATAACAATGGGGTAAAGTGGCCGTATATCTAATACGACATATTTTTTTCATAACAATAGGTTCGCCGTTTTCGATATATACCTGTAGGATTGAGCTATTATTTCAAGTAATAATATTACAGCAAACTTTGGTTAGAGAAACAATAGTAATCCATTACATCACGATAAATAATCGTATAGTTTTGAGTTACTGAGGAACTTGTCACATAAGTAATATAAAAACGTGAAAGGTACTTTTGTCGTCTTGTATTGTTTCCCTGTTTCCAACATCTCGGCCGTCACATGTAATAATCCCTCAAACCACAGAGACGGCGTCCTCCCGCTATTATTGTATGCCGCATTCGTCCTTCTTTTATGGGATCGGCATTTTGCAAAAAATTGCATGTGTGCCCTGGAAGGCGGTTTATTAAACTAAAAATATTAATCCGATGTAATAATTTTTATTAATTGCTACTAGTCGGAAAATACCCTTTACTTACTTTAGATGCATGAATGTTTGTTTCAAATTTAAAATATACATCGAGAATATATATATCCACAATATCAAGTGGGCCATCTCGCCGGCATAACGCCTCCGTATCTTAAGACTTCGAATAAATAAATAAATAATTCTAACCCAACCGTGCAGCTGCAAATTTTCTTTTTATTCGATGTACGCCGTAAAAGTTCGGGGAATAAATACGATGACGCTTTATTTTTACGTCTCGGCTTAAAGCGAGTTAAGCCTTTCTAGCGAGATGTTGCTCGCTTGGTGAGAAATTTGAATGAATCTCGGTCGATGGGGAATGAAATCTGGCTGGCAGCATCTCGAAAAGGCATAAAATAAAATCTACATGTGCCAACAATAAGATATTAGTTGTCTAGATATGTTAAAATACGTTTGTCAAACCTGCGTGAACAGTAAAATTGGCGAAGGCGCTAATGTTAGTTTAGCTACATACAATTATTACGTACAAATTAACGATCTATAGTTGCAGCAAGAATTCAGACGACTGTTTCTATTCTCAACATAATTTTCGATTTCTCGCGTTAAAAACAATATTTTTGTATACTTTAATACAATATAGTGCAAACATTTAGTGTAGTTTACAGTTTTATTATTCTCAGTTGCAGTTTCTTAAATATTTTGATGAACATATAATGAATTATACATTTATTCGTATTTAAGTAAGTCGCCTGAATTCTGACCGCAACTATAATAATAAATTTTCACACTTCTATTGATATTGTCAAGCGGAGTAAGTCTTTATGTTGCACGTTTTTTCTGTTAAGCGTTAGTTTGACGATGTTTTATTTTGTTGTGCGAATTTCAGTTCCACTACCTTAATTGTTCCTTGTAGACGTAGCTGCAAGTTGCTCCTAATCTTCACGACAATTAAGCCGCAGTTAAATTTCCATTGTCTTTAATATTAACTCGTGGGTAAATACCTATGCTGCGTTAACCAGGACTGAAAGGAACCGTATGCCATTCAAACTTGGGACAAAAAGGAAATTGGCGACACAATTATTGGAAGAAATGACAATGGGGCTCCGATGTAACAAAAGGGATGTGTCACGTTGTCATTTTCTACGTGTTAGATGTTGGCGGGTAAATAAATGAACCTATAACACGGGTATTCGTTGAACGATTACTACGATTTTGATGTTTAGTATTTTTAATACGCGACATTGCTCCACCGTTCATTTTCTGCTGCTGTCTTCATAATTTATTTTGTGATTAAAATAAAAGTTAGAGGTGAATTTGACCTCATTTCCTAAATAAAAATAAGGCATAAAGTAAATAGACGGCTTTGTCCATAACGTAGACGTGGTAGTTCGGATGTACTTTTGTATACCTACAGATAGTCTTTTGCTGCAGCACTTACTTTTATTAAAATGTTTGTTGCAGACAAAATCCATTTTCTGCAAATATGCCTAAATCATGTTTTTATTCGCTTATCTGTATACAGGGTGCATGGCCGAGTGCCATAATTTTAAACTCATTTATGAGTGAATTAATTGAGTGAATGAATAAATAATTATTATTTTTATTGTTGTTATGGTTGCTTCCACAATTCCATTAAACCGATATTGTATAGAAACTAAACAGGTTTTCTTTTTATAGACTGTAGTATTGTGGCTAGTGTGTTTCATTTTTCTCTATAGTTTTTCTTTGATACTTGTGTGTATAAACAAAAATGGAACGATACGTTGTCACGTATTCAAGACATGTCAAATATGTTTTATTTGGTACAATTTATCATGCAACAAAATTAAGACAGTCATATTCAGGACACTCTGCATGTTTTAGATAATACTATGAAAACAGTTATCAGAAGTTAAGTTTTATTTCAGTTTTTCCGTATTGTCAATATACTTATGAGCTCATCGCGATGGGTAAACTCGGTTCCTAATAACAGAAGATCACTGTGCGGGGTAAAAAACTCAAGTTGCCAGTAAGAACAGCCGATAACGCCTCCGTAACATTATTAGAAGGCATTTCTTTCTCGTTGGGCCCCAAACAAAATTATGCCGACAGACAATTTTTTGTGTCGTGTCAAATTACCGGGCTCGAAGGATAATAATCACATCGTTTATCACTACTATCACCGCTGTCTACGCAGCATCTCACCCCTGTTGTCTTTCAGCCGGTCCCAAGTTTAGCGTAACAATCAAAGTTTCCAAATGAGCCGTAAATAATTTGTCACGTCTGCAGGCTCCAATAACGTTATCCTTAACACGTGTTATGAACCCCTGCAACGGCGTACGAGGCGTTCCAGTTTGTTACGGTCCGGATTTTTATGTCATATGTGCGTAAAGTAAAATAATTATCCTTATTTCAGAAGATGTTGAAAAATATACGAAATCTTGGCACATAGGTATTAGAAATATTACGAACTAAGAATGGTTTGGACGAATTCTATGTAACGTGGTAAAATTGAAAGAAATTCTCAAGAAAAGAAATAAATTAAATTTTACAACAATTCAACAATTGCCGCTATTGTTATTAATTATTAATAGAATTCATTTTTGGTTTTAATTAGTAAAATAGTTAGTATCACAAAAAAGATATTATGATAAGTAATCAAATATTTGAAATCACCTGGTTATAAACAACAGTAACACAAAGATGTAAAGGTTGAAACTGCTAGAAAAATAATTTTTTTTAACGGCATGCAAAATTTTAGACTAATCGGATAACCTATATAGAAGCTAGTTCATCACATATGCCGTCTGAACGTAATTACGAAATAGAAGGCAGAGGTTTATATTTGAAATTAACTTAGACCAATAATTCTCGTTTAGCTGACATAGAGGCTTCTTAATCTTTATAAGCGCCGCTGCTGATGAAATCAGTCATCAACCGCGTAGAAATGTATTACACAACTTTGTCAAACCTACAAAATTTGGGTAGAGTTACAAATATTTCAAACAAGAAAGAAATTCCTTCGGATATTGTTGTTTAACATCAGTATAATGGAAGAGTACCTACTCGGTTTTAACTCAGGCAACTACATCAAACTTACGATGGCATTCGAGCAACTAACTCGTGATTGATATCCCGAAGAGAACAGGAAGCGATCACTGGGTAATATTGATGGCATTACCGTATGCGTCTTTTGCTTTGTTTGCCGCAGATCGATCAAAAGTTATACGAGAAACTGGAAGCTGCTGCTCCACTTATGTTTGTGACAACTTATAAGTTGATTACCTTTTACCTTAACGTTTATTGTCAGCAAAAGGTATGTACCTATATACGGTGATTTATCATTAAGTTTGCTGGTTTGTTTCAAACAGTAACTCCTGTTGCATTTATTTAGGAATTACATGGAAACTAGTTCAGTGTGGTTAACGACGCCGGCGAAAAGGTGTCTCGACTACTATTGATTGATTTACATTGTTTTATTTTGAAATGCCTTAGACATTAAGATTTAGCAGATATGGTGGAAATACCTGCAATAATGGCAAACAAGCGAATACCGCCGCTTAGAAGTATGCTTAATTAGTTCGTGCAAATATCTTCGAGCAATTCTTGTAGTATTACCTAACATCGATTTATGTTTAGTAATTTATTTCTAGCACCGAGAGGGCCCTAAATAATTGTTTACACGTAAAAGTTGAAAACTGTTACTTACACTCTTCAGAACAGTTTCAAAATTCTGTTTCGTTTATCAGACAACTTTTCTCTTGAAACGTTTTAGTTTCCAGACGAAACTTGTTTTTTCGCCCAGCATTACTCATATCGGTATTACTACAGTATGTGTTGATACCGGTATTTATGACTGCAATAGTTTTTATATAAATACAGGTATTAGTAACGGTTATGCGGTTACATTAATATCTGTACCTATACCGGTGTAAAACCGATAATTGTATTATAACCATTTCCGGTATTTATACCGTTACTAATACCATGTTCCATTTAAAAAAATGCTATATCTTTGTAAATATTTTGCTTTAACTCACTGTTGAAAACCCTACACACAAAAATTCAGATTTTATCATTTCCGGTTTTCTAAATACTTCTAATTCACTTTCGTAGTGAAATGCCCAGTATATCAGTAGGTACCGGTATATCTAACAGTTAAATGACGGTATTTTTACCGGTATTTTACGGGGGAAAAGGAAATTTTTGCTACGATACGACGTCGAAAAAAATAAAGAACTGCAGGGTGCTTCGCGCTCTGTGGTTTTCAAGGAAAGTCTTAAGTAAGAGAAGATATAATTAAAATTAATGTATTATAATTAAAACAAACATTAAGTTTTATATTGGTAGTGTTTTATAGTCAAAATCACTATTGTTTCGATATATCTTCGCAAAAACGTATAAATATTAAGAAAACACAAATGATTTAATTGTGTTTGTAACTGTCGAACTACAACTCGAAAAGTATGATGTCATTTTCAACGCTGGTTTCATAAATAACTATTCTTATCACCGGGTTTATTTCGAGAAATAATTTCCCCATTTGTATTCCATTGTTCCCACTTTTAAAGCCAATTTATATTTTATCAAATCATCAAGATTAGGTATCGACAAGGTATGGGAAAGATTTCGCTGTATACGTAGTTTGATAAAAACATTAATAATGACACAAACTACCGAGCTTTTTATTTCGTTGAACGATATCTTCGATGTAAATAATGCTTGCTCGCTAAACGGTATTCTCTTATCTCCGTCAGCGTTTTTGTCCTCGCTGTTTAGGGAAGTAATTAACATAAATTACCGTGAGTGTTTATTCTTAAGCGAAATTGAAAATCTACCAATAAATCAGCCTTAATCCCCCGTTTACGGTCCATGGAGTCGCGGCTGGCATTTTTGTTCGATAAAATTCACATTAACTAGCAATCTAACCGAGATGCTGCACATAAATCGCGCATTCGAACTATTTAGAAATCCCGGGATGTTTGACCGTCATAGTTTATCCAAGATATCGGTAAAAACACAGCAAAATAGAATTTAAAATACTTTGTAATAAGAATACAATCATGAATATTTTCGCATACAACAACAAATAAGAATACAATCATCCGTCAAAAACAGAAAAACTTCCCTAACAGGGAATTTCTATAAAAACTTTTCGATTGTTTCTTCCCTGCCCATTTATTCTTTTCAAGCTTATGCCATCGGGTAAAATATTTCATCAAATATTTGTTTCAAACCGAAAAAGTTGGAATGGAAATTGTGGAAAAGTTAAACGATATGTAAATTCGAGTTATATTAGGGATTGAAGTATCGAAATGTATGGAGACAATACAAGCATCGAAATATTGAATACACGTAACTTGTAAAAGGATTATGAAAATATAACAGGCTGTCGGAAATGTAAAGTCAATATAAATTCGTGCATTAATAGCTATAACTATAAAAAAATTGCTAATCTTGTTATTTGCTTAGATAATATTACCATAAAATTCACCCAAATAAATGCAATAGGAAGTATGATATAAAATTGAAAATGTAAATTATTGGCATACCTAAGTCGTTTATTGTGCAACAATCAGCAGATATCGTAATGCCAAACATTAATATGAACAAACCGTACAATCTAGAGCGTATATTTAATTGAAATTATCAAATTCCGCTTCAATATCGTGTAAAATATTTATTCTCGTAAAGTGGGCGTAAACAACAAATCAAACTTATGACATCGTATCGGGATGGTCTGCCATGGATGATGGATTCATTATTATTGAAATGGCGTACCGTTTATCATTAATCTGTATACGGGTCAGGAGTCGAGGATGCTCCGCAATGTTCACATATGAGTAATTAGCCATGAAGAGAGGGTATCCTGCTGCCGAAGGATTCATGATGCCCGTGCAGCTTCTTGATTGATATATTCTTTCTTTAGTTCGTCGCAAGAAAAGAATGAATTTCTTATATGGAACTGTTAAAGAAACTTATCGATAGAATGAAATAGCTATTTTCGATACAACTTGCGAAATTATGATGTTTTAGGCACGCGACGTGAAGTTAAGTGCCTAATACGCATATTTCGCAACATGTATTGAACAAGATTTTTCGTAAAATCGTCAAATAAATATTCAAAATAGTTACGACATACTCTTCGATTGCAGTTGCTAATATGATCGCTAGACTATTTTATTTAAACGACTTTAACTAAGTTACGTAAGTAACATTTTAAAACATTCTGAAATTTGTGTACGTATTTTAACATTACGCCCCAATAGTTAAACTCGGTATTAATTCTTCATAAAACTTCAGTATGTATGACGTAGATTTTAGTGATACTGAAAATTCTGAAATAGAAAATGAAACGCAAGCTGCCTTATAGGGTACATTGATTCCTCAGAAATCGAAAAAAATGTACCAAAAAACTTA
Source organism: Monochamus alternatus (assembly GCA_037114965.1). Taxonomy (NCBI): domain Eukaryota; kingdom Metazoa; phylum Arthropoda; class Insecta; order Coleoptera; family Cerambycidae; genus Monochamus; species Monochamus alternatus. Next base: position 56,965,225 of record CM073433.1, read on the forward strand.
AGCCGAAAAAAATGTATGTATTATTTCGGAAAAAGTTATTCTAGCGTACTTGTCCCAGTTATCTTTAAAATGAGCATCCCTCTGCATTATGGAGTAATTATTCCATGCTGCGAACTACCATTTATTTCAACAAAAATGTGTGCGTATGTGTGTAAATAATAATATATAATGTTATTACTTTCCTCAAAAGGAAATCAAGTGGTCATAGACCTAGAAAATCCAAAATATTTTCCCAAGGAACAGCTTGAAAAGTTTATCAAGGAGGCAGATGATGAAAAGTACTTATTCCAAAAAGTTGTCTTGATTGTTGGTATATTTGGAGCCTGTAGGAGAGAAGAATGAACTTATTTACGTACAGAGAACATTGAAGATGCCGAGTCGTTCATTAAAGTGACTATTCCCAATACCAAAACTAATGTTCCTAGATTATTTACAATACCAGAGGAAGATATAGGAGTCAATTTTTTTTAATTTTTCCGCAAATATGCGAATCTACGTCCATCCACCATTGATCACAAGGAATTCAACATGTACTGCTCAAGCAGTGGGTATAAATAACATAGGTTCAATTCCTAAAAGATTGCCGAATTCCTTAGATTACCCAATGTTGTAGAGTATACTAGGCACTGCTTTAGACGATGTTCTGCAACCTTCATTGCAGATGCAGGAGCCCAACATATCGATGCTCGGAAGACACGAAGGTTGGCGTTCGCCTTCTGTGGCAGAGGCGCCATACAAAATAAGCAGGCGATAGCAAGGAAAATTCTCCAAAAATTTTCCAAAAACCCAGCAGTACCGGGATGCAGGTATTATCTTACAGTATTGAAGTTATACGGAGTGAAGAAAAAAATATATGTAAGTTAAGTTATTTCATTTTACTTTTACGCACTTGTGCGTAAAAAATATTGTTTTAGACACATACGCCTAAAAGACTGTCATTTCCATAATGAAATGACAATCAAAATGTCATTATTATGCAATGATTTTACGAAAAAACTGTTTTAAATGTCGTATAGTAATACCGTTCCCTGTCGTAGCGTAGCAATCAGCCACTCAGGAAATTAAATTTTTACGTCTCCATTATCTTCGCCGGATCCAAGCAAGCGTGCTTTCATTAGGCCCCGGCCTCGTACGGCCAGGTTAAGCAAATGATGGCTATCAAAGTACAATAAAGTTTACCGGCCGCAAATTTGCTTGGAATGGGCTCGAGTCCATTTCGTTGATTATAACGGACCGTTCTTGTGAAACCCCCAGGTCAGTAGTTTCGTCTTGGATCGGCCAATGGGCGAGCAGATGGCGTAGCCGCTGCTAATTACTAGAGCGGTGATGCTGAGTTGGGGATATTCGCTAATCGAGTCGAGTGGAAGCCGGAATTGAGATGCTTTTTAATAAATGAATTTAAATCTAATCTCAATTCTCTAACTACCTACTGCTCGTATAATGTTGTAGTGTCATCGCAATATAATAATAAGATAGATAGATAAGATAATAGTACCTATACGTACCTCCAGAAAAAAATAGTTCATTAGCTGCGCCTGGACGAATTAAAACGTGCTTCCTGTAAAATTAGTTAACCAAAGAGGGCAAAAATACTGGAGAAACACCAAATCCAAGAACTTTTTAGAAAATCACCGGATGAGGAATATTTACAAGTTAAGGTAGGGATCAGGTATGCATTTTATTTTGAACTCTACGATAATGGGAGTCGCAGGTACTTGTCGATGCAATGAATTATCCTTTTTGGATATCACCCATGTCCAAAACAAAGGCAGACGTACTCATTCCCGATACGATAACAAATATTTCAAGCAATTCCAGGATCATGGAAGTAGCTTTTTCAGTCAGTGTTGTAGAAATGTGTCGAGAATACATCAATCTGCGACCTAAAAATGCGGGTGGGAGATTTTTCTTGCGATATGTGGCTGGAAAATGTACTACACGGCATGTACACATCAACAGAATTTCGAAAAGGTTTTCAAAAGTGGCTGCATTTCCTGATCCAAGAAGTGTTACCACACACTTAATAAGCCGTTCTTCGGTAACATTACTGGCCAGTAATGGAGGTGATAGTACCACTGTGACGCGTCATGGTGGTTAGAAATCGACTACGGCAGCGGAAAGTTATATTGAAGATTCACTGTCCAGCAAGACGGCAATTGCTGAAAAATCCAGGTCCTACCTGGCGAAGTTGTGGGCCTCTCCAGTCCTTCAGAAACTCCTTATCGAGTGGATTTAAATAATGCCGGGCAAAATGACAAGATCGTTCTTTAGATAAATGTTAATAATAATAATTCTAAATTAAATGCTATAAAATCGAAGCGTGGTATTATGAATTATAATCCACTAGTGTGTTAAAAGGCTTTTAATCCATGGAAAGCGGATGTATTAAACCTTCTTAATATAATATAAATGGTCATGGATAAGTTATTTAAATGTCGATTTATCAAAGGAAGTAACTCCTTTAATTAAATTCATTAGTAATTGCCAATCAATAAGTCTAATTTGATAAACGGATAGCAACATTGTCGGGTAAAGAGAAAAAATTAATACATTACACTACAAAAAAAGTTGTGTAAATTAAATATTCCAATGTGTAATTTAAGATGTGTAAAATGTTCATGTTAATAGCATTTTATTTTATTATTATGTAAATACTTAATTCAGTAAATAATATTTCTTGCCTATTAGAAAATAAAATTAACATGTTAATGTGTTAAAGTCTACGCACCTTTAATGATATAAATACTGAAATGTGTAAGAGTTACTCAGAACATTTGTTCTATTATCACGGTAGATTGTATTAAATCTTTAACACTACTATTCGATAAACACAGTAAGTATGTTCTTTTGTGTTAAAATGTGAAATTATTTTTACAGTGATAGTGTGGATATGGAAGTGATTTATTGTTTACTAATTTGAGAGATGAAGATTTAGATAACGTTTGCAACTTTTTTGGCCAAACATAAAATTGTAAATTTTTCGGTCTCACCTTTGGGAATGACCATCATCGTAAAACATGCGAAAATATGTAGGTTTTTTTCCTGAATGGATCTAACTTAATGACGGGTCACTACGAAACGTGTTCAAGTCACCCGAGGACCTCACAGATGACTCCTGGTGACTGCACTATTTTTTCGTGCTACCAGTTGTATATTTATATAATGGATCAAAAATGTCTCTAGAAGGAAAAATTATTAAACAGAAATTTCATTGAATCCTTTCTAAGGCATATGAGACTTTGTAGACTTAACTTTACGTCTTATAAACCAATTGGCACGTCCAAACGCAAAGTATAATACAGAGTTAATTGAATTTCAAAATAAATCTTATAAAAATTTGCTCTTTGATCGAACGTAGTCTACAGACTACGATCGATGAGAATGCTATAGTATTCCCATTATTTCCCTTGCGAATATACTCTATAGGATTCAATTCGCCCGAGATATATTAATATATCCCCGAATTAAGGTTACTTTATAGACTTATCAAAGCGAAAGACGTAATTCCAGATCCAATAGTACATCTAACGGCACCCCTCGGATCACACTTCTTCCCTGAATGGATATTACCCCGCCTTGGAGAGTTTGTCGATTCGATTGAATATTAGCGTTGCTAGAAGTACCCCGTGAAGCCGCGAATCCGTACAACCCATTCAGAATTAAGCAGCACGTGCGTTATATAACTTCCCATATCACTTTCGGATGTTTGATTTGATGGAATCACATAAATATCTTCTATTTAGTGTTTTCATCCGCTTTATACAGGGTGATTCATATCATCATTAATTTTACGAGAATTTAGGAAATAAACCATTACTCAAACCCTCTTTTCGTACTGTCACTGACTGCTGACGGCAGTTCAACTCGGTGTCGGCTTGACGCGACGTTGCCAAATTTAAAAATTTACCTATAGTATCTACTTATTGTAACATGTAATTAATGCTATATATATATTTTTTAAATGTATGCAATTAACATATTAAGTTTTAACATACAAAATATTTAATATTGAAATTCCAAACTCGAACGGATCGAAATAAACCATTTACATTTCATTACATAAATAGTGAAATAAAATCCAATACTAACTAGGTTAAATTATTAAGAGATGCTGCAACGTTTTTTGTATTTAAATACAGACAGTAATAAAAAACCCTCGTGCTGTCAACAAAAAACAATTCAGTGATCAACAATCCCGCAATCCGAGTCTTTATGTACCGTATTTAGGTCAATAACCTTGTTTTTAATGTGTACTCAATGACAAGCGCTACATAATCAGTAAATAATAACAGAAACAAACATGAATTTAATTTGCATTTTTATAAACACTCAGTGTAATCAACAGGAAATGATGAGAATTATAAATGTCAACCGCAGTAATCAGATTGATATCAGATTTGTTGCAATCAGCACACTCGGCACAGCTAAAATGTTGGCAGTTCAAATTCTCGTTTAATACGTTACCGGCGGAAGAATTCGAACATCGTTCGGGTCCATTTCCCTATGCAGGCGAACCCGTCTTTGATATGGAACAGATGCACGCGGTCCGACTTCTCTCCCTTCTTCATCCATCAGTCCTTATTTTCGCGTGGTAGAGATTAGCAAATATCGTGTGTTTGTGTCGCCAGTGCAGTTTATAATTATTAATAAAATTCATAATTAAATGCGATTTGCATTATTTGGGAATATCAACGTACTAGCTCGACTTGATTCTGCTTTCAAGAACATAACGAAAAGGTAACACAAAATAGGTATGTTTTGAATGTTTTATCTAAAATTATTTACTGTATAAAATGTTGCGGAGCTTTTGAACTTTACGAGGGCATGATGAATGAATTTTACGCCAGAACATACATTTTAGATTGCAAACAAGAAGTTTGTCATTAGAGAAAAAAATCTATCGCTTCAGTACCGAATATGCTGTTATTATATGTATGTAGTCCTGAGTGGCAACGCTATTGGACTTCTGCATAGCTTCAATACTCGAATACGGCATCAGAAAATGTGTAGCGTACCAGAAGCGTCGTGTTACCCATTGTTATTGGGTGATTTGTTTATCTTTTGAAAGGTCGAGTAAAAATTTTATTTTTTCAATCTGTCCTTATTGAAGTCTTCCAAATACATATTTGAATATATAGATTAGCTATCCAGTATACCTAGGAAGCGCACGGGAAACGGCTATTCCGCTCTAAACGACTGCGCTTCCGCCAGTAAGTATAATTGAAACGAAATTGGCGGCGGTGGCAACATTAATTCTTTTTAATTTATTCTGGCCGAGTGGCATCATTTAGCCCCAATAGGCCTTCACTCGGGCGAACTTCGCAAATAGGAATTTGCATCCCATTTGAAAGCAGGAGCGCGCATAAATATTTACAAGGACCTGTTGAGCCTTGCAGAATTTATTCGGGGTCCTCAGACAGCTTGTAGGGCATCTTTAGGCCATTATGAGACCCCCGGGAATATTTAGGGGGAATCCAGGTCTGGAATGCTTCCTTATTTAAAAGTAAATCGTGTGTCTGGGAGATTTCCGGGGGATCAATTTACATGTCTTTGGCGGCGTGCCGGAACTTGAACGGTGGATTTATTATGCGGCTTTAAGACGTAGGGGAGTGATTGAATCAGATACATTACTATCCAATACGTGGGTAATGCGCGGATGTTTTGGATAGGTATCTCTTCGATTGATCGAGGAGAGCCATTTATTCTTTAGGTGCAGTTATTTGTTAAGTAAGTATATACATATTCTTATATAGGACCTCTTGAAACAAAAAGAAATTACATGTTAAGGTCAGTATCACACATGAAATGGAATTTGGTTTCATCCGGGAATGTTTATAAAACATTTAGAATTATTAAAATTTTAATTTTGCAACGAAAAAACATTTGTTTAGAGTTACCAAATTCAAGCGGTACCTATACGTAACACCGCAAAAAAAAATACATACAATACATTTATGATTATCGTCCACAGACAGCAGTGACTTGTATCATACAATATACAAACAGTATGTAATATCTACAACGGTTGGTGTGTAGATAAGCTCATTTCTTTGTTAAAATTCAACTCAATTTATTCAAAATTCAACACCAAAATAACTCATTCATAAATGAGTTTGAACTTACTCAATGTTATTTTTTACTGTATACCTTAATAATAATAGATATCTTAAATTATCCACGTTTTAAATCCCCGTACTAAAACTCCATTGTCCTTGCACAATCAAGTGTGGTAAAGGGAACCCCATGATGGCGTTATTAACATACATAGTGTTATAATAAATCTAGATAACCGGAAGATTACACGTAACGGCAAATGTTCCCCATATTAATTACTATATTAACAAGGCAGTAATAAAAGCAAAAGATAAACACATCAAATACTACTCGTATCGTCCTGTTAATAAACCCCACGGCCTTATCGCGATGTTTAAACACCCATAAACAAGATACTTTAACGATAATGTGCCGCCGGACTAATAAAGTGCACATTCGGTTTCGGTTCAGCGGATTCTATATTATGGCGGATGCGCTGGGCATACGACTGAAACTCTTTTCCCGTGGAATAGCTTGTAACATTTTTAAGCAACGACTGCCATCTTGAAGATAAATTCACTACTAATAAGGTGTTGTTGAATTTAAATTTTAGTTGTATGTTTAACTTATAAAAACGAGACTAATTGGAAATATCGCGTTTTAATGAAGAAGTGTTTATTTATTATAACTATTTTACGAGACATATTGCATAAACTATATAACTAAATTCATTAACATTATAAATATATAAGCTTTGTAATTATGCAAACTTAAAATGTTTTTCAACTAATAATAGAAAATTACACAATGAAAAAATAATTATTATATTTGTGGTACTCGAATATTATTGATTATGTAGGTACCTACATTTATACCGTATTTCTCTGTATGTAGCAGTGTGCTAAAGGTTTACCACAATTCACTGTTTTAATGTATGTAATAAGGTGATAATTTTATTGTATAATATATATATATATAATATACCGAATTACAAAACTAAGATTAAGTGATACCGAACTAAATAACATTATATTTTACTTTTTATTAAATTATAATTCAACTCGTATTTTATAGTTTTAGTTCTAATTAGCTTTAACTTTATCATAACAACGTATCATCAGTATTTATATAGTTCCGTTCTTAGAATTTTCTTTGATCAAGCACCGTTTTAAATTTAAATAATATTACGAACGAATTAACTGAGCACAAAAATAAATGAGACCAAAATGGCATGCTGTGTGCTACCATTACTGGCGTATTGCAGTTGCGCATTGGCACCCTCTCTGTGGGTATGGTAAGATGGAAGAATGTTGGCTTAGGTCTATGTTAGAGATTGATACCGGTCTGCGTTTGACTACCCCCTAATTAATGAGGTTTTCCAGGTTTCAATCATTGCTGCACTGAATGGTGATTACCTACCTACCAGCATAAGTCGTTGCTGGGCACAAATGCGTGCTACTTAATAATAATATGCCGCCCCCTCTCCCGCACAAGTTCTGACTTCTGGGCTAATCCTAGTGATTATAATGAGGGGTAGAGATATTATTACTAACGTGAAAATTCTACACATCCTTATTCTAATTTTCAACTGTTTCTCAATGTTTCTTAATTCTTCTATATACAATGTCCATTGTTCTTTTTAATTTAATCATTTTCATCGGTTTTACGTTCATTAAACATTGCAGTATACTAAAATTATAGTGGCGTAACAACATAAATCCAAAATGGGTAACCATTAGAAGTATCAAACTAATGAAATCAAATATTTTATTTATAAGAATTAATTTTCTCAGGTATGTAGTTATGATTAATAGAACCGCCCTATATTCTTTATAGTCGGCCTTTACATCGTTCTTAGTGATTTAGTGGTTGCGGCAGAACTATAACACTATGCGGTATACTATTAGATCGTAACAGATTTTACTTAATTTCCTTTATTAAAGTAAAATTGAAGTGTACGTTCCTGAAGTAATGAATAACTTCTAATTCTATATTCCCCACACTTATCGGCATCATTTTTTTCCTGTCAGATGTTCATTCAACCAACTTGATATTCACATCTGATATTAGAGGTACCTACTTTCATAACCTTCTCAAGCTTTTTTCCAATAATTAATAAGGAATATGGAATTTATAGAAATATTCGTCGTACAACTTGAAAGGAGAATATTAAAGAAGAATATATTTAAAAAATAATTACACTGAACGTTATACAAATAATTAATATTTTTCAATGGCCAAATAATATAATGGCTAAAGTTATTAATTGTTAATATTGTATTTTCTAGAATACTCATTAGATGTATTTATTTAGAAGGCTGTATTCCCAGAATTATTACAATTTTCTGAATTAAACATATTTTTGTCACGGCGGCTTGAATTTATTGAAATTCCGTCGATTTTTCGTTCACGCTTCGCCACCCAATCTGTCAAAAATAACGGACCCATAAATAAGCTAAAGATTTCACGTGCGATTTGCCCCCGTTGCAATATACGGCATTGTGAAGATAATTTAGTGTTATTACTGTGCCCTAATAAAAATCGTGTCCAACGAAAGACGCCTAGAAAGCGGGCGGTACAGCCCCCAACAGGCGCTTTTTGTATGCAAAACAGTTCGCGTGTATCAGATAAATTCATATACGGCTTTTATTATACTCTTTTGCCACGTTTTCACAACACAAGTCTTAATAAAGAACTAATTTAAATGGGCAGTTTAATCTCGTATTTATTTAGAAATATATAATGGTGGGAGGGAATTCGAAACACTTGTGGTTATACTAACATTGAAAAATATGCGTAGAAAAAACTTTTTCAGTAACTGATATTATTTCATGTACCTATATGAATGAATATCAATGTGTAAAAAATTGAGCAATATACACATGTTAAAAAAATGTATATACTAATGAGTTCATGAATCAGTTCAAATATTTACATTTTGTTTAACCTGAATAGTGTAACAGAAGCCAATTTAAAAATGCATGTATTAGGTATATTATTTTTGTAGTCATGTGGAGAATGTAGTGTCAGATGAAGTTGAAAAGAAAGAAGTGTTTACTTTTAATGTAATGAAAAAAGTCTGTGCTTGTTAAAATATACAAAAGTGTCGGTTTAAGCTAGTCGGTATAATTTGCAGGATATCTCTTACTAACAAATTATTATAAATACAGTAGATTTTATTATTAGAATTCAATAATAAGTACACTATGCGAGTAAAATTTTTATTTCTAAATAGTTAAGGCCTTGTCAGGAGCAGAAATAACTTCTGTGTAGGAGGTTTTTTTAGTGGAATTTGTCCATCCATCCTCTAAATGAGAACTATGCATCCTTCTCTGTAAAAGTGCATTATTCATCTATCATCTAAAAATGTATAGCGATGTAGGTATTCATTCACATTAAAAAATATGTTGAATATTTTCGCTGAAAATATTACATAATTCTTGAAACATCATTAAACATTACTTGGTATTTGCAAATATTTGTATATATACGTATATATCGGTGTGAAAATATATATGTTTAACTCGAATTTAGTTACAATAAATTTATAATTAACGTAACTATAACTAATGTTAATATTTGTTGTAAAGAATTGCTATTTTTACTGTCACAAAGAAAAGTATATTGTTTGAAATGAATGTTGCATGGTTTAGAGATATGCAATGGCGGAGTTTTGATGCAAACATCTAAACAACGTACCGTTTCAATTTCTATGATATTTATGAATTGTATAATATTTAAATTGACGCAAAGTGCACACATACAAATATCATTTGATACTTACTGTTTTAGGAATATCCCACAAAAAGTCCTTATTAATGAGCCGTATTATGTTCGTCTACTACACGTTAACAACACATCTAAAACGTATTAGGTTAGAGGTTAGATTGATGTGCCTCTGCGCATGTGCAACCAGAAATCACATGACAACTTCTTCAAAATTTCATAATAAACTGAGTAAAGTAAATAGTTCGATTGTATTACCACACTGTTCCTGAAATTTCCTAATTTTATTACGTAAAAACGCATACACTTTATTATTCTTTAATATATAATAAAAATTAAAATGTTCCAGTAAGTATTATATTAAATGAGCATAACAAAACATGAAAATTTCCACTCATATTTTCAGTTGTAGTAGGACATCATCACAAGATAGACAATAACGGTTGCAACTTTTAAATGTATCCTTTCGGGTCAATAAAGTAAGTTGCACGCAGCTTTAGTGTCGCACCTGGACCGCAACCGATATCCTCCCGACATTAAAACTTCGGTTGACCACACAGGTACCGGAACAGAGTTTCGAAATGCTTTTAATTGCCACTAAATAGTTTCCAGCGATCATTACAAACTCTGCGACTGATAAAACTTCGACGGCGGTCCCGTTTTATTTCTCGGGGACGCATTAGGGCTGTCGGAGGATCGCAATCCGGGACGGTTCGACCGAAAAGCCCCGCTAAAAGCCCGCGGTGTGCCGTGAAAGCCGCCAGGAGTGACGGACTAGATGGCTGTGCCGCCTGACGGTCTCATTATATGTCGAGATTTCTCTCAAATTAATTCGTACCGTGGTATATGACGTATATAAGACTGGAAAGTTATGTCGTTACGTTCACTGGATCCCTTTTCATGCCTATTATCTTCTTATGCTGCCACTTCCGAAATTAACAGTCCTTTGAAAGTAAATGACATATCTCTGAAGTTATTCTGAACTCGAAGATTGCTGCACGTATGTCGAACATATGATATAAAGATTAGTTATTTACCTAACATGAAGTGTTCTTCTCCATGAGCCATTGGTCAAAAATAACAAGCCCTTTTACATTGCGAATTTTTGATTTCGCAGGATTTAATGCATTACTTGCATCATTAGCGGCATCCAATATCTTCGTCGGAACATCATTGAGGGACACCCTACTCATTTTGAGTAGTTTACGAGAAATGAAAAATAAGTCAAACTCAACCTTCAGAATGAACTGATACTTTTCTGCACGATCGTAGGAAAAAAATAAACATGCGTCTCGATATTATTTCTCTCTTTGAAAATTGTAATCTGGCATACTTATTAAAAGCTTCCCCAGTTTCCCCGAAAATATATAACATTTAAAAGCGCTCCTCTCAAGATTAGCAGAACCTAAATAAATAACTTATATAAAGGCGGCCCAAACGAAAAAGTAATTCCACAGTACGCTAGCGTTATCTCCCGCGGTTTCACTTTATTTAGTATCCCTGCAACAAATCCGGCCCGTCTAAAGCTTGCAGGAGAGCATTTTGCCAGATATCGAATATATTCGCCAGATTATCTTTTTCCCGTTTTAAAGTGGTTCATTATGAAATTGGCCTTAACTTTAAATAATGATTTCAATCGGTACCGCTACAGCTTCTTCTTTCCTCGTACATAATTAAACGACTAGCACTTACTTTGTAACTGTAAAACTATAGAGGACACTTTTACTGCCCCGACATTAAACTGGGTACGTCCTGTTGACTGTGACAATCTCCAGTATAAAAAGCATTGTTTACGATCTCGCGACCAGAGTCAGATTGCAGGAGGAGCATTAAAATTAACATAGTACGCTTGAAATAGCACAAAGACTCATGAACTTTAATGAATCATAAAAACCTTAAAAAGGGGAATTCATTCGTGCAAAATTCAATTACGACACGAATTACATCAATTTCGTTTATAATTTAGTTTGCGTAAAATGTCTAAAATGAGTACCACATAAAGCGTTACATCTGCAGTTTATCTTTATATACGAAACGAAAACAAACTTTGAAGCTTAGGTACGCAAAGACTAGATATTGATTGATGTACCCCACTTTCTCCTATAGGTTTTTTAATACGCAAGAAACCACATCCGCAAATTATTCAAAGAAGCTTTTTTGTAACCTTTCTCATGGATATGGTACTGCTTTTTATAAATTTTTCCAGTTTGTTAAATACGCTGTGTTGCCTTTATGTTCTAAATTTTGTAACTTAAAATTTCATCACCCGAAATGAAGGAAGCACTTCAAAAATTAAGTTAAACATTATGATTCTGTAACTAAATAAGAAAATAATATGCTTTAGTTTTGTGTAGAATAATAAATAACTTGCTTCTATTGTCGATAGAAATATTTGTTGTATATACTTATACCTACAAAATTCTTCCTAATTTCAGACCATACCTACTTGAGGTATTTATTTTTAACAAATAGGTAGCTTATAGAAATTCTATATTGCCCGAAAAATCGAATAAATGGCATAATACCCACGCCTAACTTTAGGCAGAGGAAGAAAATTATGAATGGGTAGTTTTATATCACCATTAATTTGTTATAACGGCACGAAGGAACTTAACTACCTGCAATTCATTTTAGCGCCCTAATGGGGATGTAAATAATGGCAGGGATAAAGTAATGAAGAAATATTGTCGGTAGATGCCCTCGGCTTTTTGCACGCAGTTGTGACAAAAACTTTCATTATATTTAAACAACGAATATAAGTTAAATGAATTTCCTTGATGACCACTAATCTATACAGAATGTCCGGGGGCAGATACAACATGAAAGAATAAGATGACAAATATATTATTTTTTTCCTACAGGCCCTCCGAGATATATGTGTCTCTAAAAGACACCGTTGGAAAGAGGTTTTTTTACACTAGTAAGGACCTCTTAAAATAGTGTCCTGGAAACTTATTTAGCTTTTTGAGTTTACCAGGGACGGGCTAAGCTTTACAACTTAATGCCTAAATTATTAACACCCTGTATGATACAAACTTTAAAATAATAAATCTTGGTAGCCTCAACCTTAAACTAAAAAAAGGGACTCCTGATTATTGTCGATAAAATGCACCGTCCACGAGAAAAATAATAATGAATAATAAACGAATTCATGTTTCATTACGCTTTTTGTGTAATTATTCCCCTATCCGATTTCAAAATTTCCAATTAACTTTAAGTTTGGCGTTGCAACAAAGGCCAAATTGGTGCTGAGAATTCCTAATTTAGATATCACGTACAAGGATAAGTTTTAATTGTAGTTTGCATATTGTTATTGCGAATATAAACTTTCTTTCGATAGTTGGGCAGATTATACATATACCTACTACTCGTACCGGCGCCTTCGCCAAAATTTTAATTATTCTGGAGGTTCTGCCTTCTTTAATGTGTATGAAATTACTTGCAACGTATAATGTAGACTAACCAAGTACTGTAATTTTAACATGCTATTAAAATTACTGCATTTGTGGCTTTGAAAAAATGTTGCGGGAGATGTTTCCTGTGCAAACAAGATACGAGACAACTTTCTGCAAAAGGTCCCATCCGGTTACGCAATATGCTGAACCCCGGAAAGTCTCACACGTCAGCCAAGTTGACAGAGCGTGTATTCCAAAACGACGAAAACTTCTTGTTTGCCTTGACCCGTCTCTCAACTCGACTCGGTATTTATTCCCAAAACTTAATAAGCTTTTTGCTGGGATTTAATCTGGCCCAGCCATCTCGACGGGATTTAATTTTGGCCAAAGTCATCCTAATTGCATCGGCGGCATTGTCGGGATGAAATAGAACCTCTCTACGCGGATCTTATTAGTGAGGCTAGGTAGGTAGTCGGTTCGTTTGTGCTCACTTAAGGATCAGCTTCAGCATCACGTACTTTAAACCTATTCGCTGTAAATTAACATAATTATAAAAATCTTCCAGCTTATACAAAAAAAGACGGATTTTACAAAAATGCTTGAGTAATGTAATTTAACAAATATTTGAAAGAATTTATTTGCAATAGTATAAATAAGTTACTATATCCGGTGTAAATTTTTAAACTACAGGCATTAAAAACTACAACGTTTGATGTGAATTATAATATAATTGTACAGGATGTTCTTTCTTCCAAATATTGACATTCAGATGGAAGGTTTGTTATAATTAAAAGAAATAAATGATACAAACGTTTTAGGACCCTTTCCCTTTGAACTCTTCTTAAAATAAACAAGTGCGATGCCCCTATATATGCTTCTTGAAATGTATTTCTTTTGTATTTTTTATTTCTAATTCTTGTAATAAACTCTTTAACTGTATAGTACCTATAATGTAGTTATACTTTGAAACGTAGGATCTACATTTGGCTTATTTTTATTCATAACCAGATACATTTTCATACTTTTCTTAAAACATTTTTTTTAGCTTATAACAATGTGCAGGGTTACTATAGAGAAAATTTGGTTACTTGAAAAAAATTCTGATATATATCGATGATGCTACTAAAAACATGAATCACTCTGCATATTGTTTTATAAAAAACAATCACCACATTTCAGCTCTTGTATATTAATGGTTGGACTGCTATTTATACTTACCATCATCCAAACTACTTAATCCTGTTTTGATAGGTTCAAATTTATTTAAAAAAAAATATTTTTCTAAAGTTGATATACCTAATGCGTACATATATTCATAAGGCTTTTTATATACTATGAATGTTAAGTCAATGACATTATGATCAACGCTAGGTTTTAATTGATAAGATAGTAACTAAAACTGAAGAATTTAGTTTATTCTTCTTATATACATATAAGTAAGTTTCTATTAGAAACGTTATGACATAACCGTTGAAATTCAAACCAACTACGTTGCATTTTATGTATATTTTACTATTGCTCACAATTTTGTAACAATTACTTCATGTATTTGTAAAAAACAACGCTAGTCTATAAAGTTATTCCATAGTTAACCTAAAAAGCATTAAAATTCTTCACATTTTTATGATGTCATAGGTGCACTCGTATCTATCGTATTGACTTATACAACTATATATTCCTCATAAGTTTTCTTACATTTAACCATATTTTTTTGATATTTTCCTATATCATCCTCATAGGGAAATACAGCACAGGCACAAACATTCACTATTACACAATAAATTATACAATTTGATTTATTTTTAACCCTTAGTCGAACCCGAATTAAAACTCTAATAAACAACTGCAACAAGTGTAAACTCAATTGGGTAAATTACTTATGTTGGTGTACATTTGGCCAAATAATTAAAATTCTAGATTTTACCCTTTAAGATTCCTGTAAGAATTTTTACACTTTCAACATTTCTACAAATAAATCGTGTAATAAATTTACATCATATTATTTTACTAGTTCCAAAATAGTAGCGTGTAGAGTTGATTTCTTGGTGTGTAACTTCGGGAAGCATCTTTATCCTTACTTACTATCTGAGGCCTAGGCGATGTCACCGTGTAATCATATTCTTATCCGAAATAATTACACCTAGTGGTCTGCAACCGGAGCTTTATACACGCGTTCCACACAAATCCCCCTAACACGACAACGACTGCGATTCGTTCCGACAGACCGTTCTGTTTTCTGATTGTTTATCGATCATGTCTGACGTCTGAATGTAATTTGGGATTAATTACGGCGGAATTAATGAAAGCCTCGGATTAGTTTCCCTCCGTTGGAGTCGGTTCATTGTGAGGCGGATGTGGAATCTAGTTTTAGTTAGAAAGACTTTATAAACAGTCCCAAATTTTGTGGTGATCGATTTTTCGTCCAAGACCAAATATTGGAAGGCCTACTGAAATATAATAAAAATGTGATGTTGTAATCGATAAGGTGTAAGTTTTTACGGTTTTATGAATGTGTAGACTGATCAAAGCTTTTTCTCGCAGGACGTCAAGTCCCTTCATATTGTATATGAATTATTTAGGTGTTTTTAGATAAGGCTTTATTTTGAGGACGATTCTAATAAGGTTTACTTACTTAACTTTTCTTTCACACATAGCTTTGCTGCTGGATTGAGTTTAACATTGTCACACTATCTAATTAAATCTTAATTATATGTGTCATTTCTGCATAGTGTTCCTATCACTGTAATTTTTCAAGGTAATGATGTGTGTAGTGATACGATCAGGAAAATTATAGCTTACATTTAATACATACTTTAAACAGTAGTAGATGAGATAAGTTACTTCTGGTCCATGAACATGAATGGTTTACTATACTTGTTATTTATATTATATCTATTTTCTGTATCCTGCACAGCGAAAAAGGTATTGTAATTTACGAATGATTTGCAGTTTTTAATTCTATAGACAATATTTTTGTTTTTAGTGGAAATTTTCTAAAAACGATTTAAAACTATTTAGAGGTGTTTCGTGCGGCAAGAAAGGCAGTTCTTTTGTTACCATAGAACATTGGACTATTTTGGAGAATACTTTCAGTATAAATGCTACCATTACTGTTCTAGAAGATATACTTTCATCGTTGGTAATGCGATGCATTACTACTATATCTAAATTTTCCAAAATATGTATTCGGTTTCAATTCAGTTGTATTTTGAACATACATAAATTACAATTAGTTCTCATTTTTTTAGACTTTAAAAATTGAATTGCAAAAGTGCTTTTCAAGAGAAAATCCAGATGGCTGCGAAATATTCCGTAATCTTGAAAAGAAAGATTTTTGCAAGTTATTGCAAAATGTTCGTCGATATAAATATTTATTTGACAGTTTCGAACCTAAAGTACACTGTCCCATTTTGAAGGTGATATATATCTCTCAAACGGTTTTAAAATAAGTAAACATTTTTGGATATAGCCGTAGATAATACAAAATATTTCTTTCAGGGAACATATAAACTAACCAACTTCACCTTCGACTTAGCATGTTATGATATGTTTCCGGCATCAAATCTTTATTGGAAAATCAAAGCTTCCTTCACGGACATGAACACCAAAGTTCGACATTTCTGTTTAGCTGCCGAAATTCAGCACTAAGAAGTAGTGTATGTCGCCTGTAGCTGTGGTTTTGTTTTGGTTAATAAATAAAATGAATCATGTAGGTATCTATAGTAATAAAATTTAAGTATATCTCCTAACTCCAGAAAAGCGTAGTCAATAACCGACCTTCGACATATACGTTTCCCCCTTTGTTTGCGAAACACTTGTTGAAATCGAACATGGCCAATTTTTCGCCACCGATATCTTGATCGGCCGCAATCGATTTTGAGAAAAATTTACGATTGGAACGAAAAGCGGATTCCACAGAAAGTTTACATGATAATAATAAAAAAAGAAATCTGGTAAAAGAAAGCAGTATATGTTATAATTTTCAAATATGCATCCTTGGTTTCGATGAAATAATTTTACATTGTTCTACGAGCAGGTAATCACGCACTAAGATAATGATAATTTAATGCGAAATTATAACCTCTGCATACCCAGCAGTTCTATGATCACTGCAAATATTAAACGTTATAGCTCGGTGTGTATTCCCAAAGATAACGTCTTATTTACATCCGTTTGCTTACACAACCTACATACCTCTAGTGTGAATACGGCGGAAACTCACCTCTGGTGAGTATAAATCAAAATTAACGGCTACACTAGGAACTTTTGCAACTATAAGAAGCTTTATAAATGCCATGTTCCTAATCTGAATTAGTTTATGTAACGATGGCATAACGCTGAGTTTCTGCTGCATTCTATGTTATCTATATAGAACACAATCGAGAATTGTCGAACTAATATCGGCTTATATCAGACTGTGTTTACAACACATTTTATGTGCCTATTTCAAATAGTAAAGGTTGTATTAAAGAAATCGCAACGAAAGTTAAATTTTTCAAGATAACAATGTGCATATTGACTTGTAATTAAAATATGGTGTGATTTATATCTGAAATTATCCAATTAAAAAAAGTAAAATTAGATGATCACTAGTGGACAATAAAATAGTATCCAACAATTGTTTTTAATATTCAAAAAGTTTTATAATTTTTATTTCTTTGGGTACGTATATAATTGCGGAAAGAATTACGTCATACGAACAAATGCATTGCACCATGTTACATTAAATTACAAAAAAATATTGTTTTTAATGCGACAAATTTTCGAAAGTTATGTTATGTTGACATTAAAAACAATTGCGTAACGTTATTTATGTTTTATTTAATGTTACAATTACTCGGTTTTTATAAGATGTTTTTATTTCTTTACCGCTTCATAACTTCCAGTTATACTAAATTTCTTGATATTCCGCAATTTTATTCCTGAAATATACTCGAAATATTAAGAACCAGATGCTCCTCGACTCCCCGAATTTTTAATAAATTTCCTATTATTTCTTCCCTTTCGCACAAAAGGGAGGGTTGTATGCATATTTTACGTAAAAAAAACACAAGATGTGCCATTGGTGACCCCGGTTTCTGTCCTGGAAAATGAAAAGGCAAAACAATTTAATATAGCCTGTATTGTGTTCATTTTTTCTCGGGCTGTATTTGCATTATTTTTACGTTCCTGCACTCACACTGGGTTCCAATTTATTCCACAGCGTATCTGTCAAAGACTTACCAATGCTTTATATAAATGAAACATTAAACAATTAGAGAAATACCATGGATATAAAGTACACAATATAATTTATTTATATTTATTTACTTTGGCCATTTTTCAAATAAACAATCCAGCTGAAACAGTTCATTGTAGTTTATAATGATTTTTATAAATGCGGTAATCGAATTGTGTTACAAAATATTACGTAAAACAATGAATTTAATTTAAATATAAATACGTGTGTTTAACATACATACAAAGGTTTTACTCTAAATTAAATTCAATTATTGGGAAATGATCGTTCTGTTGTTTATCTGACAATGTTTTGCCACTATAAATTTTGTATAAATCATTTATCGCTCCAATAAATTGCGGCCGATTTTAAAATTTGATTTTAAATTGAATTTTGTCGCGCTTTCTGATGGCTTTTCAGGGATCCAACAGTGGGTGAAATAATTAATTGAAATTAAAATACCTCATAATTAAAATTGAAGATAATGTAACGTATAGGTCCTTCTACAGGTTGATTCTTAAGTAATGGCCCATGGAGACATACTAGGACAGTCGTGATATTTTGAATTGAAAAATTTAATATGTCTCCATGAGCGATTATTTACGGACCATCCTGTATATGATTTATATTGTTGTTATGTTGTTACAGAAAGCGCGTAACATTATATATGTATGTTATTGCTTTACTGCTTGTTCGGCAATAAGAAATGGAGAAATCCGATCGAGTTGGTGTGTGCAGCTCCGACCTTTGTTTCATGCTATTCCCTTTCATCCCTTACCATATGATATTACATTAGGACAAATAAAATTTATTCCGTGTTTGAAAACTGGGTTATTTTCTCTTTCATATCGGACTTTTATCAGACCATAAATAATACTATGGATATGTTAATGTATTCTGCAGTAGGTATTTCACTTGTTTGTAAATCTAAATCGTCATCTTAATGCAGAACTAGCCTATGTCCATTTTTTATCAATTAGTCTATTCTGTTAGAATACAAAACTGATATTTTTTTTATAAAAAACAACACTAGTTCTGCATTAAGGTAACGAAATTCTCTCCAAATAAATTGGTAAGATACCGATGAAACTTTTCCTTGAAGGTATTTTTTTTATTTTCATAACCTGCAAATTGCTATTTTCATTTTAAAATCCATATAACGTCTTTTTAGGCAACATCCTGGAATAAATGTGCTTTGCTTTATAAAAAACACATAAACCTGCCCTTCATAATGATAATTTGATAATAATTACAGACCCAAAATACCAGCACGCAATTTTCCGCAGTTAAACAAATGTTGGAAAATTACTTTCATGAAATGCGAAAGAGAGGTTGCCAAAAAAATTTTAGCTTGGAAATGGTATTAAAGGTTAAATCGTTTTATGTAATCATTCCTGAAAGTTTCAGGCTGAAGCGCTTTTTAAAATTTTTCTTGAAAACAAAAATTCCCACAATAAAAGAATGGTATCTATTATGTGGTCCATTTTTATTCATCATTAGGAAATTGTCAATGCACGGTAGCAGCTTTTTTCTTTAGTTTAGTTTTCAAGATGTAGTGCACGTATGAAAAGTTTTTTGTGAATTTAAAAGTTAATTATGATGCACTTCCATTCTGTTGTCCAATGTTTCAATTACATCATTATTACGGTATACGGACTGCAAAGGTACGTTTGTCTTCTAAAATTTTAACGTCACTGCTACTAATCTAACTAATCTAACTTTCAGATATTATGCTTGTCTTAAAGCAATCAAATTTGCCAAGTTCTTGAGAGAGTTTGAAGGTTCGAGGGCGAGTGAGAATTTACTTGTTAAAATTATCAACAGGTCCTTATACGTCGTCATACATTTTAAACAGTAGCATTGTTGAACAAATCTGTTTCACCAAAACCGTCATTTTCGTACCACCGGTCTACCAGTCTAAGAAAACGACTAGTATGATTGTTTTCTTTATTAGAAACAAACAAAAAACATAAAGTTGTCAAGTAAATAAATAATATGCTAACACTCTATTAGTGAATGAAACAACATATATCACATTAAAAAATTAAAATATATTTTATTACAAATACGTCAGCAGGTCACAAGAAATCGCAAAAATCATTATAATGAGTACCATTATTATTGCAAACGATTGTACCTACACATACCATTTTCTCACCTTTATTTATTCAGGTTTTAAAACCTCTTTAATAATCTCTCAAAGCATTTTAAAATTTGAACACCAATGATTAACTAATTTGGTTGTAAATTAAAGGCTTTTTGTTTGGAGTCTCGTAAATATTTTCGACATAGGTACAGAGGGACGTTCAGGTGGCACGAAATTGTTTTAATAAAACTGCAACAACAGTTTCCGGCAAAGCTTTTTTCAGAGGGCTTTTTCGGTATGTAGTTGTTGAATTTATACATGACAACTGAAAACTCGCGCTTGTTTGGAAATGTCACGTCCACCGTGAAATGGATTGTGATGCAAAAAAATTAACGTTATAAAGATTCGAATGAATGTCGGACAGTATGATATATGTTTGGTGGAATGCGACGTATTTAAAAGCGACTAAATACAGATGATTTTGGCGTATTATATTCCCACATTCTTGCTGGTTTATTTTTGTTTATTTTACTATGCTTGAATAGTGCAGTATATGCCTGATATTTTCAGAACAAACTGCAGTTAGTGCTAGCCCTACAAGCCCAATGCGCAAGGGTTTGATTATTGGCCGTAAATCTAAGCCTAAATACCTACTGTCGAAACGGTTCCAATATGGTCGTCCCGGATTCATTATGTATACGTTAGACAGGCCCAAGAGGCCAATGAGTAGACTGCCATTAAATTGGATTTGCATGCGCCATACACGTCCGTCAACATTGTGATAGATTGTTGATGGTAATTAAATTTTGCCTAGGCGTCATCGACCGCTTAAGGATTTATCACCTCTCATAACCGAAGAAATTTTTCTCCTCGACCTCAACACAAAGTTTTTACAATGAACCCATGCATATAGTATCTGCCCACCCCGATATACAATGTCTATTTACAAGTAGAATGATAATATTTTGAGTAAAGAAAAAAACAAATAAAAAATAAATTAATTAATTTATGAATTCCTACGGGTGTGCCTCTATTAAGGCTAAGTAAAAATTGTTAAAAACTTTAAATGAAATCCAAATTCAGCAAACATCGTTACAGCTGCGATCAGATCTCTCGAAAATAACTTTGCTATTTTTTCATTGTTTAGGTCAATATTCTACTACATGTGAAAAAATAAGAGGCGATGGATATTTTGAAACAATTCCTGTACAAAAAGAATTATTTGCCTAGTACAGGTATATTTCTCCCACAAAGTTCGTTATTGTATTGGATCATTGGATCCAACTAAGCAGAAAAAACGTTAATAAGTAACTGAAAACCATTCAATCTTTAGTTATTTAATAAACTACTCAGTTGATTATAAGCTAGGGTCATAGCACGAAATTTTCGAAAAGTCGATGTACATAGGCTGAAAGGTGCATATATTTTTTTCTTCATTTTATTTGGCCATCTGCAACGCTAAAAATAAATATCTGTGACATCGCAATTATTACTTTAAACCTCATGTCTTATTTACGTGCTGAAAATTAAAGATCTGGCTTATTTCAATTTGTAGCACAGAATATAATAGCGTAGCTACGCTTCTTGTGTAGCTATCTCAGGTAGCTATACATTCTGTGGCTGTAGGAAACAGTTGAAGGAATTATGCAAAAAATTCATTTTATTAATAGGTAAATAGTAGTATTAAATTTAAATTAAATTACTCTATCAGTTTTATGATATTTTTTTTACTTTATTATCTTGTATTTTCTAATACATGTTTACAGAAAGATTTTTTTATATTGGACGTTGTAATGCATATATTAAAAACTGTTTTGATTTAAATGATTTATTCAAATAATTTCCAATTTTTTTTTTTTTTTTACAGAACGACTGAATGTCCTTTACGAGAAGAATTGGACCAGACTGGTAACAGAACAACTCAAAAGGTTCGAGAGAGCCGTAGTGGAATCAGGGAAAATAGATGGGTCTTCCTCGTCTATCGGGCCCCATTGGAATTTCGGGGAGGCATTACTATATTCTGTCACATTGCTCACCACAGTCGGTAAGAAAAATTAAATGTGTTTTTTTTTTTAGTCTGATATCTATCCGTTTTTAGGTTACGGTAAGCTATCCCCAAAGACAGCCATGGGGAAGGTAGTCGCCATGATCTACGCAATAGTAGGGGTTCCGCTGATGCTAATCCTTCTGTCTACCCTCGGCAGCATGTTGGCTTCCGGGGCGAGGAAAGGTTATTCGAAACTGTGCTGTAAACACGAGCACAAATCAAAGATAAAAAGCCCTTCCGTGGGGTACCACAAGGCTCCGGCAAGTCCTTCGGGGAAGCATTTTTGTAAAACACACGAAGGTAATTCTAAAGCGTTTAAATATCTACGATTATTTCCATTGCGTTCTAACATTTCTTAACTCTTTACCTCTTTCTTTTCAGATACAGCTTCCATTCAAATCGCTTCTAGCCACAGCACTCCAAACCACGTCACCGGCTGCAAGCCCAACCACCAGTACATCGAACACCAAGAAGTGCCAAAGCGGGCCATCTTAGCCACCGTACGTTCGAGCCACACGAGAGGGCGCTGCAGACAGGGCCCCGTCAGGCAGATGCTGGCCGATCCCCCGATGGGAGTGTGCCCCACACATTCGCACGGCACCCCCGTCAAAAATTCACTCAACAGCTCCATTGTTGGCATATCGACTTCTTCTGATCTGGAAGACACTGACGACACCGACGAAAATGAACACGTGTAAGTAGATTATAATTGATTAACGTTTGACGAATTTTTTTATTCGTTCCCATATCAAGTATCCAAACAATGGAGGCGTTGGTAAATTAATACAAATTCAAAATAAAAACCATGTTTTTAACAATAAGGAGCCACTGGGGACAAATATTGCTTTAAGGATCACAACCAGTCAATGACTGGATGCCATCCTTGCATATTGACAAAATGCTGATTGAGTTAAAATTGTAACTTCACCTAATTATAGCAATAGGAACTAGTCTGTTCCTTAGCTAGTTTCTAATGCATTTTACCATTGGACCCTTTTCATTGCTTACAATTTTACCAACAGCACTGACAAAATCGATTGCAAGTATGTTCTATGAAAAAATTTAAAATTCATGTAGGTAAACACTGTTTGGGTCTTATTTGAAAACATTTTTTAAAAAGACATGCCCAATTGCAACAGTCGCCAAGGTCTAATCGGGCTTAATTTCAGAAGTTTTGGTACAATAACATTTTAAATTTTGCAAATTATTCTTTTCGTCTTTCTTGTTTCTCTAAAATCCATTTTCTTGACAATATCAAATATTCTTCATCTATGAACAGTCATTTGTCTCGAAAACGTACACTACCAACAGATATAATATTGATTAAAGTTTGAAAAATTGATAGGAAAAAGTCAATTAACGTGACACCTGGTACACGTATTTGACTTTGGCCCAATTATTCTTCGTTCATTCACCACCAGGGGTAGTATTTCTACTTGGAACATCCAGTAGTTAAAAAATCTTTTTGAGGGAGTACCGTTCTCAATGCAATAAATCGTAATATTTCTCCTTTGCAGGTGTACCCACGACACGCCATCCAGGATACCCCTGATCTGGCGCCCCCCCGAGGCCAGGAGGTCCCCCACGCCGCCCCCCTCACAAACACCGTCAGTGCCTGCCATCCTAGTGCTAGTCATCTTCGTATCGTACGTCTGCGCCGGTGCGGCCGCCTTCTCCTCGGCCAGAGGCTGGAGCTTCCTGGACGCCATTTACTTCTGCTTCACGGCCCTCTCCACCATCGGGGTGGGCGACAGGCTGCCCCAGAGCGCCGAACTCCAGGCGCAGATGCAGCTGTTCGCGTGCTGCCTCTACCTATTCCTGGGGCTGGTGGTGGTGGCCATGTGCTTCAGTCTAGTGCACGAGGAACTCACCGTAAAGTGCAAGCAGATAGCCAACAACATGGGACTGCTGCGTCGTTAAGATTTGTCTGTGATTGTTTTTTCTCGAGGTTCTTGTTTATATTTGGTAATGAATAAGACGTTTCTAGCGCCTGAGTTTTATTACCCTCAAGATCCGAACTTTATTTGTACCAGAAATGTCCCGTATTCCCCCAGAAGTTCCTAAAACCGCCGGAATATCCCTTTCCCACAAGGAACGGTAAGTTTCAGTTTTCATATCAAAGCATCAACCTTGTCGTTATGCTACTAATGTCAAATTTATTTATTTATTAATGGCTATACCAATTTTGAGATAGTGTGAAAAATAATAATTCAAATCAAAATAATGCAGATCTACATGCTTTCTTAAATACCTTAAATACATGATTGTATGTTCCAATGAAATCAAATTTATTTCAATAATTCGTTTTGACCACAGGTGCTATAGAAAATATTAAATAGACATATTTTTTTACCACACTTTCCGTAAATAGTTTTTTATGCAACAAGTGCGAAAAGTAAGAGTTGCATACAACATTTTTTCTACGTTCATGCAAAAACCAAAAAATGTTTTGTAATTCAGTTGATATTTAAAGGAAACTTATTTTTAATAAATTGCATTTTCTAGTAATTTCGTAATCCAGTATGTAATAAGTATGATTGAAAATAATATAAAATATGCAATTGCTTAAAACGTAATACAATCTCACAAAAAAAGAACTAAATATTGTGTCGATTTAAACGTTTAGATCTGTCGATCTAAATAAAATTTTTATTACATTTATCTGTCATTCTACTAGTGTTTTGTGATCATGACAAACATAAACGTTCAAGTCGACGCCATATTTAGTCCATTTTCTGTGAGATTGTATTACGTTTTAAGCAATTGCATATTTTATATTATTTTCAATCATATTTATTACATATTAGATTATGAAATTAGAAAATGCAATTTGTTAAAAATAAAATAAGTTTCCTTTGAATATCGACTGAATTATAAATATTGTATGCAACTCGTACAAAAAGTGTATTTCTACGTTCATGCAAATAACAAAACCTGATTGAACTATATTTAGTAAAAAAACTGGTCAATTTTTATTAAACTCGTCTGTCATTCTACTACGGCGTTTTATGATTATAACAAACATAAATGTTCAAATCATTTGGTCCATTTTCTGTAAATATAAAGTTTGAGTTAAATTGTTTCTAACATATTAGTTCCTAACTTTCTCAATGCAAATCGATGGTGCTAATTAACTATTAAATATTTTGCTAATTATTTTCCTACACTTTGTGGCACCTAAATAAAAGATTTTTTGGTTTTTGCATGAACATAGAAAAAATATTGTATGCAACTCGTACAAAAAGTGTTTATATTATATTCCAATGCCTTCTCCGTTTAATATAGTAAAACGTCAAAAATGATATATTGCACTCGTTTATTTCGTTACAATTTATACATTGGCCTTCGAAGACTTTTCTCAGAAATCCAGTTTGATATCTTTTTTATCAAAAGCGTGGACATCTTGAATTTCATCGAAAATGTCCGGTTTGAATTTTTTGCTTTGCTGAAGGAGAGCGTTAGGGTCAGAGGAATCTGGTGCAAATTTCTCGACTAAAAATAATCAATCATTTTAACTATTTTGTTACGTGAGTGGGGTAAGTAAGTCATAATTATGTGCGAAAAATATTACTCAGCCAAAAGAAAACGATGGAAAAGACCGAAGTTCAGAAACGCTGACTTGGAACACAACGGTCTGTTAAATATACTATTTCTTTAGATATAGGTGAAATTGTCGTGTGGTTTCAGATCTATAAAATAAAGTAAGTCATAAAAAATCAGAAAAATCTTTTTTTTTTTCACTAGTAAAGAAGTGTCTTTTTTATATGACAAAAAATCGTTAAGAGAAGTTTCTCGCAAAGAAAAATTAAATAAGCATGCATTATTTCCTCCTAGGCCTACATTGATTTTTTGCTTGATTTTGAATAATAATAATAATATCTCTACCCTTACTTTAATCACGAGGATTAGCCCATAAGACGGGATACTTCTGCGGGAAAGAGGGTGACATATTATTATTAAGTCGACCCATTTACCTCTAGGAGTGACTTATGTTGGTAGACCCTAAGCATCATTCAGTGCAGGATGAGAGAAATCTGAAAAACCTCATTAATTAAGGGGATGGTCAAATACAAACTGGTATCAATCTCTTAACATTGATCGAAGCTAACGTTTTTCTACCCTACCATACCCACAAAGAGGGCGCCAATCCTCTTCACAAATATAGCTGATCTATGGTCTACCGGTCACAGGATACGAACCTGCAGTGCAAAGATGATTTAGGGTACAGGGTGTCAAAGTTAAAATATTTTTCAGATTTTTTTGCGTAATTATTGAAGACATAATATAGGCACGAAATTTGGTATGGAGTGGTTTGTTGGGTCGAAAAATTAAAATTTGTTAAGAGACTACCAGTAAATGGTATATCTTTAAAGTAACAACTTTCTTCTGCCTTTGTGTGTATTTATTTTAAAGGGGAATCTTATTTCCTTATAATTTACACAAAAACGGTATACATTCTGAATGTTGATACGAGCAACCGTTTTCCAGATATTTGCCTTGAAAGTTTAGACTACGCCGTTTTTAAATTATCTAATTGTGCATTAGAGGCATTCACAAAAGATTAACTTCTTTTTAACTGTCTTGTTTTTAAATTTGATATAAATATTGTAGAATTACTAGTATTTCAAAAGATAAAAGACAGTCGGCCATCGAAAAAAATTCTAACACCCTGTATGTAGGTTAGAATCAACTTTTGATATACGATAAATTTAGTTAATAACATTATTTTATACGAGAACTGTACTCTAGCTCAGTGTACCATTACTTATGGTCCACTCTGTATTCCAACACTAACTTTATTTTCACAAGAACCGTTTCATCTATCTAAGAGCATCCTGTATATTTCAAGAATTTTAATTTTAAACCATTTTTGACATATATTTTTCTTACACTTAATTATGACTCGTCCACTCAATTAAGTACATGTAAAAGATACACCCAGGAGACAAAATATGCATTAATTTATTTCCACTCTCTTAAGACAATTTACAAATACACTTATTGTGGCAAGATATCGAAACTTTCAGTCCTCGGTATACCTCTAGCACATCACTTTTTGTTCTGCTATGACTAACTGTTTAACAGCGACCCCTCTAGAGGTATACTTAACACCTAGCTTTCACAGATACCTTACAAACGAAGTACACTTTTAAAGTTCTCTTAAAATATTATTTACTTGGTTTGGAAGCCGTGGCACTCTCTGCAGCTTTCCCTTTGCCACCCTTGCCACCTTTTCCTAAAGACAATCATTTTACGGATTAGCTAACGTATGTCTTTATGTAGCGGATTTCTTACCACCTTTACCCTTTCCTAAAAATAAAGAAGGTTTTTAGAAATACTATTGTAATAAAGTTTAAGAGTGTCCGTACCTTTTTTACCCTTCTTTCTCGCCTTTTTCCTTTGGACGTACGCCCTCCAGGCCCTCTGGATGATCCTAGCGCAGCGACTCTGCAACAGGTGGAAAGCCATCTCGTCGTAGATTCTCTTATCTTCCGCTTCTTTCTCTCGCATCAGGATCGTGTACTCGTCGTCTTGGTCGTCGAATTGGTCCTGCAACACCTCCAACGCCGCTCTCGCCTCCTCATACCTAACAACAAATATGTCTGCAGTTCTACGCTTTTAACTGTAACATATTAAAGAAAAACTGTCGATACAAACTTTGTTTTCAATGCTTCGTATTCCGCCTGCTTCTCCCCGATATCCTGGTCGTATTTGATGATCCAATTCTGCAACTGGGTCTCCGCCTTGAACCTCTTGGACCTGGAGTTCTTCTCTATGCCCAGGTGTTCCTCGAGAAGTAATTCGTACTCTTTGGTTATCCGTTTCGCCTCTTCCGCCAAGTGCAGTTGCTTCTCCTCGCTTACTACCGTGCGGTTCATCATTTCCTTCTCGGAATCCATCCTAAAAAACAAATAATTAAAGCACAAAGTAAGGGAATAAAGCATTAAAGTCTTACAGACTGCACTCCACTTTGTACTGAAAGTCCTCCTTCACCATCTCCATCCTCTTATTGTACATCGTAAAGACTGCCACTTTCTTGTTGAGTTGTGCCCCCAATTCCTTCCGTTGCTTTTCCATACGCTCTTCTAACTCTAAATTGTTACGGATTACATAAAAACTTCAAAATATCGCACAACTAGATAGAAGTACGTACCTTTGATGGAGGCAACGACCAAAACGTTGTGCTTATACGCCTGTCTCAATTCCTTGTTCTTGACGTCCTCCTCCTCTCCCGTCTCGTATATTATCTCCTTGGTCACATTTTTCAGCTCCTCCATGACATTCAAGAAATTCGCCATATTACTATCAAACGGCTGGTTGTCGGCTTTCCCGACCAGCTGCCTGATGCATTTGTTACCGAAAATTATGTTGATCATTTGACTGATTTGCGGATTCGATATGGTGCTTTGCGGGGAGGTGTACTTGATATATTTGTTAGGCTAAACAGAAAGGGAAATCAGAATCGATAAAATTCGGTACTGCAGTTTCATTACCGCTTTATGTATGTTAGTACTTTCTAAAATGTCGTAGTAATCGAGACATATATTTTTCCTGCTCATGTTGATGAGGTAGTTGCTTCCATACCTATTTAGTAATCGCAGAATGAAATACACATCTGGAGATGGCAAGTACATTTTAAGGATTTCCGCATCGTTCTCCAACAAGGTAGGTAGATACATCTGAAAATAACCGAAGCATGAGGAATGAAACTAAAGTAAAACACAGCACTTACCATAACTTTAATAGTGGCCAGAGTTCTGTTCAAGACATACACAACTCTGTCCATCCGAACCTTCAGGTCCATCTCCATGGGGGTGGGTTCCTTATCGGCATATTTTTTCACGATTTCCTTAAACTCCTCATCCATCTCTACATCTTTCAGTATATCCTGAGCGAATTTCGGCATGCTGACCCTATTTTTCTCACACCAATTTCTTCCAATTAAATGACAAACATATCAATTCGAATACATAATACATGAAATCTGTTTTGTTTCCATGGAGACCCTTTTGGTTGCTATGGAAACGTAATACTGTTTGAGATTTTGTTACTCGCACTGAGAAGGCTATATTTTCTGCAGCAAAACACAAGTGAAAATTCAAAAGGAAAATGGCTGGAGGAAAGAAAAAATCCCTCGCCAACAAGCTTGCTAAAATGAGCGACGAAGAGAGGGCTAGATATTTGCAGCATAAAGCTGATATGGAGGAGGAAGCCAAAAAGAGGAAAGAACAGTTGATAGCTACCTTTATGAAGGTAAATTGGAATTAGGCCTACAGATTTTTGACAAAAATTTTTAATATTGACGCGTAAAGTGACATCCAATCAATAAATACAAAAACATTAATTTACTTTTAGAAAAAAATTAAAAAGGAAGACGCATTCTCAAGACTAAATTTGGCAAAAATCAATCAAAACTGGCACCAAATTCTCCGTCGAGCAAAATGCCAGGAGATGAAAGAGAACGTAGGGGTAAGCCATACCTGCTTCGAAATTGCGACATATTGCGTATATAATTTTTTATATCGACGTCTAGCACTTGAAAGCTTGGATCGAACGGTTGCTCAACTTCAAGAATCGCACCATTTCGAAGCTGATGGAAGAACTTGAAGATGCCGAAGAACAGTACTCGAACAACTTCCAGTATCACTCGTCTCATATTGCTGTCATTATAGGTGAATTTTTAAAAAAAATTAATAAGAAATATTTTTACCAAGTTTATTCGGGCTCTTACGTGGTGCATATTTATATTACAGAAAATCAACATGAATACATTGAAAAACTGCAACATCAATACGAAGAAGAGTTATGCGATTTATTGGAAACGACTTGCACTGAGAACGAGTTGCTCTCGAAAAATGCACAAATGGAACAAGAACATCTGAAGACAATATTGTACGGGCAACAAACGGATGGAAAGAGGAGTTTGAGGGAACAGTACGAATGTTATATGGTGGCGCTTTATGAAACTGAACACAATGTAGGTATATTAATATATACAGTGTGTCCCGTTTTTCAGGTTAACACCACTAGAAATGTGAGGAGGCTGTGGGATTTCCACAAGCCATTTTTTTACAATTAGTACCCTGACGGGAGCTTATATTCTCTACTTACTATTTTATTGATTTGACAAAAGCCTGGCCTACTATGATTTTTTAAAAGGGTCGTTTTGCGAGAAAGTGTTCCCATAATAAAACATAATAGATATTTTTCGATCGAATTTGATATAATATTATGGTAATATTATCTATTTAAAAAAAAATGCCTAACACCACTTTCTGGCAAAACGACTCTTTTAAAAAATCGTAGTAGGCCAGGCGTTTGTCAAATCAATAAAATAGTTAATAGACAATATAAGCTCCCATCAAGGTACTAATTGTAAAAAAATGGCTTGTCCAAATTCCAGAGTCTTCTTACATTTACAGAGGTGTTAACCTGAAAAATGGGACACACTGTATGTATCAAAGCAATGTTGAAAATGAAATCATGTATACCTATTTTGATACTAAAATAACTGTTAAGGAAATAAATGTTGCCAGATAATTTATTCAACACCTAAAATCTAATATTATAATACAACCCACAAATCTATTAACAATATATGATATTCACAACTATCACAAACTTTGTATTAAGTATACATTTCTAACATCTCAGAAGGGCAGATTTCCCGCTGGCCAGTCCTCGCAGTTCATTCTGCCCTTATTTGCTAGACAACTAACCAGCTGGGTTGAATATACGCAGGAGTCTGTATTTTTTTCTGAAAAAAAAAAAAGATAATTATAGTTTAAAGGCACGATTAAGGATCATTTCACATATAAATGTAAATATATTTAAATTTCTGGTTTCATACAAAAAGTTTTGAATGGCGCCATCTATCCATTTATGGATAAATTTAACTAAACTTGCCTGTTTTTACATTATATTTATTTACGTTGCTAACAATCATATAGCTATTATAAATGTGCAAATATATGAACCTCCCGATTATTAGTTTAAATGTAAATAATAAATTTCCTCTGCTTTTATGGTACAAATTTATAGATCCAATTGCCATCGACAGAGGTGCCCTCTGAACATCGATGACCTAAGGTTGCCCGACGCTGCCGCCGTTAAAATTATTTGTGCTTAGATTTCTTCCACCAGTTCCACCTAAAGATCTCATTTATTTTTCAAGCACGCATCTATAGATGACGCTGCAGGCTTTATAAATTTTATCAATCTATTATTTCTTTGCAAAATAGTCAAATTACGATTTAGCAGACGATATTTGTACTAATTGAAAATAGTGCTGCTGTAGTAAATTATCTTACTGTTCGATTCCGTATTACCCAAATTCATCTCAATAGAAATTTAAAAAAAACTTACCCTGGTCCATCTGTTGAAAACATTCACCGGCAGCTTCTTGTAAAAATATACTAAGTTCGCGACCAGTTACATTTTTAAGTAGTCCCTCGACAATTTTCGAATGATCTGGGAGTCCATTGTCGTCCGTCTGAAAAAAAAAGTACAAGAGATGTACATTTTCATAACTTTCTTTCTTTAATTTTGCTTACCATTCCCATCTGTTTAAACACACATTGCACAATGCAGGCGTCTCCAGATTCGGAATGGCTAGGAATGGTGGGATCTGGCTGTGCAGTAGATTTGTCTTGTTCGGTTGGCTGAGCATTCGAAGCCCTTTTGACTACCCTCGTCATCCTAGCATCTTAAAAAAAATGTTACATATACTTTCACTCTTGTTGAATGGATCGGTGTAAAATTGATAATTTTGTGTCACTTACTCTGAGCCTGTGGCTGGTCGTCTTCCATGGACGAAGAATCCGACGAGTCAGTAGTCGGCGTCGCTGAAGACGACGCCATTTCCCATATCCTTTCCAACGTCTCGTTGTTCTTTATGCACGTACTTAAGGTTTTCTTGACGTCTTCACTGTTAACTTTGCTTATTCCGCATTCTAAAGCCTACGCACGTAAAGAAGTTAACAAAATTTATTTATTTTCAAAAAGGGAAACGTTTCCGTACCTTAGCATATCCAATCGAGCACAACACCACTACAACAAGTACGCCCTTCATATTGTTCTTGCGGTAAAATCAAATTGTCAACTAAATGTCGTAGCACCAGGTAGCTATTTATAGCGGTACTGTCGGCGATCTTTCCGTTATTGAAAAAATTAAATTATTAGCAGAACAAATGGGAGGAATCATGCCAAATTAGTGCAAATAAACAAAAAATAATGAGGGCGACAATGGGATGAATAGAGAACTAATTTGTCAAACAATCGTTCGTTCTTGGAACATCAGACATGAAGATGCGCTTCCGGTTTTTGCATTCGTTTGTTATTCCACTTTATACACGTTTCAATATCTGTTTTTTATATATGCAGATGTACAGAGTGTATTACTTTTCTGATAATGAATTCGTGTTACGAATTATAATTCATTGAACTAAGAATCAAAGATTTCGCATAAATCTAGAAACCACTTCCCATTTATTGTGTGTGTACTGTGTACATTTCTTTTCAATTGCTTCAGATATAAATTATATGTTACAGCTATACAGAGTGTCTCAGGTATTATTGGCATTCTTGGAAAGAGTGATTGTACAGCCAAAATAAATGAAATTTACTCAAATATGCCTCTATTTGAAAGTTTACAGTTTCCATGGTGTCAAAGATTTCGAAATTTTTATTATATTCTTTATTTACTTGAAAACCCTTCGTGATACAACAGCAATAGTTCTAGGTTGTACTGAGACATCTTTAGTTTAATTATTCAATATGTTTGAAAATTCCCATTACCACCAGTGGTGTAGAAACCCTGTGACACGCTTATTTAAAATAAAAATGGTACGCCACTGTCTTATTTATAAAAGACGTAGGATACTCTAAATTTTGATTATTTTGAATAATTATTTGTTGTTTGTTTTTTATAATTAAGACAGTGGCGTACAATTTTTATTTTAAATAGAAGAGTGCCGCAGGGTTTCTACGCCACTGGTGATAATGGAAATATTTAAACATACTGAATAATTAGACTGAAGATATCTCATTACAACCTAGAACTATTCGCAAAAATCTAGAAAAGAACTTCCCTTTTCGTGGGAGAAAATTTTGATGATGAAAATTTGACACAATAGTCAGGCTACAATTATTTTCAATCTTTTTGATTCCTGGCTACGACCCAGATATCAAACTTTCTGGACACTATGTAAAATGTGAAATTTGCATCTTTTTCTTCTATCCCCTTCTAGTTCCGCGAAAGACTTTGTCACTTGAGGGTTTCCCGCGATGAGATGGGCGGGGCCCTCTGGCGGCAGATAGCGACGGTGGTGCGACTGTACGTGCAACAAACGGACTCCAGACGGATGCACCTCGCCGAGCTGCGGGGGCTCGACGCCGAGAGCGCCCTCGACATAGCTGAGAACGAGGAACGCATAAGACATCAAGAGGTAGGTGGTATAGTAGTTGGTAGTTGCGGAAGTACCTTAAGCAGATGATAAGGATACGTAAAAATACGCCGTTTCTATATGCAATTTTTGACGAAATCAAATTAGAAACAATATCCTTTTACCGTGCCAACTTTACGTTTTTTATACGTTTTTCCAGGGTGTATAACAGTTTAGAGACTGGCAAGTCATTTAGAATAAGAAAAAAGTCAGATACCTTTTATGTTTCGTCATGAAGTTTCCTATACGAGGTGGTACACTTTATTACGAGTTAAGCCAACTTGCCTTAATAAAATGTTGATAATAAAAAAGATACAGGGTGTCAAAGTTGTATACAGTATACAAACAATTTCACTTGGCAGAATATTTTTAAAAATTAGTATGACTTGAATGGATGTACATTATTTCAGTATTTTTCACGGTATAAGGTACAATGTAAAAAGATACAATTCACGGTCTTTCAATGGGAAGCCATTTCCATAACGTATTTTTAAGAGCGCGATTCTTCTGCTAGCCATATTTAACTGAAGTTTAGACAGTGGCTTGCTGAAAAGTGACATTTTTTCAAAATTCCTATTACAAAAGTATCTGGGTAGGTAAGTATACGATTTAGAATTTCCATTTATTGAACATTGTCGACTTTAAATAATTGTAGAAAATTTTGTGGCATAATAATTATTACATAAGATATCCTGTACATGGTACAGGGAACCAGTTTTAATTATTTGTTTACAAGTTTTGCAAACCGTACAATAAATATACATTCCTCTCGAGATAATCCCATTGAAGAGACGTCGAACACGTCCCACAGCTCTTGGCTTATCGAGAAAATGCTTATAAATTTCATTACGATAAAATTGAAGTGGATAACGCAGCATTTAGTACTACTTCGTTGATACCAAGGTGTATTCCATACACCGACAATATTTTCTAAATGTTAGATAAGTAAACTAGAATACCTACCTTTTTCAGGCCCTTATAGTTCAGCTTCAGAAGGACAACGAAAACATGAAGATCGACAGGGAAAAAATAATAAAGAATCTCGAATCCGAATTGGAAGAGCTGAACAGGTCCTTCCTGAAAATGAAAAAAACCCTTCAAAAGCATCTCCAGACGGACGAGAGAAAACTTAATTTTCTCACAGACTGCGCAACCGGGAGCTTTCAATATCTGGAAAGATTGGCGAAGAAGGGGGAGCAGTTAAAGATCCTGGCAAATACTTGCAAGAAATTCGAAACGGAGAGGGAGAAGGTGTCCAAGTGGCTCCCCATATCCAACCAAATTACGAAATACGACGGAGACGACGACGACGACTTCAAGGAGAGCGTTAAAATCGTTTCCGAACAACTGAAAGACATCGGGAACGTCCGGAACGAGTTTCGCTCCATACGGGATTGTGGTAAAATTAATTACTATAATAGTCACATGTAGTTAACGAATTTTAGCCACGACCACTATGTTAAGAAAGTGTAATACGTCTGTTTTACCTGTTTTACAGCCTTACCAATCCTGGGGATCTCAGACAGTGGCGTACCACGGAAAAAGTCGTCAGGTAGACCGAAAACCGCGATTTCGGAGCTATTCCTCAAATCTGCTCACAGCTTGTCCACGACTACTCCCGAATCGAGACGCATCACTACCGTGAAGGCCGTCACTGTCCAAGCCAAAGGTTCTCAAGAGAAACAAACTGTTTCTTCATCCGCCAGCTCTTCTCAGAGCGAGCCGTCAACGGCCAGCGAGGAATCCTCGAAGAACTTGTTGGAACGGTGCTTCGATTCCCTGAGGAACATGGAGAACTTTTGGTTCGTGTTCAACAAAGCCGAGATCGACTATATGGAGATAAAGGAGGAGAAACGGATCTTGGAGAGGGAAAACAAGCAGCTCAGGGGCACGATCAGGGCCGTGCTGGAAGCGGCCGCCCTGTCCCAGACCGTCCCGAACAGCAGAGCCTCCACGAGGCTGCCTTCGAGGAGGAGGGCGGCCCATTCCGCCCCGCTTAGGCGCGTCGTGTTTAACTGAAGGCGGTGGAGGTGGATATTACGAGCGTACGTACGAGATCCACTTATACATATAAGTACACCCCATCACGTCTATTTTATATAATTCTACTATTTTTTAAGTATACTGTATTTGTATTTACTTTAATTTCGAT
Organism: Monochamus alternatus; assembly: GCA_037114965.1. Classification (NCBI taxonomy): domain Eukaryota; kingdom Metazoa; phylum Arthropoda; class Insecta; order Coleoptera; family Cerambycidae; genus Monochamus; species Monochamus alternatus. The sequence goes on from CM073433.1 coordinate 57,001,326, forward strand.
ATTTTGTGTGGCACAAGTTTCAATACAATGTTGGCACCTAGGATAATATTATTCATTTCTTGTTCCTCGACGATTTGCAAAAGAATCCTTGTGGGAAATCGGAACAAGTAAAGGGAAGTGTTTGATTAATTAATTTATTTTTAATATCGTGTGAGTGCGCCTTTTACAGCAAGGGATGATGCAAGATGATTTTATGGAAACTATTCGCGTGGACTTATTTCTATATATAGAATGTACCATTTGAAATAGGGGTTCCTCGAAGTTTTATTTGTCGGCCCATTCAAAAGACTTTAGAATTAAAATACAATTTTCAAGACCTACTTCAACCGCATAAATCCAAAAAATAAAGATTTTTTATTTCAAATCTCTGTGTGTTAATGGATTTAAGATAGTTTAAAATAGGTGAGACCAAAAATTAAAAAATTTACAGGATATCCCCGGATAGGTGAAGCGACCCTTGTAAGAAACAAAAAGTTTTGGTGTGGAGAAATGGCTTTCTGGGATTCAGTTCTGCTTGTTTTAGAAACAAAATCTGTTATAATTTCAAATCCAGTAAACCTTGGAAAAAATGATTTTTTTCACCAGTAAATTGCTGTTTCTGTATTAGATAGGACGAGATACTATTAAGAAAAATTTCTCAGAACAAAGAATTCAAAATTCACATATATTTTTTCATTTTGCAAAACTTTTTTTAATAACATTTTGTCGTATCTCATACAGGAACAGCAGACTTTACTGGAAAAAAAAAATCAGTTTTTTTCAAACTACCAAGGCTTACTGGATTTGGAATTATGGCAGATATTGTTTCTTAAACAAGTAAGACTGAATCACAGAAGGCCATTTCTCAACATCAAAATTGTTTGTCTCTTACAAGACTCGTTTCATCTATCCGAGGACACCCTGTATATTTTTTAATTTTTTGTCACACCCATTTTAAACTATCCTAGATCCAGTGCAGTACTCAGAATTCAATTTTTTCTTTTTTTATTTTTTCGATTGCAAAAAAATCGAAGTAGGTTAATTTTCATTTTGAAATTTGACATTCAAATAGACCAACAAATAATATATAAACGAGAATAAATCAAATATAAATTTGGTTTTATTAACTTGTTTGTCACGGTAAAAGAAAATTTTAATTTGTTTTATTTTTCTCAAAATTATATAATTAATAATTTTTTATTATACAAATATATTAAGAACTACCATGTACATACCTATAACAAACATAGAAAGGCTCTGATTAGTCGTAATGTTTTTAAAATTCGATTTATTTTTTGTTGGTCCATGTAAATATATTTTAGGGAGTAGGGATTCTGAACTATAGTCAAAATAAGCACAAACATTGTGTAAGAGTTAGGTATTTTTTAAATTTTGGTGTCCTTCGCAGCTGGTTCTACATTTCGAGACAAGATTGTAGCGTAACAGGTCTGCCAATTTTGTCTGTAAAACGTTTCCAATTTGTTTAACAGCCGCTGCATCTAACAAGGTAAGTACATGCTTTTGCAATAATAATGGCACTCCCTCAAAACAGTTTTTGAACTTCTGGAAGATCTGAGTAGAAATTTCATTAAATGTTTATCAGTGACTGAAACTGCAACTTATTATGTAAAAAATGTTGAAAATAAATTTCATTACGAACGTATATCAGAGAAGAGTTTTAAAAACTACTTTTTGTTAGCCTCTTTAAGGGGTTGTATTCACAGGGCATGTTCAAATTATATTTTTTTTAATGAAAGCCCTACTTTATTTTTCTACAATTTCTCCCATTTATTTATTTGCACCCTGTATATACCATAACTTGTAGGTTTGCTTGTTAATACAGTTTCTTAGTATACTTACCAACAACTTAGGTATTATTATTTTATTATTATTGTATATCATCTGTTATCAATATCGATTATTGTTTTATTTGCAGTATATTACAGTATTGATATTTGGCCGATTTCTTCTCATTACTGTTAACTTCAGACACAGATATTCAGGAATGTAGAAATGATAAAAGATCGTTCAATCTCACATTGTTGTAAAATTTGGTCCACTCAAACCAGTAATCAATTTTATCCACTTCGTTCTGCTATCACACTTTCGTTATGTCCACAAATCGTTTTTCGTATACATATACACTTTTATTTTATTTATTTTCATTGGAGAGGGGGAACCTATTGATAAATTATATCAAATTCAATTATACAATGTACGTTATATTTATTTATTATTTTATTCAATTTCTCTCACTCAAATATAGATCCCTTTTTAATATTTTGTTAAAAGATTTGAGTTTCATCCTTGCTCATCGTTTCGCATTAAGTAGACATGCCTACCTACCTATTAAAAATGTATAAATGTTTTTTTCACGAGAGAAGTGCCCTTTTTAGGTAGTACCATTTTGGTACGACATTATTACGAGGCGTTAATATTTTCCGCTTTTATTGTAAACAATTTTTCTTAATAATCTTTTGATCTCTTGCTATACAAAAAGGGCACTTGGTCTGAAAAATCAATTATTTTTAAAAGCTTAAATTTCATTCAATTAGCTGAGAGCGGTTTATAATTTAACTAGCAGAAATTCTCTTATTCTACTCTATTTATTGCACATTTAGAAGATAGGTTTTCAGAATTAGTTTTAATCTTCGAAAGTTCAGTTGTGGCAAATAGATTTTTTGAAAACTTCCTTTTCCATGGCTCTGCGTACATACTACTGAAAATTCACACATCACTTTTGAACAATTTAATTACAGCTATAAATAAATAATTAAATTTCTATATTACACATGCAATCTAACTGCAAACACTGAATCGGTTCGCATTGTTCCTATATGTCTGTTCAATACGATAAATTGTCTCTAAGTTGGGCCTGTTTCACAATTTTGTGTTTCTCGCACTTTCCCCACCACGCAGCTCGCACGCATTTCTTTTTCGGCTTTAAAACGAAACACTTCGTTTGCACCACATTGAAGAACAATTTTCCGACTAGATTGGCATCGCTGGTTTTCACCATTTTCAGGCAGGCTCGAAAACTGAAAAATAAAATTAAATTAAGTGTCCTAAAGTTATGATTTAGAAAAAATTACAATTTTGCATAATAATAATAGACGGTTTTATTTGCCTTTACATATAAGAAATTTATCATTAGATAAGCATTTTTATTAAGAAATTGCAAAATAGCGGAGTTCATCTTAAACTTGCTCTTCCAAATAATAACATTAGTATAATTATACAAAATATACAGTAGTATGCAACGTAATTATTGTTTAGAATTGAGAAATAATACAGTTACATAATCAAAAGTAGTAATACGGGACGGATATAATTAATATTTATATTAAAAATATATTTATCCGACAACGTAATTTGTTTAGCTTTGATTTAAATATGGTAATTTATATAACTTGATAACTGGATCAACTTCGAAATAAAGATATTACTGAGTTGGTGCAGAAAATGTATTTTTAGACCTGATATTTTATGTTGCAAATACCTGTTCTGTATCTAATTTTATCTTTATAATGGATGGAATTTTAAACAAGGTATTTTTATGAAACAGACGCACCAATTTAAATATTTAAAACTTCACTGTAATAATTTTCAGGGTTCAGCAAATAATGCAACACTAAATCACCATCACAAATAATATATTTTGGGCACCACCTCATTTTTTAACAAATCTTCAATATGTTATTCGTTAGAAAAACCTTACAACCTAGGCATTTAAATTCGTACATTCATAATTTATTTTATAATAGGTACATTGAATTCTAAATATAATTCGTAAGATTTAAAAAATTGTATAAAAAGTTACGAATGTAGGTACCTACTTATAATATATACAAATTAAAAAATTGCAAATTACTAAAATTGTACAATTCATAACAATTTCCCACCATTCATTCATGCAGCATCTATTAATGTATATTTTTTGCTTCTTGTAGTACGTCATACCAGTTTGGTAATAGTTTTGATAATACCAATTTGGCCCCCTTTAGTTCAGACTTGTTACTAATTATTTCTTTTTCCAATCGGATATAAATTTCATTATTACCAGCCCTGAATTCTTTGGTGTTCCTGAATTTCTATAAATAGGTATATCGACTGTATCTATGTATATGTTTGGTTTTACACTTAACTATAGAGATGATATCAGAATGTCTTCAAATTCCTTTTCTGAATGGTCATTGCACACAATTCAAATTTTGTTTTTTTAAATGCGCTAAATTCTTATGAACTAATTTTACTGCACTTTTTTTCAAATTTTCCATTTTAATTTGAATATGATTTTCGTTTTCTGTATACCACGTGGGTACACGAGGCAACAAAGTTTATTTTACTGTGATTCCCCTAGAACTAATATACTAGCAAAATCTCCTATTTACTTAATGTGTAATTTGTATAATAAAATTGCTAAGGATTGTGATATTTTTAATGGCAGTTTAAAGTCTCTGTGTCTCTGTGTTTCTCACTTAGCGTAACTTATACATTTTTTGTGTGTTATATGATTTTGTCTCTTTATTAGTGTATATTATATGTATTTATTTTAATTTCTTATTACCACTTAGTTATGTTTATTACTTATTCCTGTAATTGGGTGTTCCTGTTGGAATAATAAAGATTATTATTATTATTATTATTATTAAGACAGATTTTTCAAATTCATCAAGCCTTTTTCTAAAATCAGAATTGCTTACATCACTTCCTAAACTCTTCAATCTTTCTCTTTTAAATGGATGTTATAAAAAATATTGTCATGAAAATTCACATAATTGCAGCTCATATAAAGTCCAAATAGTGTCAGATGTGGTTAAGATTATTAGGATGTCCTGTGTATATTACTTACGATTTGTAGTTTAGATAATGCAAAATACTAAAAGTGAAGCAATTATTCTAAAAATCTACCCTCAGTTTCCCCATTAACTTCTTACGCTAGGGTCACTATATCATCGAGGAGGTTTTACCTTCTCAGTTTTCCGGATCGCGATTCCGTACTTTAGGAGGAGCCGTGTTACGTGCTCTCTCTCTCATAATTTACCTCTATAAATACTTCGGAAACACGGATTACTCGAGAGGCGATCGTCTCGATGACCCAACGGTCATTTTTATGGAAGAAGCGCTTTTGAACGGTCGTTAGCAGTTTTAAGTTACCTCTGCGGGCCGTTTTCCCGAGTGGCTTGGCATTTCATTTTCCGAAAGTTAGGAGATATTGTGCTTAAGGCGACAAAACTTTTTTACTACTTTTTGGCCGTAAAAGTTGTAATAACTAGCACATTTCGAAGTGTAATAGGTAGTTGAAAATTTGCAAATCGGGACCTTTTATCGTATTTATTTCATAAAGGGGTGTTAGGGAAAATGGGGGAAATCTCTCAGGTGCGGATAGAACATGAAAAATAAAGATGATAAGTTCCTATAATTTTTTTATTACAACTTAATACCTAAATTTTTAACAGCCTGAATAATAAATCTGGGTAGCTACAGCCTTAGACTAAAAAAAGATACTCTGTTTATTGTCGATAAATTAGTTTTATTAAATTCTATTAAGTGCTTTAAAAGTTATTCAAGAAAAACCGATGTTCAGCGGCGCCCCTCAAGGACACATAACTAAAAAAAAAATATTATTATTATTATTATTATTTTATGTACCCGAGAAATTTCCCACATTTTCCCGGACACCCTGTATAGACATTTTTTTTTTTTTTCAAAAAAGCGTAATTTGAATTCTAGGTCAGTGATGTAGACTTGAAAAATTATTAGCTATTCAGTATATTGAAGTGTAGGTGCCAAAGAACTTATCTATTTGCCGCACCTCGTTCAAACTACACAAATCCAGTGATATAAACAGAAAAGCCCGGACAAAACAACGTCCTCGTCTAATTCCGGACAAGTCCAAAGATACTAACCACCGGCCATTAATTAATGAGAACTCTCGCGTCAAATAAATTGGACTCGTGGTATCGCAGTGGGCTTGTTACAGTGTTTCTGGTCGACTTAGCACGATCAGTGTCAATTAGTACCAACTTTATTTCTATAACAATCGCCTTTGTGTCGCACTTTTTCGATTGGCCCAATCCCGGGTCTCGGGATTCTTTAAGCCGGCGATTAGAAGTTCCCAGAAAGTGGAAGATGGTCATTAGTGGTGTTGGATTCCCGGTTTTTTTTTTTTGGCAACGAAATTCGGTAATTAGTGGGCGCGAAGATTAAAAGGCATGATGCAGTAGTTGTCGGTTTTATGTAGTGGCTGAGGGATTAATGTGAGAATTTTCGCGATTTGTCGAGGAAAAAGAGGCGTGATAAATATGCCTATATCATAATTTGTGATATATCTTCTGGTATGCCTCGTTACTCTCGTTAAAATTTAATAATAGTTACCGTTTTTTCCAACAAAAGAGTCCATATATTTTAATTAAATGTCAATTAGAATCAAAACACGAAATAATTTAAAACGTGGAAACTTTATATTTGGTAGGTACTATTTAAGTATTATTTAAAAATTGAAATGTCCATTCAAAGGAATTACTTAGGTATGATCCTTACTTCTGTGAATAAGTAATAAACGAAAACAATAATAATAGCTTTCTCATGCCTTGCCACAAAGCCGTATTTCACTATACCAAAAGAGCGAATAAACTACAAATCAATTTATAAAACTTAAAATTCAAAAGGGAGTACGGGATAACCGAAATAATGATTTACATTCAATATTTATGTTCGAACGTCGTATATTAAATGGAAAGATTTATTGCTTTGTTCGCTATAACATGGATTTGGCCGATTGTTCATTACTGTTAATTTACCGTCATTAATTTTAGAATTTCAGTTCTATATCATCGATTCTTTTATCGTCGCTTGCGTTCTTTCGAAGAATTAGTTAATTAACGTCGGTCAAGACTTTATCTGAATTGTACAAATTTTATTACTCAAAATTGTAACGTAATTTTTATAGAATAACATCGCCTTATCATTTTGTTGGACTCGCAATTTCAGGTTTTATTAGATAGCTCTTAATGTCACTGTAGTCCCGAGACAGCCTCGATAAAATATTCATTACATTTCAGCTTCATATTAGATATAGGTAACCGCGTCGTCCTTATATGCAAAGACTAATATCGGGAGGTATATCAGGGGACACTGTCTTATTAAATGGAATCGCAAGTCTGCTATCTGCTGATAAATCGCGATTCAAGAGTCGTAAGGTTCTTAATTCTGCTGCTCATAATAGCTAAGGTGCGGTTAATATTGTAATTGTGTCTTTGACAAATGGGAGTAGATTAACTCGACGGTATTTAGTTTTAACAACGTTAATAACAAATTTTCATTCGAATCGAGTACAGGATGTCACAACGACGAGGCGGCAAGCTTTTGGAGCAAAAGTAGCTATTTTTTATATTCTTCAAGAATCTTCTTAAAGTATATGAAGACATACAAATTTTTTTACTTCAAAGTATTACGATTTAAACCAATTTGCCTTAATAAAATGACGAAAAAAAAAGATACAGGGTGTACAAGTTTTTAAAAGAATTACACTGTCTGAATATATCAACTTAAAAATTTGGGAATAGCTGTTTATGAGAAATTATAATTTGTTATCTACTTCGACGTATTTCCTAGAAAGCGCCACATCCGCCATATTTGTGGTGTAAATGAGAGCGTAACTTTTTTGATACTAACGTTGTCACGTTTTTTATTAAAAAATCTTAAACCTACATTGTTTGTGAAATAAAAACGATCAGCTGTATAGTTCATTGTACAATATTTTTACAAAGTAGGCGCCAAAATTCCCTTGCAAATTGGATATGTTGAACGTAGATCAACAAGTAATAAAAATTTCACTAGTGTAAAATGGTACGAATAGTGTTTTTCAAGATACAACGGTTTTAAAATGGAAGTCATGCTGATCCTTGCAGCTCCAGATAGTCGTCCTGAATGTTTGCAGAAAATCCGCAGTGTGAACAAGTCTTTTTTCTCTAAATTCCTAAAGAGACTTTTTTTAATTGTTGATTATCAGGTTGTAATCTATTTCGAAAGTCTCCCAAATACTGTCGCTGTATATTGAAATTTAATTGCCAACAAATAAAAGTCATCTCTCATATCTGAATATGAAAAATTACCGAAGTTCAGCATTTTTTGATTTTGTAAAGTAATTGATTTTAACCAAAACTGGATAAATACCTTACATTTAGAATTACTTATTAACTTTTACATAAATTTGTCTAATAATTGTCAAAATTTAACTTACTATTGGTGCCTACTACGTTAAAATATTGTATACATCAAGGAACTATGCAGCTGATTGTTTAAAAGCTATTATCGAATATAGAATATGTCGAAATAGACAACAGATTATGATTTCTCTTATCCAAAAACATCTATTCCCAAATTTTTAAGTTGATACGTTCAAAGACACTAGGTAATTATTACAAAAAATCACTTTTTAAATTCCAGCTTTGTCACTTCGTATATTTTTTCTTATCAACATTTTATTAAGGCAAGTTAGCTTAAAGCGTAATATTCTGAAGTAGTATAGTAAGTAAAAAATCTAATATGGCTCCATGGACCATTATTGCATGCAAATCTAGTATCGTTTATATTTTCTATAAAATGGCGAAGGAGCTGGTGTTATAGTAAAAAAAATATGCAAGAGTAACGGATTGGTATAAACGGTTAAAAATATCGGACCAGTTAAGTCATGAGTTTGTTGTCAGTAAACGTAATACAAAATGTAGTTGGATGATGATTTCAGACAATTTAAAGCTAATCTCTGACTGCTGCTTGAACCAACCTAATATATAACCATACAATTTTTCCTCTGCATCGTTTAAAAAATTAACAAATAATTTGTGATCAGTACCAGCCATTTACAAATCAGCACGCATACTTTTTATATTCTCCCCCATGGGGTGCCCTAACTAAAAGATATAGAGTGCAATAAACCGTTTATACATTAACGATTTTGCCAAAATTTCTCCAATAATACAACCGCCGCCGGCGACCACGAAATTCAGTGAACGACGACAGCTGAACCGTTATTATGATGACACATGTTCGAAAAATCTGGTACAATTGACTACAATAATAGACTAGGTATCTTTACTACTTACGTACTTTTAGGTGCCTAATTTATTAATATTTATGTTTTCATAGATTTTTCACTAACTTTACTTAACATAAATGGTTGTGTCTTAAAATGTGTAAATCTTTTTCATTCGCTTCCTCTATAAATGTTCCCTTTGCTAAAAACTCCTTCATTGTCATAATAGCAAGTCTGAAATTATTGTTCTTCGTATTGTCTACATCTGTTGGATAATAAAATTGGCTGTAGCGACTAGGATCGAGAAAACACTTGAACTGGAAGTTATTTAGTAATTAGGAAGATCGCTTCATGGGCTTAAGACACGATCCTAATATTACCTGTCGTATTTGTCATTTTTAAGTGGCTCAAACGTATCGATAGCGGTCTGAAAACAAGGAGACATAAATCTCTTCAGGTTTCCGCCCACATTTTCTGTAAGAAATGCAGAGATCATTCAGACGTCAAAATGTTACTTCTGTATTGTAATTTAACATATAACTCTAAGGAGTGATTTAAATTTTATGGAATTAATCTAATGCCATGCGGTAGTTTTTTAAGAAACGAATACAGACTTTCAAATTTCAAATAGTACCAGAAACAAAGGTAGAATTTCCGTCACACTGGCAACTATGTATATCGTAGATTAGGTACTCTTCGACGGCTCTAAGCAATCTTTATTTGTTTCCGTTTAAATTTCATCGTTTGCGCCGAATTGATAGCGTCAGTGATGTTTATAAGTAGGTGTTGCATTCATTATATTGCTTATATCCCTTCTCAGAAGCAGCCTCTCAACAACATCATTATTTTATGAGCTAATAGCATTATTAAAGTTTTTTTGTCTTATTTTTACAGGGGTAACGATTCTAGTCAGTTAAGCTCGCCATAAAATTATAAAATTTGCGGTGTTCTTTAGGTACAGAAATCTCGAAAAATAAAACACGTAAAGCAAAAATGATATCAAAAATAAAATTATTGATGTTTTGTTTATCCACATTTACTATTTAAATTCTCCTGAAATAATAATAATTACTTTTAAAATACATTAGCATGAGACACATTATTCTGCTGTTCTAACTCCACATTTTAACTATTATTTTCACATACTTATAAACAAAAGTGAACAATCTTATATGCAGAATTATGTAAGTTTATATTATAACAACATTCATATCTACAGTTGAATTTAAGAAATACGGATTTTGAAAATATGTGGGAAATCAAATCAAAAATAAGTTGACAAGTTCCTATAAAAATGTTTCCTACAGGCCCACCCTACGGAGATATGACGCCGCTGGAAATTCGTTTTTTCTTGAATAACTCTTAAAGTACTCAATACAATTTAATAAAACTTGAATGTGATGGATACTAATAAACCTCTTAAAATAGTGTACTTGAAACATATTTAGCTTGTTTAGTTTACCAGAGGTGGACTAAGCTTTACAACTTAATGCCTCAATTTTTAACACCCTGTATGATACAGACTTTAAAATAGTACATCTTTGTACTTCAACCTGAGACTAAAAAAAGGTGTTCCTGTTTATTATCGATAAAATTAACCGTTTACGAGAAAAAGAATAATAAACGAATTCATGTTTTATTTTTAATAATTCCTGTTATTTGCTAAACTCTACATTATTCAGTTCTCAAATGTCTAAAATTATTTTTAATTGTAGAAAATACTATTTCAAGAATACGCATCAGGTTGTAATAAAAATAGTCAACGTGGAAGGGCGCGAAACACTTCTAATATCGTGACAGTGCATTAGAACGAAAGTTACAAAACCATATTAAAATGAAATAGACTCGTAAGGTCTCCCATCGGGTCAAATTTTTTGGCGGCGGTGCGCCGTTCCGTGGGGGTGGGGCGACGCCCGCCTTGACACACAAGAATCACAGGCGGCAAAGAAATGACCCGTACGCATATTATCTGATCGAGGAATATCTTCACGCTCGGGTGCGTCCTTTCTGCGCCTGTCAATTGTGACAGACGCGGCCTACTGTCTCGTAGACGCCACCGTCTCTCCTCCTGCTACGGCTTTACGACCTGCACCGCCGACGTTTCTTTGTTTTGTTCCGGCCGCGGCCGCCGCGCGTTCGTTCGATATTCGATTGTTTGTAATTATATACCACGGCTTGCTCCGCACAATGCGAGAGGAATGTCGGGGGCTTAATTATATTGTTAATTCTTCGGGTGTTTGACTGTTTTTTGTCGGATGGGGAGATAATAAAATGCCGGTTATCAGATGACGCCGAGATTATTGTTGAAATGGATCCCAATTTAAAAGAAGTACACTGAGAAAACAATTCCTAATACGTACAATATATAAAGCTGTTTACAGGCCTTTTAGGAGTTAGTCTCCTCCATTCCATTCTGTTCTTCGCCTCTCTTTTCCAATCCATTATATTTTCTCCCTTAGATCTATAGCCACTTCCTCTCTCCGTCGCTTCTCGGTCTCCCTCTTTTTTACTTGCAATTTTATTTACTCCATACATTTTATTTAACTGCCTTCCTCCGCCTTCTTTCCCCCTAGAATTCTTCTTAAGATCTTTCTTTCCCACCTTAAAAATTTTTCTCTTGACTTCTTATTGAGGACCCAGTTTTCACTACCATACAGCGCTGTCGGTCTCAAAATTGTTTTATACATTCTAAATTTTACTCTTCTGGGCAATTTTTTTGATTTCATTAAGTGGTTGACTGCTGCCGAACTTATGTTTGCTTTATTATTCTCCTATTAATTTCTTGCTCCTCATCAGTTAGCACCACCAAATACACATATTCTTGAACTTCTTCAAACTCCATCTGTTGCGTTCTCAATTTGAAATTGGTATCTTTTTTTTTTGATCTTCTATTCTCAAAGCTGACTGTTCTCTTGATTTATCTGCAATCCCACTTTACGTGCCTCCTCTACAAGTTTTCTCGCTACTTCTAATTCCCTGATATCTCTTAGCAATTATGGCCACGTCATCTGCATAACTTGCTATTTGGCGACTTTTAAACAACATATGCCCTTCACTGTTCAACTGACCTCTCATGACCTTTTCTAGTACTAAATTTAAAAAAAGCGTTGGGAGTAGGTCTCTTTGTCTCAGTCCTGTGTTAACTGTAAAACCTTCCAAACATACATTTTTTATTCGTACTTTGCTTTTAGTATTTTCTAAGATCATTCCTAATACCTAAAAGTCTTCCTAAAACTGTTTCTCAGTGTGATCGCCTTACGGTGGATCGGAGCGTCTCTAAAGAAATTCAATTAAAAACTCCTAATGTAACCGTTTATAACACAATCGTTGACACGGTAATAAGGTGTATACACCCAGCTGAAGGCTTGACAGGTGGGAAATTTTATTTATCCCACAATAATTCGTGGAAGAAACGTGAAACACAATGTAGGATGAACCGAACGGACAGGCACATATTTTTCAATGAATTAACTCCTAGATTAATGTAATCGAGTAACCAATTATTATTTTTCCAACGGTTTAAATTTCGTTTTGCCTAAATCAGGTACAAGTTTTATTCACTATATTAAAGTGTCGCTTATATTTAAAAAAATATATTTTCAAAATATATTGATAATCGTAAAGCGGTGAATACATAAAAACACAACAACCCTCGACGTCCTGTAGAACATAAATCTTTCGGTACGCCACAAAGAGATCATTGAATAATTTCGTAAATTTTCGGAAGGACCGCATGCGGTTAGGACGACAAAAGGTCCAAAAGGTGCAATAATAGGTAGAGTGGCATTAGGATCCCTGACTGTAAAGTTTTATTTGTAACCATTCAGCCTCTTGTTGGACGAGTGACATACTCCAGATTTAATATTGTGTGAAAATAACGAACTGGTCAGTTGTGTTAGTCTTAACTAGAATATATAAAGGCGGAATAAATTATTTTGCAGCTTCAGGTAACGAAAGGGATGCAAATAAATATTTGCAGATGGTAGATATAGGTAAAATTATTGTGAATGGAGATGGATTATATCCTTTGCAGGTATTTCAAAGGATGTAGTAACTACAAGTTGGAATTTCTTACGATTAGTCAAATATATTCGAACGGCTACATAATATGTTCGAACAGAATTTGATCAGTTTCTCAGTACGTATTTTTAATTGTATTTCAAGATACCTACCATCCTTGAGGCTTGACGAAACATTAATCATAGTATCTATGTCATACATTACATATTTTCTCATGCGTCTACTTCTGAATGAAGATGTTCGTATTGCGAAACAACGATTGCGATAAAACGGTTTTTAAACATAAATTGTCAACGCATTCGTTAAACATTCGCGCATTAAAGCTATCTTCTGGAGAACCTCTATCAGCCAGAGCTTGATAAAGTGGCAATAAAATGGTTACGATGCTCTTATTTGGCGTTAAACAAATTAATTTGTCACCTGAGGGTTTTAAAATAAATTACAACTTAATTTAAATGCGCCTAGAAAGTATGTATGACATAAAATTTAATGGCAACTGCCCTGCCTAAAAACAATAAATTTTATTCACTGAAAAATACATAAAATTAAGTCATAAGCTCGTGACGCATGTAAGATTTTGACGTTCCAACCTTTTGTCCAGGCATGTTTATCCATGACCACTAGGTATATTAAGAATATTTAATACGTCTGTTTTTCGTGGATTATAGGCCTTTTAACACAATAGTATTCAGCTGACAATCAACATTCTTGACTAAAATAATTTGAGACTTGTTAATTTTCTTATATAATTAATAATATTATTTTCGGAAAATTAAGTTATAGGGTCACCCAACGGTCTGCCGTTCCTTACATATCGACAGTTCGTTGAGAAACCTCCAATTGAAAAGGGCGTATGGCGTGATGAATGCCGCCATAAAACTAGCTGGAACTATTTGCATGTCATTACTTTATTTCTAGTTGTCATCCGCGTACTGTTTCTAAAGTGTCGTGGTGCATATTAAACAGTTCTGAAGAATTGCCACAGTTATTACTTCACTAAATCATCAGCAGACAGATTTTCGTTCACGTTCTAAGATATCTATACGCGTACATATAGCTATTTTCTTTGTAAAACTTTTATTTGAGAACATAAAACAAATTCGACCCCGTTAATTGCCACAATCGCTTGAATAACACAATGCGGCGAAAAACTTGATGTCGTATACATAGCACAGCAGGTGGATTGGTCGAACATAAAATAAAAGCTGATGTGAAAACATAGATTTGTTAATGACACTGATTAGAACATTTTATTGCGGCGCTATTTTCCAATGAACTACCTGCTAAGATTCGACCTCGACAAATAGGTACTAATTTCAGGTACGACTTACTAACGGAATAGCCTGGAACGTTATATTGCGTCTTTCACAAGTTCCTTACACTTTTCTTCTTTGCGGCAATGAAGATTAATGAATTGTGGTTTGTACAAAATGTTAGTACCTGCCACATCCTTACTTTCTTTAATCAATATTGAAGTGGTGTTCGGCATCTAATTGTTTTAATAAATGCATTAGTTTATCGAGTTAATTAGAAAACACAAGGAAACATTAATGTTGATTTAATAGAAAATATCTATAGGTGTTGATACTTAGCTACTCAACGTACTTATTTGAAAAAAGTAAGTACTATAAAAGAAACGTAAATCTGTACCTGTAATGCTGTTAAAATAACAGTTTTTAGTCAAAAATATTCGTCTAACTCATGATTCAGACTAGAATACGTAAAAAAATTCGAACGAAATTTGCAACTCTATATTCATTTCTTAAATGTCTAAAATTATTAATTATTATTTGTAGAAAACACTATTTCAAGAATACGGCGCCCTTAATTGAATATATGTAGAATTTCAAAGAATAAATAATTTCAAGAAAATGTTTATCATAATCAGTCGATTATGGAAAAAAATACTTTACACATATAGATATGTATAACCTCTTTCGAAATTCCATGGCAAACTAACCCTATTCCACTTTTTCATTTCCTAAATTTCGTTTGGAATTTCTCTCGATGACATTAAGTTCATTTGCTAGTTTGCAGAGAGAGATTTCAATGTAAAAGAACGGACTATTTAAGCCGAGTTATCTCCGTCCGGCATTTCTTTCGAATTAATCGTTATATGTAAATCGATTTAAATAAGAATCTGGTATTTAAACGAGTTTTTCGAATAACTGCAATTGACTACCAACAAGAAAGACTTTGTGGTTCTACATTATTCAAATAATTTCCCTCGTTAAGACCCTGTTCGCCTGGTTAGTTAGCTGGTGGCGTTACCAGCAAATAAATAAACTAATTAGTGGCATCTGTTTCGCAATTGTAGGTATAAAAGTTGCCTTCTGGTATGCTATATATGCAGATAAACTGAAATTAACAGCGTTAGGATTGAATTTTTGTTTCCAGTTCAGGACAATTTGTTCAGATGCATTACAAGTCACTTAAGTTTCATAAAACGAACAGATTTGTTTTTTTGACGTTTTTTGGAAGCTCATTATCCTTACTTAGTTAATATGTTACATGAAAGTTTTTTTTTCTTGGAAAATTGGTTACAGAAAACATATATATACCTACGTACCAATGTTGACATTAGTGAAAGAAATTTCCTCGTGTTTTCAAAGCTTTAGAACTTCCAAGATTTCGACATTAATCACGATAATAATTAAATTTAAGAGGCGAAACAAATACTGCCCACGTTATTAACAATAGATCTTGGCTTGTAAGGTGGCCGTTTATAAAGTGACACTTTACTCTTTATGTACGTTTTACAGCCCAAAGTTGAAGTAAATAAATGACAAAAGCTATCACCTCCGTACACACGTAGAAGGTCTACCCATCGTTTTTATGTCGCGTCTCTCCCTTTTTCTTTCGTCGCTCGGTTCCAAATCCATAAACATGTTTTCTAAATGAATACACATGTTTTCGTCCAAAAAAACGTATACATAAGTCGTTAGTTCACGCACTTTCTTTTATACATACAAGATTCGATGGCGATAGTGGTGATTTAATTTTGTGGTATGCAGTGACAGGTCTGTACCAAACAAAAGTTTTCTACTGTCGAAATATATTATGCACTTATCTTACAAATTCAATTTTTTAAAGAAAATTGTAAACAAAAATAAAAAATTATTTAAAAATATACTTTTGCACGGAATTAGAAACTGGCCTACTGTAAAACCTGACGAGGTAAAGCATGTAATCGGCTATCGGAAAAAAAATGAAAGGAATTCGCAAGGAAAGAAATAAATAGCATTTTATAACATCTATTTTATACAGCAAATTCAACTGCTTTTGTCGCTATTATTATTAATTATTAATAGAATTAATTTGAGATTTAATTGATAAAATAGTTTGGCATACGTGATGTTACAACAACAAAATTTTGATCCCGTGTTACCCAGTTTCTACAAACTCGGTGCGATACACTTCATTTTTTAAATATTTCCATAAAAAGAAGTTCAGATGATTAATAGTCAGGACATCGTGGCGGCCATGGTACCGATCCTCCTCGTCCGATCCCTTACTATTAATGCTTGGACACGCTGTACCTATATGGTATAGATAGATATAATTGAGCTTCGTGTATGATGCGCCATTTTTGACACTTGAAAAACTAATGCAACTACGTGCATCACAAAAACATTAATAGGTGTTTACTGCTGTAGAACCTATTGATTTATCAAATTTAGGAAAAATACACCTAATAAATAACTTCTTATTAGGGAAAAACCACTAAAATAAATTATATTCCTGTTCACTATCAGTCAGTTTTGTTTTTTTTTATGGAATAATTGAGCATTTAGTATTTGCATTAGTTATTGTTAATTATTAAATTTTTAAATTTAACATCCTCTTTCGCCTCATCCACGGTTCAGACATAATACGGATTAAATTAGACGAACCGGTAACGTAATATCGCAAAACCGTGAGCATATTTTTAGATTATTAGCGAAGTATATTACACTACATAACTATCGCGAAGAAACGTATTTAATAAACACACACTTAGTACATGCGAACGGTTTATAATTATTATTAAATTAATTTGTGCAAGCCGAGTATGTGCGAAACACATGGCCAATGTTAAACCGATACTTGGAATAACAAATAAAATAGTTCGATATGAACTTGAAGTGGCAGCGTGTTATAAATAGGTATTTAATATGAATTTCGTGGTTCTACAGAGATCGCATTACAGAATATAAACAGTTTGATTTTCCAAATAGTGCATAGGAAATATTCAGAAGACGGCCCTGCGCAAGGGATCATAAACAAGTGTGTGCGGCATACGGGACGCCCTATGTCACGACGGCGACGCTCTGTTCGACCGGAAGTAGGTGATAAAGCCACAATGCGAATATTCGATTAGTTTTTTACCGGCTCAATCTTGGCATGTCTATGGTCAATAACTCACACACACGTACCGATAACACAGAATGTGGCCAATGGATTATTAAAAAATATATAATAACAAGAAATGCGTGTGTGCAGCCATCGGAATGATTTAAAAAATTATGTGGGCCCTTTGTTGGGATCGGAAAAGCTATTTTTCACGGCCTAACAGCGTGATGCGATACGACTTCTTCTTGGAAAGTGGTGCAAAAGATGCGAAAAATGGCCCTTTCGCCAATACTTTTGTTCGAGAATATCTACTGATCATTTTTACTTGATTTGAAAGGGCCGTATAAAGATTTACGTCCACAGAACAGCTTCACACCTGTCACTATAATCGTACGAAAGGCATGTTAAATCAACAAAGTGGGCATCATTTGTTAAATCAAGGGGAAATATTGAAACCGATATCCCCAATCTTGGTTATATGGATACGAGAACAACACGCTTTTTCAATCCATTCGTATTGTCTTTAACTAATTAACTTAACAGTTTCTATCCGGTTGATCCAGAGATAAGATAAGGAAACGAAATTCTAGACGAACATAGCTCAGGTAGAGGAGGACCATTTTTTAGGGTGAGATCTCTGGATAGATACGGCCTCTAAAAATATTTACTCTGTCTAAAATGCAAATAAAGGGGATAATAAATAGAGCGCGTATGGAAACGGACAGTTCTGTATTTTTTACTAGCACAGGAATGCCAACGAATTTCTCAAAATATTATATTAGTACATTGATACACTGGAGGCATTATTAGTAAAAACGAAGTGAATTTACGTTTAATTATAAAATTTTTAACAAAAATATAACGTACGACTTTTAAAATTTCTATCCTATTTTCTCCTAGAGTGATTTTGACACTTTTTGTTTCTCCACTTTAGTTGTCCACGGAATTATGAACATTATATCTGCCTTAAGAGGTGGTCCACGATCTCGTCCGGCGCTATTTAGCAGTGATAATAGGTGTTAAACAGGTAGTAAGTGTTTGTTTGACTTATTCTTCGTCGGTACTTAAGGCCTTCTCCCGTAAAAATAAGTGACCCTTGCGTTTCGAAACCGCGCGTCCAGCTATTCCAAATATTTCTAATCATTATACAGTGTAAACAGAAGCACAGCACGGAATAATGGGTTTTGTTTCAACATTCGTCCTGAATGGTAACCGATTCGGGTATGCTGAAAGTGGTTTCGGTGATATAGGGAATTGTCCGTTTTGTTTGATGTAGTAGTCAGTTGTGAGTAAGGCAACAGTTGTTTAAACACTTACTGGACGATAAAATTATTGTTCGGATACTCTGCCGTGAAACATCGAGCTTTATTCAGCAACATTTTCTCCGAAATGTATAAATAAAGCATCGATTTTTCAATTTAATGGTGATGTAGCAATTTGAAGCATTTCTATCATCAGTGAATTTGTTCTATGGAAATCTTTATACATTTCATAAAGAAATGGTTATTTGTTTTTTATTTAGTGCCTAACAAAAAAACACGTCTCTAGACACATTTTGATTTAAGATGTGGCTCAGATAGAAAAAGTCGTTTTAATGGTAATAGCATAAGCAAGAATACAAATTCAATAACATGTATGTATATGGAATTTTAACAAAATTGTAGTAGACTATATAGAACTATTTTGTTTTTTATTCATTTTGTCGATAAAAGTTTATTTATTATGGCTGCTGCATTTATAAACAAGGATATGGCACAAACGCAACATTTTAGTTTAGTCCAGAGATTTTCAAAAAACCTAAACATAAATAAAACTCAAAAAATAAGCCACTTTATATGTACAATCGTTTGCAATAATAATGACACCCCTTAAAATGAATTTTGCGATTTGAGGGTCATTATTATTGCAAAAGCATGTAACTGTATCATCGTTTCTTCATGAAACCATTTGATGAAGTACTTAGGTATTAGGAACACCCTGTATTTTAATTAATTACACCGCTGCGCTGGCAGTTAATAAGAATTATGACGTCGCAATTTTCGGATGGATCCGATGTCGTGATTAATTACATATTGTCTGGTGTTAATAAGCGCCCATTAGACCGTTTGACATATTTTTATTGCTGAATAAATAATCGCACCATCTCGAAAGATTATTTTAATGGCTTCAACTGATCTTAATTTTTTTTTTATTCCTTTTATGCAGACTATAATCGCAGTTATATATAAATTAGAATTTTATATATGCGTTAGTGAAAGTTAACTATTGTTTGTTGTAACATATTTATATAAAACGCGATACTGTCGATCTCTGCCGTCATTCATATGTATATCGCCAGCTGAATAAAACTTTGACTGCCCGTTTCATAAAATTTTCATCATACTCGTATAGAATATCTCTTCGTTTTGCATACAAATAACTTTTGGTTGTGTATTACGAGGCCAAAATAGTTCTAAAGGATTAGGTACTTATTTTAAATTCCTATAAATACAAAGTGATATCATTTTATTGCGATTATTTACACACAACGATCGACTATAAACAGTCGTGGCATAGAGGTAGGTGGTTATATAACTAGCACCGGGGTTACTCATATCAGGCTTATGAAAACAACTCGAGCGCACTATGACGAAACTTCTGCATATCGTCCCTGAGATACCTAATTGCATTCCGACGCACAACGTAAATATAAGTTCAATGTTATTCAACTAAATACATTCATCATGACAGTCGCCGGACTGCCCGCATGCAAATTTCAAACAATTTGATTTCGATACTTCTGTTTATGTTACTTTTATCGGCTCGTGTTTGTTTGATTAAGTGAAATATTCCTACCAGGAACTGATTATTTTCAGGAAAATATTTACGAATTCTCTTAAATATAACATCCACTACCTGCTATTTTGTCAGTCCTTATAAAATATGGACAAGGTTTCTTAAATTTAAAGCGGGGAAAATAATATTAATAAGTAGCTGTAGAAATACGTATTTAGTTAAAGTATTTGGCAGTCTCCAATCTCTCCGATGGATTTATTTTCTAATGTATAAATTGTATGATGACATTATTCAGAAGCATGTATCAACTAAGAGATTTAGCCATACGAAACTTCTCCCCAAAAATAACTACATAATAATAATAATAATAGCACATACACAACATATTATATGCAATACAATGAAGAATTCGGAAATATCAAAAATGATTTATATTCCTTATTAGTACACACACGTAATTATGTTGGTTGTTATCATGCAGTTATATCTAAGCACATGTTAAATGAATTCCTTGCCTATTGTGAATATGAATGAGTAAACAACATGCGCCTACTAAACGTACCTCTAAATATTAATAATTTAATAAAAATTTGTGACTTCTCTACAAACATTTTGCCTTTGATTCATTTTCAATTTGATATTTCAACAGGTTAACGCCCAATTACAAAAAATATATTAAATATACATAAATTTTCATACACACACTTATAAAAATGCACAGATAAATATATAAATAAAAAGGAGAAAAACAAAAAGAAAAAAAATAAAAGTAGACTAAGTAGCAACAAATAGTTTCGAGATATACAGTTCAAGGTATCATGATTAATATCGCAGATATCAGAGATACAGTAACAATAACACTGCACATTGAATGAACTGGACATCTAATAAGAGTATTCATCCTAAGTTAATGGAAAACTTGTACAATAATTTGAAAAACTTATAAAAAATTGCTTCCCTCTAAGATCCCTTAAAGAAATATTTGTGATAATTAGGCTAATTAAATTATTTCACCACTGATCCTTAATACCCTGATCATGCAACATGCAAAGTGTCTACTAACCGTTCGTCACAGTTGCAGTGCATGAGCGTGTTGACACGCCAGTTGAAGAGGCCGTACTTGGTCTCGAAGCCGCCGATCCAGAACGGACACGACAGATCGTGCTTCCTGCAGCACCGGTCCGTCCTGGAGAAGCCGCCCAGACGCGTGTACTTGTCGGCGGAGTAGCCCTTTCCACACCACTTTGTTCCTGGGACTCGGAATAGGTCGGAGATGTCGCGCTTGTGCCTACGGGGGGGTAACAACAGTTTCAATTGGGGCACCAGGTGATATGCCTTCGTGTATGGTTTGTCGTAATCTGTTTTGTCAGATTTATGAGGTACCATATCTCAGGAAATAGGAATTAGGTACCATTCAAGGAACTGAGAAAAGAATCCTGGTCTAATGTCCAGTCTAATGGTCAAGACAAATTGCCGTTAGAGGGCGCAATTGTTATAACCAAGTAACAGGATATTTTTCAAAGCTCCTGAACTAATCATTCCTGAGATGATAGGTATTTCATTACTCTTAATGAATGTATAATCATCCTTTATAAATACATAACTGCTGGTATAAAAACATTCAGTACTTACATAATCATTTTTTATAATCATAGCACAATTACACCTTATATCAGCAATGCTCCGGAAGTTAGTTATATCAAGAATAATACATAATACTTTAGGCGATTTCTGAAGTCCTCATATTGCATAATTCTGCGACAAATATGCGCACACCAAACTATTTGAAAACTGTCAGTTCCTTTAGCAAAATTGTCTTTATTTTGACAGCAACTTAACTTTTCTGGAGCCTATTTAACGCAGATATTTTGTGGGAATTGATCAATATCTATCAGCTAAAAGCTATTTCTTTCGATGCATACCTATTCTGAAACATGCGACTTCGTCATGAATACAATTTACGTTTTCTAAAAACTAGCTATATCCTGAAATACAACCAACACTTCCTGAAACACATATGGCAAAGCTGTAAGCAAATATCTTATTCTACGAAGAAGACATTTAGGAAAATTCCAAATTTGATCAATGAATAATACTGTCGCATCTAAATGATGAATCCTTAAACATTCAAGGACACATTTCTCAGTACCTGTCAACTAATAAACATTTCCCAAAATACGATCCGTCAGGCGACTGTTTATTTCACTCGCAGATGATCAAAATTTGCGGCCGAGGTCTCGCATTATGGAATTATAAATATTCCAAACGGAGCGCACGCCCAATTTATTTATTTAACGTGCGGCTGAAAAGTAGATTTTCCCGCGAATATTATCAACACCTTATCGTGAGCCACTAAACCAACAAACGATGATTTCGATGTATCGAGTTTCGTACGTCATTTTCTCAGAGCGATGGGAAGTAGTATATTTGTCGAAAGCATTAGTTCAACAAATGAATAATGTTCTCGCTAAGCGGATTTCTTTGTTCTCGTTCATAATATTTACAATAATTACATGTTCGAAAATAATCTGAAACGGTAGGTTTACAAAAAGACCACCGATTTACTTGATTCGGAGCAAATTAAACGTCGGAATAGAAGCTCGTGCAAACATCCTAAACCACATTCATTTTTATGAGTAATACTTTATATTTTATGAGGATGTTAATTATCGAGGGCAACAGATTGTTAATTTGTCCGAGATTGTTAACATCCAATAACGCACGTGATAGATAATGATTTTTATTTCATACTAATGAAATATGAAAATCAAATTATAACAACTGACAAGTTTGTAAATAAAAGTTTATCAGATTTATTAATTTGTGAAAATGAATGGAAACCTGGAGATCCAAAAGGCTGGGAAAGCTGGTGACGCACTACTACCGACAAAGTCGGAACCAAAGTATAAAAAATAATATGACAAATTCCCGCAGTGACTGAAAGTTAACTGTATTGAAAACAAAAGTATAACTGAAACTATAATGTTGCCTTACTTTCAAGACATGGTATATATTTATTCTTCCGCGTTCTAGTATAAGTGATATGATGAAAATTTACAGATGGGAGAAAGTTTCATGAACTGGAAGCGTTTCTCAAATGAAAAAGTAGAGGCTATGAGCTAAAAAAGTCTAATGTTTAGTCCGGATGATATTGTCAAATTTTTTAAACATGCTTCCGATGAAGAACATTTACTATATAAGGCAATGCATTAAACTATAAGAATTGCACATTTATTGCAATATAGGGGGCTGTAGATGTCAAGAACTTTTGATTATGAAGATTAATCCTATTGAAGATAGGGGCTCCATTATGATAGTTCACATTCCGGAAAGTAAAACTGATATCCGTAAGAAATTTACAATTGTGGAAGAAAACGAGTTCTCTGCATTGGGTCTAGTGAGGAAGTATATGTCTTTGCATCCATCGGGTTCAGAAAGATTTTTTCTAACGTATCGCGAAAAGCATTACACACTTCAGCCCGTTGGGAAAAATACATTTGGAAAAATGCCACGCAAAATTGCTAGTTTTTTGGGTATGCCAAATCCAGAAGCTTTCACGGGACAATGTCTGCGGAGGACATACGCGACTGCCTTGGTCAGTACAGATGCAAATATGACAACATTGAAGAGACACGGTGGATGGCGAAGTTCAACGGTAGCAGAAGGATATTAGGTCGACAGCATGGAATTGAAAAATAAAACTGCAAGAATGTTAGAGGGCATGTCACATGAAAGAAGTGGATCACCAACTTCATGTTTGACTACAGTCATATGCAGTGATAACAGTTTAACGGAAATTTCTTGCAATTCGGAAAATAACTTCAGTGGGAAATTCGACAATTGTCGGTTTATTTTTGTAAATACATTAGAGAGAGTTAAGGATTTATAACTACTGAATATAACTCCCAAGGGAGTTATATGTTTATAGTTACGGTAACTAAGGGTTTATTTGTTTATAGTGTATCTATTAGTATGAAATTAAATATTTTTCGTCACTGATCTATCTCATGGCTGGTCTCGGCAGAAAACCCAGACAAAAATCTAAAGTCGTACGTAAGCAAGGAAAGTTCGACACCAAAAACAATTTCAGTAGTCCAATAAATCGCTGGTTTAGCAAATCAGACAGAAAGTATCACATATTCATATCGAATCAATGTAAAGCCAAGCCGAATTCCTACCTTTTGTCGCAGCGGCAGTGTGACAGCGTGAAAGGTCTCACGTTAAAAAAATCGTACTTCTCGGTTAGGCCAGGCACGTTAAATTTGCAGTGATCGTGTCGCCTGCAGCATTTGTCGATGCCCGAGAGACGTCCCAGCTGGGTGTAGGCGTCGGCGTCGTGGTGATGGCCGCACCACAGCGTGCCAGGTACTATTAGCAGGGACCTTTTGCTCCTGGCTGACCTAAGATGGAAAAACTGGGTTAAATTGTGGACGAGGGGGATATTTCTTTGAGGGAGGAAATGGACCACTCAAATACTTCGATAAACTCGTTACCTAAATATCGTCACGAGCTGAATCCAACATTTAGTAGATTTCAGTATTAAGATTCATGGATACATAATAAGTTGTATTTGAAAATAAGTTGGTCTGAACGTTGCTTTTTTCCCTTTATTTTAGTAGATATCGAAATCAATAGCTATATATGTTTTTAATTAAACATTTACTGTTGGTAGGCGCCTGTGTATAGAGATTATTTATAAATCTGAGTAACTTAAGAAGATCTCAAAGAAACCTTAAGAACAACGGTTGAATCTGCAGAAACCTTAACGATAGAATAGGAGGAAAACTTCTCTCCTTCTTACAACTTATTAAATAAGTTGGCTGTATATATGACTGAAACGTGAAGAGAAAAATGAAGCATATCTATAAAAAATTTTAAATATTTATGCCCAAATGCTTTTGCCGATTCTTTTATACAGGGTATCGAAAAATTAATGTCACAAAGCCCTAAGTATAACATTTTTTTGAAAATTATTACCTTTCGTGAGTCTATCGATTTTTTTCTAATTTTCTACACGTATCACTAGTGTTCCTTTGTATTCACGTTCTGTTGTTTTAAAGGCGTGCTTTGTAAATTTTGAAAATAAATTCGAGTAAGCGACTGTTCATTTAACGCACGTGAATGTTTAAAGTCGGTTTTTCTCAAAAAAGGCTAATTTTAACGTAATATATAACAAGAAGACCTTTTATATAACTCTATAAAAATTTAGACACCATTGAAAGCTGTCAGCCTTTATCGCGTTTGGCGATAACCTTGAAACCGGTATATGTCTGGTTGGCTACTGACGAGCGACTCTAGCTGTTTGCTATAGGTTTTCCAGGTGTAATGCAATGCTGGTCGGGGCATCAGTCCGCAGAGTAGTTGTTTCCTGGAAGACGCTTCATGTCTGTGACATTTTCAGTTCGGCATGGAATAGCGAATGGCCGATAGATGTAGTTTTTTCTACACCACGTAAAAAAGTTGTTATTTCAAGGCCAAATACAGTTTAGGAAATTAAAAAAAAATCGGGACACTCACAAAAAACTTAGAGAAAATTCATAAAGAAAAAATTGATTTTTTGAAAAATATTATAGACCTTTGTGACCTTTGTTTAATTTTTCGTGAAGAATCACCTTCACGAATATTGATGCATCATTTCCAGTACGTAAAGTTATATAAACATCGCAGAATTATGCAATTCGTAGGACATAAAGGGGACGTTTATGGTGAAATACAATGAATTAACTTGACATTTCACAGTAAGTACAAACTATACATTAAGCATTGGAGATACAAGTAAGGCTCCACATAACAGAAGCGTTGTTACGATTTTTCAATATTTGAAACAATTTTAAATAGATTGTTAAAGAGACGCATTTGATGAGTAACACCCTAAATGGAAAACGACCTCATACCTTTCGCTGTGAAGGAGCTCTTCATCATCGCGGATCGCCGCCTCTCGGACGATTTTTTTTATTTCTCTGTGTCTGCTTTTGCACGTCTCCCTGAGGTTAGTGTAGTTCATCCAGCTGAACCCTTCCGGCAAAGGTTTCGAATCTAAAGAATCTACCGATATGTTCGAGGTAGCTATTAAATTACTCAAATCTTGCTTAAAATTATATAGGAACGATTTCACTTGGTCCCTCTGGTGACCAAATTCACAGTCTCTTAATTGATTATCACCGCCGTAGATGAGCTGGATGAGGTGTTTGCCGTCCGTTAGCTGACGGAATCTGATGCCACTCGTGTTCCTGCAAAGGAAATTAAAAAATATGTAAATAATGGGCAAAAGACGAAAAATACAAAAGTAGATACTTAATTACTAACCGAATTTCTTTAACGTAAACGTTCATAGCTCACGGACGTTATTATAACCCAGTGGACTATAATGAATTATCAAAAATTAAAAACAATAAGCACAAAGTTATATACGAACTTATTTAAAACTTTATTTAACATTTACAATACAGTTGTTACAATTAGTCATGTTTTATGTTGAGTGTACAATTTAATTTTGAGTACTATATATTTGAAACCATATTGGTGAAAGTAGTGCTCGTCATACTATTAGAGGTAATAGCAAATAGCACCATTTGCTAATTTATTGACAGCGTCATAAATTAGAAATGTATTTCTTTTAACAACAATAATAGTTGTAATTTATTTTTTCTACGTTCATGCAAAAAACAAAACATTATTGAACTATATTTAGTTAAAGAATTGGTTCTTTATTGCATTCTACTACAGGGTTTTGTGATCATGACAAACATAAGCTTTCAAATCCACACCATATATTTTGTCCATTTTCTGCGAGATTGTATTACGTTTTAAGCAATTGCATATTTTATATTATTTTCAATCATATTTATTACGTATTGGATTACAAAATTAAAAATAAAAGGTAGTTTTCTTTGAATATTGCAATAAAGAACAAGTTTTGCCACTAAATATAGTTCAATGAAGATTATGTTTTGCATGAACGTAGAAAAAATATGGTATGCAACTTGTACAAAAAGTGTTTACTCGACATGTTGTCCAACAATAAACACTTACTTTTTACACTTATTGCATAAAGTTTTGTATGCATTGCTGGCATAACTGGTTTTTATAATCCTACGGCGCTTTTCTAACTCAAAATAGTGCCTTGATTCATAAAAACCTTATTATGCCCTTAATACATGCATAACTATTTTTTTATACACAAATTCCCATATAAGTTATTTTGTATACATATAAATTAAATTAACCGATACATTTCGTTCATAGTTGAAAACATTGAACAATACAATACGATTTTATTCTAACTAAAAACTGATCTTGAAATACATCCTTTACATTTTTTTATTATCTACCGGTTCCTGAGTTCCCAATAAAATATCGAGATGTTCCTTTACCCGTACCTACACCCTAATTATCAACCACATTCCAAATCCTCCTCAGATAAGAGAGGCTCGTAAAATATGGTTAATTAATTAAGAGAAATTTGATCGATATTGCTCGACTAAACAAGGCCCTCTATCTGGTAATCCGGCATTATGTGATATGAGTCGCGACCGTAATGTCCAGTAATGAAATAATTCAGCCGCTTTCTTTCCTCGGTGACCCGTTATCGTTCCCTGGATCGCGGCGCGCTTTGATTGATTGCTGAAAGTTGAGCATCCGGCGACGTTCATTTGTTTCAGCGTTTGTCTCGGGAAAGTATTTCACGGCCGTGTCGATTGAAATCTGTAACGTGGTTCATTGGGGGACAAGGTGCTGTCGTTTAACTCGCTGATGAATGGTGGAAAAGCGGCTAACGCCAACTGAAATACACGCAAAGTCAAAAGTCTTGGACCCCCCTCATTCTTGTTAAAGCAATATTGTTTTCTGAATCTTCTTTTTGTGAAAAGAATATGTTTGATAAACTGAGTACTTAGAGATTTAGAAACCAGCAAATGTGTGACATTTTTGACAACATTTATTAAATCAAAAAGAAGTAGCAAAGCAAGTTCTGTACTTGACTAATACTCGGTATGACCTCCACCACGTTCCAATAGCATATTGACACGTCTGTGCATTGAGATAATCAAGCGGTTAACGATCTCTTGCGGAATATTGTTCCATTCCTCTTCTGTCGCCACGACTAACTCATCTACAGTCTGAGGTGGAGGAATATGATTATGGATGGCTCTAGCAACGAAATCCCACATGTTTTCAATAGGATTCATGTCAGGAGAGTTGGCTGGCCAATCTATACTATTAATGTCCTGCTTCGAGTGTCTCTTGAACCCTTCTTGCGGGATGTGGTCCAGCGTTGTCGTCCATAAACACAAAATTTTCACCTAATTCATTACGTAGGCGGTAGATAATTGGCGTAATAACTTGTTCGACGTAAAGAATGGTCATATTCTGCGGTATGGGAATTAATGGGGTGCGGCGGTTGAATAATATTCCACCCCAAAACATTACGGTACCCCCTTTATACGGAACAACTTCACAGGGAAAATGAAGTTGCTGTTGACGACTTGGTTCTCTCCAGATTCTTTGTCGATTGTCATCAGTAACCAACCCAATTCTGGTTTCGTCTGTAAATAAGACCCACCGCCACTGGCGTAAAAGCCCACCCCTATGCTCTCGGGCCCACTGGTCATGGGCAGCGCGATGCCTTGGAAGTAGAGTGGGGACCCGTAATGGTCTTCCAGCACGTAAGTTTGCGTTGTGGAGTCGTCTTCGAATAGTAGGTGTCGACATAACACGGCGAAACGTACCTTGAAAGTAGGCCCTGAGAGCTGAAGCTGAAGATGTGCGATGTCCACGGGCATATTGCACCAAATACCGATCCTTCCTTTCATTAGATACTCGCGAACATCCACTACGTGGTCTGTTTTCCACTGTGTCAAATTCTTCATATGTGTGTACTACTTGTACAACAGATGATCTAGGAATGCCCATCATGTTCGATATCTGATGATTAGAATGTCTTACATCATGTAAAGCATTTATTCCTGCTCGGATAAACGCAGAAATTTCACGTCCTGGCATTATAATGTACAAAAATTCAAAGGAACACTTGGCTGAATACACTGCCAAATTGATCAAGTTCATAAAAACATTGGTAATAAAGTAAAGGTTCATGGTCTGCAATTTTTTATTATCTTTTTTGTTCCCTAAGTACATGTACTTTTTAACACATTAAGAAAAACCATTAGGGTTTCATCGAATCATTTTATATACAGGGGGTCCAAGACTTTTGAGGTGTGCAATAATGATACTGTTTAAAACGGGGTAAACTTAAATTATTGTCGAAAAAATGATTGGACAATATTTTGTTGAGAATTTTTTTTTAACTGTAAACGGTCATTTAAATTCTTTGCGATCGGAATCCGCTCGGGAAAAATGCGTAAGTAACTCCCGTAGATCGGCGATGTATGGTGCGGACGGATACCGGAAGCGGGGTTTCCTCCAACCGATTCTTCAACTCCGCATCGAGAGGACTTTGGAAAGCACTTGCCGACGATGCTCTCCCCTCAGCGTCTATTGTATCGAAACCGCGTTACGCCTGAAAAGGTTTACCACTGATACTACATGTTTAAAATGCGACCAGTTTTTTTAAATTTTGTTATATAAGTCTGAAAAGCATTTCTGTATTTCTGTTCTGTTTTTTTTTTAATATAATATAAGACAGTGGCGTACTGTTTTTATTGTAAATAAAAGTGGCACAGGGTTTCTACGCAACTGTTCATAATGGGAATGTTTAAACATACTGAATAATTAAACCTAAGATATCCCATTACAGACTAGAACTATTGTTGTTTTATCTCGAAAGGTTCCCAAGTAAATAAAAAATATAATAAAAATTCCAAAATCTGACACTATGCATCTCTATATTTGGGCAAATCTCATTTATTTTCACTGTACAGTGACCCCTTCCAAGGATGCCAGTAATGCCTGAGACGCCCTGTATAAGAAGAGTGACATTATTATTATAAATTTTGACAGATAGCTATTCTACACCGAGATAGTAAAGATATTGTTCAGTTTTTCTGAAATATCAGCATAGATAAGCGAAAGAGTGAAAAGCATTCTGGGAGTTATTCGAGCGACTTTCGAAATGGAATCGGCCCCGTTCCTTTGTGTAAACAACTTTCGGCCGCATAAGGCTAAGAAGATTTACTGTAGGCATTCATTTAAGTGGATTTATCAGGACGGCATTAGGATTACCAAACGCTTAAATCGCAGGTCCACTCTTGCGGTCCGTTTCCGATGGGATATTCGTGTTCTCCGGCACGCCCGATAAAATATCGAGACGGTTAGCGTAACAAGTGTTGAGGAAAAGTTCGGATTTACAGATTAACAGATAGTGGAAGTATCGCCCGCGCGTGAGGTATCCCGGCATTATCGCTTCGTAGTAAATTGTATACAAAATGATGTGCGCCGAATTAAGGTAGATATACTTTTTGGATTCGGAGACGGACGTGTCCCGTTTTGTCGGGTATTTATGTACACGTATGTGCTTCTTACAAGGATATTCAATTAAAGCAATGGGATGCTCACGCGCGTTATTGAATAACAGTTACTTATTTGAAACTTTAGATTGATCAAAAAGCATACTCGTAGATTTAGATCAGAAAGCGGTACATTAAGGCGTTTACATTTTGAAACTATTTTATTCTTCATCTCGAAATTAATTCTACAGGGTGATTTTAACCACGTATTAGGAAAGCTTAATAAAGACAGAAAATCGGAAAAAAAAGTTTATTCGACCTTTCAAAAGATAAACAAATCACCTTTTAACAATCGGTAACACGACGCTCCTGGTACGCTACAAATTTTCTGATGACGCGTATGAGTATTGAAGCTATATAAAGCCCAGCAACGTTGCCATTCAGGACGACATACACATAATATGTTCGGTACTGAAGTGATAGTTTTTTTTTTCTAATGACAAACTTCTTGTTTGCAATCTAAAGTCTATGCATTTTGTATATTCTTTTAAAATTGATGCATATTTAAGCGCTTTGTGTCAAGTTCTGACGTAAAATTCATTCATCATGCCCAGTAATGCAAGTTCAAAAGCTCAGCAAAATTTGTATTTTGCATATGTATATCAAAATATCTTAAAATCTTAATTATTAATAATTATAAACTACACTAGCCGTCAGCGGTCAATGACAGTCTGAAAAGTGAGTTGAAAATATATTTTTCCGGCGTAAATATGCATTAAAATTTTTTTTAAATTGCGTATTCGTATTATACTCATTATTCCCTATCGCCTCTTAAAATTAATGATATTATGACTGAATCACCCTGTATACGGTTGCGTCGGGTAAAATATGAGCGAGGGACGCCACCGTTCGAAACGAACTATAACTGCAGGAACATGTCAACAGAAGAGGCGCAGCCGTAAACAGATATTGGTTTCAATTACTAGCGATAGCTTTAACACCCCCATAACGGCGATTTTATGGGAATCCCACTGCTCGCCTGAGTTATTGTCATTCGGAATAACTATCCATAAATGTATCTTCTGTTCAAATACGGTTACTTTTAAAATAAACGCAGGCGTAAACAAATAAACAGTTTAAGTAATTTAGTAGTACGGCAAAATGTAAATGAAGGCCTCTGGAATTGGATGTTTGTTGTAAGGAGCCCGTAAAAGTGACAATGGAACTGCATAACAAACGGATTGTAAATATACAAGGTAATAAAACATTTTTTCGGGGGTTGGTGTTTAGACTGGATGGGGGAGTATGCGCGCTAGACAGTCCTGGTTATTTTTTCCATGAATTTTCTAGACCCACTTTGCTATTCCGTCCCTGTTTAACCTAGCGTTTTACCCGTCTTTTATAGAGGGTGATTTAGAACTTATCAAAAAAAAATTTTGAACGCACAGTGGACTCTTACAAATACAATTTTGGAAAGAAAAAATCAAAAAGAGCAGTTCCAAAATGATTTAAGAATACACTTCTGCAGGGCACTGGAAAACCTGGAAAGGCAAAGCATGCTATAGGCGAAAAGAAATTCCCAAGTAAAGATACTATAACATTTCCTATTTTACACGCTCTTGCCGCTATTGTTATTAATTAATAATAGTTTTAATTAAATAGTTTGATATACCTAATATTACAACAACAACAACAACATTTTGGGCTCGTTTTATTCAGTTTCTATAAACTAACACAAATGTTTCTGCTTATTGTCCGTTTGAACTTGTAAGTATATTAGCAGCAGCTATGATACGTTTGCGTAAATCATCAAAAGTGTTCACTTCGGTGCGATACACTTCTTTTGTTAAATATCCCCACAAAAAAGTCCAAAGGATTTAAAGTCAAGAGATCGTAGCGGTCGATCCTCCTCGTCCAATCCCGTGGTATTAATGCTTGGACACGCTGCACGCATATAATTGAGCTTCGTGTATGATACGCCACACTGCTGCATTATGCTGTGGACGTTTCAAATGTTCCCTGTCACGCTCGCGTTGCACTCCACTTGCGCTCACTGCACACCGCGGTAAAAGTAGCTGTATTTGGCACATGTTTACCGGAGAATCGTTCTGCGAAAGCATTTTCACATCGCCATAAATTAAAATGATATCGATCAACTCCAAGTTGCTATACACGTAGACCATTTTTGACGTTTGGAAAACTATTGTAAATACTCGCATCACAAAAACGTTAATACGATAAGTAATAAGATATATGATATCGCTTAGCTAGAGACTACAGTAGCCCAGCGATGTAAAGGTTGAAAATGCTACAACTTCAATAAATTTTTACTCGAAACCTATATTTCACAATTTTTTTTTACGATATCCATTCCATTTTTCATAACGCATCTATTCTATGTTTAGATGTTGTAAACCACCCTGTATACTTGAATTTGATTTTAGTTTCATTTATGTGATTTTAATTACAATTCTTCGATGAAGACGTTTTAGGTATCTATATTAAGCGATCGTAGATAACTATATAGCATCATCTCCTTCGCACAACAAAATCGTCGTCTGGGTCGCGGAAAAGGCGGTATCTTTGGGGAAGACCACAAGTCAAGCCATCAGTTAACGTCCGTTTTACAAACTGAAGTGCACTTGGCCGGTATTTCTGTTCGAATTGATAGTCCCATTTTATTGCCCATTTGAAACAATGCTCGTCAAGTGGAGCCATCAAAAGGGGCCGAGCTCACGCGTGTACTCAAACAGCTTTGCAGGAAAACTGAATGGTCTATCGCACTCGCAGGGGCCTACAGTCGTCGCTTGCCAACTTTCGTAGTCCTTCTTAACCCAAATCTTCTTCAAGCAACACTTGAAGTAGCCGAATACCTACGTAGTACATGTTGCATACATGTTCTCAAAAAATATTTGATCAATTTCGTATTTACTTATATTAAATCAACTATGTTAGTAAAATCAGCAATATTTGATTTCCTTGCTTATGCATTATCTACTTCCTTAATAATCTTTTGTCAACAAAGC
Organism: Monochamus alternatus; assembly: GCA_037114965.1. NCBI lineage: Eukaryota > Metazoa > Arthropoda > Insecta > Coleoptera > Cerambycidae > Monochamus > Monochamus alternatus. The sequence continues at coordinate 57,034,898 of CM073433.1, forward strand.
GTACATCCATTTACTCTTCCGTTCACATTAGTCTCTTACTAGAAAATTTTCGTTTGTTGACAGATACCGACCAAGTTTCAGTCAACTTCAGTATCGGGTAAATGATCTACGCTACTGAAAAATGCGCGAGATCAAAAAGGAGCGAGTAAGTTATGTAAACAGCAGAAAATAGACGGCACGTTCTACAAAATAATGGAGAAAACAGCCCGGTAGACTAACTGGATGCAGTTAGATGTGAACGTAAACATTTGTGGGTAAATTAATTAATGTAACGCGGGCTATTTTTAATTTCAACCTAATAATAAGTCAAACGCATAAGGTGTTAACTTCAAGAATAGTTGACTCTTAAATTGTGGCTTCTATTTTTATTTAGTCTTCATTTGAGCAAAACTATATCGTGATCTAACGGTAACACTTGTTAGCATCATTTTCATTTAGCCGTTTTGAGAAATACTAGCTGTTATATCGTAGAAAATTTTATTAATTCTGCTGAAAAACAAATTAATCCAGTACTCTGTACAATAAAAGCTTCGATTAAATCACATTAGTCTCATTATTTAATTACAATTTCACCGGTACCTTGTTTTTTCAACTGCTAAGCTTAAAGACACGTTGCTCTACCCCTCAACAAATTAAAAAAAAAAATCGACGACTTAATCAAGAACAACCCAGTTGAAGTAGGAGAATAGTGTCCAGCCTAACTGAAGGTATGCATTGAATGACAACGCGCGTCACACCTCACATGGGCGTACAAATTTAATAAGAATAGATTCATGTATGTCTTAGAGGTTATGCTTATGTGTTTGTAGTGTAGTCACGACGAAAGCATCATTCTGTATATACAATACTTATCATAATCGTTACAGAAAATCCTGTCAAACTATAGAACTTAATAATAATTCATATTTTGGGAATTTTCCCCTGGATATTTTCGGGTTTCATGGCAGCCCTCCTAATCTCTAATAGAGTGTATTAGACTGTATTCAATTAATAAATTTCAGTCTATTTTAAAATGCGAGAGAGGCATCGACGCCAAATAAACGGATTTAGTATTTATCCAACCCAACCCTTAAGAAAAGAACAAGGGTTGTCCTTGTGTTCCTATACCTGCGTTTACATCTCCATTTCCATAATTTCATCTAAAAGCCACCGTTTAACTTATTTGTTCGTGTGAGGGGAATCTCAATGCTGCATATTATTGTATGTAAATTTTAGAAGGCAAAAAGCCTAGATTCGACGGGGATGAAGTGGACTCTGTTTATTTTGTGGGACACATTTTCGTGATTTGATTTAGTAAAATGGGCAGTTGGGTGGTTAAAAGACACTCGAGCCAGGGGTAGGGCCCCGTAGTAATAGCAATACGTTGGAAAACTCCTTAATCCTCGTTGGCTTTATTATTTTATTCCATTGTTTGACGTTAATAATTATTTCTTCTCTTCTGAATAAACATTTTCCTTGCGTTGTTTTCTTAAAAAACAGATATCTAATATTAGTAGGTAGATATAATAAATAATTCCATAGATGCCTACTGACTTTAAATAGATAAATATCTACAACTTAATATTTAATTAAGATAAATTGTGGCACAGCAGACGATAAATTGGATTTTAAAAAGAACACCCGATGCACTATTTGTTTTTTCGTTCGTTCGTGTTGTCAATTTATTACATGTTTCTCGTGACGTTTTCAGGTTTTCACTTTCTATTTTCCAACTCGATACCACTAATTCTAATTTTACGAGAATGCAAGAGAAATGTTTACTGTCTGGCTAGTCGGTTTGACTGGTTTGCTACACAAAATCGCCTATATCGTGCGATAAAGGTGTCTAATTAAGCAAATGTGTAAGCGATATATATCCTCATTTTAAACCCACGGATGCGAGATCTGCGCGTTAGACACAATAGCCCCTCCGTGATATTATTTGAAAAAAAAACTGCCTGTAAAACTTCCTTCGTAAATTGGTGCTCACCGATCGCGGTTCTTACGAATTTCTCGCCTACGTAAAGCGTACAGCGTGTGGTAGTAGTTCCAACGGTGCACACGTATACTCGAGTTATTATTTTGTATTCACCATTGTCTTATTGACAGAAGACTTAATGCTTGCATTTTAATATAACCCAGCCCGCGACGAGCAACTGAATACCGAATTTGACAGAGACCCGTCATCGAATTTGACGGTGAAATTTATTGTCTACTTATTTTATTAGCATTTCTTTATGGGAAATGCGAACGTGGCCATCATTAGCGGCGTTTAGAAACGTTTAAGGGGAATGGATTCTGAATAACCAACGCATTGTTTAATATAAATCGTGCATATCTACAAGTGGAATGCGGTGGCGTTTATTGATTTATTTCCGAAACGTTATTGTGTAAGCTATATATGATGCGTATCCTGTGAAAATCAGCTTGGTATCTAATACGTTACATTTTCTGGGAACTTTCCATGTGTTACCTACCTGGGTTTCGTCTCCTTTTTCTAATGTGATTCTTACGTGATATTTCTTTTGAGACTCTTTAGAACGATATTGCTTATATGATACAGAAACCCTGTACTGATCATTAGAGAATTTTTAAAACGTATTTGAATGCAATCAGCACGTAACCCTCCCTCCCACAGTAAGTGGCAAGGTGCAGTTGTAGTTTAATTGTGCAGTTGGGAAGGGTTGCACACGTACTAGATTTACTGTACTCAGTCATTCGATACCCTTGTGACATTGCGTCGCAGTCGTTAGCCAAAGGGGTTGAATAATGCAATAATTAATCAATTTCAACTTCTCTTTTGATCCAGTAACAAATAAATGCAACCGAACAAAAAATTTCGAAGAGTAGATGTGCGAGAAATTCGATCTCCGAATGATTTATCGCAATATATAATATAAGAAGTCATCCTCGTGTTTGTTTTAGACGAAATGTCCGAATTTTAGGTTTTAGGACGAAAAAAAAATGATAAGTTGTTAGTCTGAATTGTCCCCCGTGTTAGCAAATTGATATTTATTGCGATTCCCCCATGGACAAAATATCGGCTCCGAACAAAAATGACATTATTAACATGCCATTGCCCCGAATAGACACATTACTCTAAGTAGCCATCTTAAACATATCCTAATACGGAATGGGTATAGGGGTGTCATAGTCGAGAGATCAAAACCCGAACCGAAGTGAGTCATTTCACTATTATTCGATTATCTCGGTGAAACCCGATGCGAGTTAAGAGTACTGCATGTCTTCCATCTCTCCAACCGCGGAATCGCATCATTTATTAAAGTTTCGGGACGATTTGAATAATTCTATCGGGACGTTTGTACAATGGGGGCTGACGAGATTTAAAAGTGACACTACTGAAATTAATGGTCGTATAACAACTCGGCTACGTCGATGGTGTTTATTGGGAGCTCTTGTCATATTTTGATACTTTTATTACGTGCGGATTATATTCAGATCAACTCAAATAAAAGGATACCTGAAACGTATAGGTGACGTGACCTCTGAAGACGCTCGTACACTCGGGGAAATATCTTTTAACAATTAGTAGATATTCAGCCCAAGTATGTATCCCATTTTGGTCATAATAATATTTACGTTGTTTCAAGGTTAAATGCTACATTTGAAGGTGATGAAATATAACATTTATCCTTGAAATAACGTAAATGTTATTATGACCAAAATGGGATAGATATTTGGACTGACTAATTGTTTCCTGCGAAATATTTGTATTATATGTCATTATTATTAATGATTTTCTTGCGATTACTAAATGCACTTACTTTGGTACAATGATGTCTGTCTTTAAATTTTAAATCAAATAATTTATATAACGCTTACATGACATTGCAACACTGTCAACAAAAATTCCAATGACGATACAAGTTACCTCAGCAAAACTGTTTTACTTGTCTATTTCCCTCAGTGTAAAAAATAACTCGCGGTGTTCATCAATGTTCACGTGTTATGAATAACTCGACAGAAATTGACGGTTTTATATTGTAGATGATGATTTAAAACCACATGCTCGCATCCGGAACAAATGGCTTAATTAACGCTGCTAATAATACCATTTTTTACTTGGAGCTTATTTATATATTTGTGACGGTATGTGCGCAGCGCATCTACTACTGCGGTTTATTAGAATTTATTACAACCTGGGAAGTGATTTACAGTTGCAGTATTTGTATAATTCTTGTCGCTTCAAGATTAACACGACGGTATTGTTTGATGTCGTCTGTCGGGAGGCATTCGGTTGTGTTGCTGAAGAATGACGATTTGCTATATGAATCTCATTCAAACGGTAGGCTGGACACGTAAATACAAGCAGTACTCGTACCTATAGCGGCGGACAAATTAAATAATTGTCAAACATGATCGAGAAAGGATGTCAGTTAAACGACATCTCAGGTACAATCGTTTGCAATAATAATGACACTCACTTAAAGCAGTTTTTGAACTTCTGGAAGTTCTTAGTAGAAATTTCATTAAATCTCTATCGGTGAGTGAAACAACTAATAACTAATATTAAAAATGTGAAGTAGATTTCATTACAAATACATCAGAAGTTCTAGAGAAATCGCAAAATTCATTTTAATGAGTGTCATTATTATTGCAAACGATAGTACACAAACAAACTTCTCCATTTTTCAGGTGGCAGGTAAAGATAAATATGTAATTTCGAATTTCCTCGCCTGCCTAATTACAGCTTAAACCAACTACTTATATCCTTTTTGATCTGCCATAATTAACTGTTCTACCGCATCCGCAAATAACATCGTCAATACTGAATATTCATTACTGCAGGTAGGTACTACAAATCGTACATGGAGGGCATAAATATGTAAAAATAAGAAGAGTTCCATATCGGATTTTACAACCCTGTTCAAGCATATACCAGTATATGTACAGGTTTTTCGGTGTCTTCTTATATTTTGGTCTTTTCGAGTTATATGCTCATTCTCATTGCTTCTCTAATACGTTATTTTCTATTCTCATGTATATTCTTGCTATTCATTACTCGATCTCTTAATTATATAACAAACAATAATTTTCTAATCATTTACAACGCACTACTCGACTCATTTAGTTGCAATTTGTATGTCAGTGAATGAAACGGCCTGTCCTTTAACCCCTGCATGATAATATGAAATATTTCATGTTTGTCATAGATCTGATTATACTAAAGAAACAAATATGTAATTAACTTATGTCTCTGGAAGTAAAATTTTCAGGCCCACTCATTGTGACCTTTTTAGTACGTAAATTATACGTACAAACACAAACATTTTTTTTGCACAACGCATAATAGTTCCTGCACCTTTAGTTAGCGTCATCGTACTGCTGTGGTGACACAGCTCAAACGATTGTTTGGCTTTTGCTTTTCTATTGGTGTTGCGTTAAATTGCATATATTTCAAAATGCACAACACCTCAATATAATTTGTGTTGCAAAGTGCTGAGGAATGCAGGAACGGCAATACCATCACACTCTGTCTGGTAGGTACGTTTCAACTCTAAAGAACTAACTACCTTCACACTCTTAAAATTGTCGTTGTTTACTCAAATTTTGGCTATATTTTTTTATATTATTAGTCATATAACGTAGCCTAGTACAACTAACAACTGCTTTGATTTGACTCTTTACGAGGAACGATAGACGCTCATATAGCTGCATATCAAGTAGTGTAAAGTATGACGCCCACTTGTCTATTTTTCAAACCACAATGGCAACGCTCTTGTAAACATGTCATTCGAGCAGTTCTATCAAAATCGTAGTCTCGGAGGCAGTACATACGGTAACCGAAGAATAAAAAAGGATTAGAGAATGAATAGGGAACAGAAAATTGTATCATTCAAGTCCCTCATTGCAGCAATTCCCGAAAACAATTTCTATTTTTTTTTATACATTGGAAGATATATTTTAACAATAATTGCTTACAAAAATATTTTTTTCCCTCCTTACATATCCATCTTAAAATAATTCGTTGTAGTACGAAGGTGGATCAGATATGAACAGGAATGTGTGTTTGTTGTTTTTATTACATTTATTGTCACGGTATTAAAATGTTTTAATATATTTTATTTTTCTACATAATCTCCACATTTAATTCCATCATTGAAGAATCAAATTGGGTGTTTCTGTAACCAATTGCGCACATACGCTTCCACACCTTGATCGTCATCAAAACAGCATCCTTCCAATTCTTCCTTCAGTGTTCTAAACATGTAACAGTCACATGGTGGCAAGTATTGCATTTTTTCTAGTTTTTCAAATAGCTGTGTTTTGTGTGCCTTGAAGATGAATGACACTTTGGACAAGCACATATCTTCTTGCTTGACGAAAGGCCAGTAACTGACAGTAGTATGCAGCGTTCTCTTGCCAAGACTTTAGGAAATAATCGATGAAGCACTTCCATACGATATTCCGACCTCTACAACGATTTTCTATATTGTTCTGCACCGAACACCTTCAATTAGATCACAGATCACACGAATGTTCGCCTTATTGATGCTTGTCCGAGGCCTGCGTGGCCTCTTTTCCACTGATTCCTAATCACTTATAAAAATCCCGCGACAAAAATTTTACAATAATGCGTTGCTCAACAAACGAGTGTCTCGCATCTTCATCTAACATATATCAAGACATCGCGTCAGTAGCATTTACTAGTTCACGGTGAAATAAAAATTTCTGTTTATATTTGATCCGACCTCGTATCTAAATCAGACAAACTTTCTCTGCTCTATTTAGTTCCAGAGACTGATACTGACTGCATACCCCTCACTTATTGCCCTATTGTGTTGTACATAAAATTATAATTTATGTGGTCAAGTACTATAAACCTGACATATACGTTCACATTTTTCTCATTGGAATAAAGGTGAAATACATGTTATGATAATAACTGACAACGTGACCTCAGCCAGCCAACCACCGAGTGTAACAAGAGAAATCTGTTATTACATTTTTCTTCAGGCTTGATTCCTTCATTAGTCTAGTCGGTTTGATATCCGAATTACATATTTGCTCTATTTCAGTGATTGTGCTTCAGTTTTTTTAAATAATTATGATGTAATAAATTAAACAAATAATGCATAATTATAATAACGCGTTTGCAAACTTGTTTGTATACAAGGTGTCTTGTAAATAATGGCCCAAATTTCAGGGCTGCATTCTGTAAGTCGATAGTGTGAAAATAACACAGCAGAATGTAATATTACTACTGTAATGGGAAATTACTAATTATGATGAGTATGCATTTTTTCATAGTAAAACTGTGTTTTTTTACACGTGAAATGTAATTTTACAATATTAATATGTAATTTTAGAAAAAATCGTGTCATTTTATATGTAAATGTACGGTATTCGCATGAAAATTCTTGTAATACAGTATGGATTTGATATTTTTTACATTAATGTATGTTGTAATCAACATGTAAGTTTACAGTTAAATCGCTATATTTTCGCCCGAAGAATACAACTAAGAAATTTGGATTTTGGTCTTTACTGGACATCCTGTATACATAATTTAATAAGTAATCCCAAAACTGAAAATGTAGAGAAAGTAAAATTAAAAGGATGCCTCGCCTCTCCGTCAAGTATCGGATGTTAAATTGGCCAAAAAGAAAAGTTTCGTTATTGAAGGTAATTTCAGAACCATGCCATGCATAATCTAAATAATAATCAGGCTTCTGATATGCGAAACCTGTAAATAATTTAAGATTAAGATGTATATTATTACATGAGAATCCAGATTGATATTGCTCTATGGAGTTGTGTCGTTAAAGAAAATGGCAATAATTATGGATACTTAAACAGTATCAATTTTAAACAAAAATTTATCAAAAACGTGACATGATACAACATGTGCCGTCCAATATTATGAATACACTGACGAGTAACAAAATTTTACTCACCTCTTTCCAACGGTGGTTTCCTTGGCACTAACGCCCTTGTAATAAATCCTGGTTTCCACTTCACCATCTGGCAGAATGTTTGTGGAAACAAAGTCAGTAATTTCTGAGCAATCCACTGTACACACCGCCACAGCCAAGGTCAGGATGGCCACCAGGAGGCGGCAGAAACACCTGGGGCACTGTTTCCTGGATTTCCACATTCACTGTGACTCTGTCTAACGGTACTATATCCCTTTTCGCCTCGATGCGGATTTTTTTTAGTTTATCGCCGTTTTTTCGACCGGGGCATAGTTAGAAGATCTGCAGGAACACATAGATCGTAGTAAAAATAGCACGTACAAAAATATATTTATGCATTATTGGTATTTATCGAAAAAAGTCACGTACGATTTAAAAGTTAGAAGTAACTTTAGAAATATGTTTACTAGACAAATAAAAACATGCATTTGTCATTTATTTAAAATAAATTTAGTTTTTATTCAGAAAACCGTTTGTGAATTATTCCATCAATCTAAGAACACTCATTCAGAAAGAATATGTTTACATAGCCTAAATTTTATACTGTTTACCTGATATGAATAAATATAACATTTATGCAGTTTGGGCTGAAAGTTATTAGCTTTAAAAATTATGGTATAAACCTATAAAATTAATAATTGTAAAGCATTGAAGAAGTGTTATATTTTACGTTTCTATTTGAAAGATGTAATATGGAAGCATTTAGACTGCAAATTTATGTCTGAGTAATAATAATAATATGAAGCATGTTTTAGAAATTCAAGCAGACCTCCTTTGCAATAATAGAGAAGAATGTTCTATTTTCATACAGCCGAATTTTGTTCGACCTTGAATTATTATTTTTTTTAAAGCTGGCCACAGCTATGTTGAACCGAGTTAAAAATAATAATGTTGGACAACTAGGTAAGATATTTGAGTGTCCCAAGAAAAGAAAGTAAATATATATTTTTGGCACTTTAGTGAAATGCAATGCAATCTAATTTGTCAAATAGGCGGTAACAATATCTGAGAGTGTTACTAGGTTTTCCTTTAAAAACTGCTTTGCATAGTTGAGTTGTTCCGCTGCAAATTTAGAATATAGTGATATGGAGATACAAGATAAGGTAGTGTTAAAGTATTCCGTACGGTGTCTAACTGTTTCGATTCTCGATAGTGGGTTAATTATGTTTTAATCTGGCTTCGCGTTTTAATCTGCGTTTAGTGGTTTTTTTTTTATTTCCTCGAATATGGCGAATACGTGAATTCTTCATTCAGTTCGTCTCTTATAATTAACGTCAATTTAAGAATTGGTTATAAAAAGATGTGCATCTTTTATTCTGTAATTTTATTTTCTGTGTAGCTGCACTTTCTAATTATAGAAATGTATTTTTAACAAAATTACATTATCATAATCCTCATTTAGCTGCTGCTTATAATATACGCGATTTTTTTCTGTTAATTCCGCAATATCATTGACATTTTGCACTTCATGAAGTCTTCTAAAATTATGCATTATTACCGATCGTTTGTTACGACTGTTAAATTTATAATAAATCCATATTTTGTCTTTCGCCAGGCAAGTAGTTTTGCTAATGAAAAAGAAGCTTTACATAGGTACCTGCCTACTTTTTGAATTTCTGGTCGCAATATGAATATGCCCAACATCTGCATGACTGATGGTATCGATACATTTGGTACGGCTTAAGATTAAAAAACAAAGAAATTTACGACTGCCTTAGTAAGCACCCTTCAATAAAGCACCCTTTAATTTAGCTAAGTTAGGTAGGACTAAGTTACACAAATTTATCAGTAATTTTAGACATTTATAAATTGAATAATATAGAGCTTTACAAATAACACGAATGTTCAAAGGTACCGAAGTAAAACGAATATATAACGACAGAAAGCGGTCTAACTAACAAATTTTTAAGTATATAAATCTCTCAAAATACGTATTTCTTTCAATGTGACAGTATATGCAAATATTATTATAATATAAACCTACATAGTTCTGCATATAACGTGTACGTAACTTTTGTTTATAAGTATGTGAAAATAATTGTAAAAATGTAGGGTAGAATAGCAAAATAATGAGTGTTTTATAAACGCTTTTTAAAAGTTACTATTTTATTTGAGAAGAATTTAAATAGTAAAAGTTGATAAACGACATCAAGAATTTTATTTTTGATATAACTTTTGTTCTACATGTTTTAATTTTCGAGATATCTGCGCCTAAAAAACACCATAAATTTGATCAATTTATGTCAAAAAGTACGGCGGCCTTAATATATCTTAACTATATACAAGTATTAGCTAAATAGGTACCCAATTATTTGTCTGATAATTTACAAGTATCTACAACATCGCCAAGGCATCTAAATAAAATTCAATACCATCAAAAAAACTGTATTTCTAAGTGTAAATACTGTTTATTTCCGTTACCTCACATTGACTTTGATTTTACACTCTTACTACCCTAAGCCTAGAGTTGATTTTTCTAGTTAGATGATATTTTTGAGTTGGGTTGGATTTTGATGTGTACAGTCGCTTGCAATAACAATGACACTCTTTGAAATTAATTTTGCGGTTTCTCTTGAACTGTTGACGTATTTCTAATCATCTACTGTCAACTTTTAACATTACTTCTTAGCTGTTTCACTCACAAAAAATTTCTATTCAGTACTTTCACAAGTTAAAAAACTGTTTTGAGGGAGTGTCAATGTTATTGCAAAAGCATGTACCTATTTGAAGGAATAAATAGACTTCAACAGAATTTAGTAAAATACAAAACTGCATTAATAACACGCGTTCTTAAGAAACAAAAAAATATATTTGTATATAACTAAATAAATGCAACAGAAATTGATAGAATTGAAACTCAAATTTTGAAAGAAAACAGTAAGTTACAGATTTTTTATCAGATATTTAATTTAATTTTTTAATAGGGACTATATATTTGACGGAAATAACTTCCTTAAAATATGTGTTCCCAATTGTTTAATGGACTTCGACGTTGGAACATTACTTATATTTATTTTTTATGTACGTTAACATGTGTTCCAATAATACAATATCTACTCGTGTAGGTATAATGAATAAATTTGTATATCACTTGTTTATTTTCCTTGTTAAATTTTCTTCAGGGAACATTACCCGATTCAAAATTAAAATTTTGAACTCTTCATAAAAAATTATAGTCTCATATTATTTGAAAAAATATGCAGTGATCCAGAAAAAATTAAAAACACTCATCTGAATAATATTCCGCGTGAAATTATTTTTCTTTATTTTCCGTTCCGTTTTCGTACAAGTAACGCCTTTTCTAATTTAAATTTTACTTACACAAACAAAATATCTTCTTTCGAAAAATAAATTCTATCACACAAGAGAACAGTTACAGAGCAATAACCGAAAGAAAACCACCCACTAAGCCGACAGAAAAAGATTAATAATAATATCAAATTTCCAAATAGGAGGCGCGAAACAAACGCGAAACACGCGGTCCCCGATAATTGTCACGCCACCGCCGCAGTCCGCTCCTTGGCTGTCTTGATCTCGGCTCGTATGGGTAGATACTGGCACACCAATGCCTACTTGGATGCACTTTTGTGCTTTTGTACAAGAGCGAAACGTCAAGTCCCGGCCCCGGGAGCGCAGTCTTTCAGTGGCGACTTAACGCCCCCCCTCACGACTTGCCGGATTTCGGGATTTTGCGGTTTTCAGTTGTTTTCAGTTGTTTTCAGTGTCCGCCACCCTCTTAGGATTAGGCGACTAGGATGCTAAGCGTCGATTTACATAAGACTGAGCTTGGCCCTTGGCCGTACTGCCGCTTATGTGGATGCATGGAATTGGATTATTGTCGGTGCATGCATTCATCATTTGGGATTCGGATCTCCATTTTTCATTTATTATAGACATTACAAAATACAAAATGTAATCGCGATAAGTGGTAGCAGTGGTATTATCACTTATATAATATCACAAGAGCTTAAATTATTTCCGGAAATTTTTTTGACGTCACGAATATTCTTAAAATGTTTGTGACCGAAAAAAAAATTCCAGGAATAATTTATGCTCGTCTGGTATTCAGTAAGAAAATTTCACACCCCAAGTATAAATCAAACCCGACATTTTAAATAAATTTGACTCGGCCAAGGTATTGTTGATACTGACTGCTGACATATGTTGATTTGTCATTTTCAATTAAACGGTTATGTCACAGTATATGTCGATTACTATGTACGTTGAGTTTAATAAGTGTATAGTGAAATGTCGCGATTTAATAAAGAAAATCAACAAGTTATTAGACGAGAAATTCAAAACCTAATACCAGATAACACTAGAAAATCAAAAGCAAGGGTATGGAAACAATCTGTTGAATTTTGCACTATATCCACCATATTTCGTTAAATAAAAAAATTACCAACTTTAGTTACACCAAATGCTAAAACTCGGATCGGTAGTAGCTCAATCTATCGTTCTTTGGCAATTTTAGGTCACTAAAGGTGGTAGAAACATATTTTAAGTAACACGACGCATTTCGAAGACATTCATATGTAGGCATATCCACCATATTTCGAATACATATAGATAAGATGCCAATGTGTAGATCATATATGTTTACCTTCTCAACTGCCAAAAAATGTCCACTTAATTATCGCCTCGCCACGAAAAAATGTCCGAAAATGTTTCTAGTTGCCATGGTAACGATTCAAAATAAAGGCATTTTATTGGTTTGAAAGTAGATGTGTGAAATTTTTTCTAAAACAATTTTCAAATGAAATAAATTCTTAATTGAATCTTTTAATTGTAATACGGAACAAATATACATTTGAGCTACTGCTAGATACGTAAATACTCATCATGTAGTAGATACCTACTATTCAGAACATTCAGGTACCGAAGCCGCAAGAAAAATTTCTTTTGACGTGTTAACAAGGTCTATAAGACCATTAAGATTCCGTTAGCATAGCAATCTCTTATTTATTTAAAACGTTCGAATGTCTATCCATCGCTTATTTCCGATGTTCTGCATACGAAATGTCTAATATGGCGAAGAGATATCGCGATATTTTAGTAGCAAAATCCTCGATGTTTTACGTTTCCATAAGACAATTTATCTTAGATAATAAAAATGGGGAAAAATCTATGTTTACTTGTTTCTTTTCCTCACTTGTAGGTAAAATAAGTATATTTTTATTTTATGGTAAATCTGGCGACACATTTTAGGGTTTTCATATAAAGATTAAAGGAAAAGAGCATCTAAAAATAGTAGAGAGATACCATGTTTCTTATCAAAATTCAGCAGAATGAGACTACCGCTCCTGACCAATCACGAGCGAGTCTACGGATCGGTTTATGTATTATGAGAACATGTCGAAAAATAGGAATTGGGTGACGCTACAGTATCCTCGTATGTGCGATTATTTATGACGTTCTATTTTAACGGATCGTGGTTTCTTTGATTATAGCAAATCTTGCGTTCGCAAATCGAAATTCGCTGTTGATGATTTTTCGTTAGGTTAGATATTTGTCGTTGATTTGAATGATGCTTGAATAGGTCTCATGTTTTCGTTATGTTAGATGGTATTCCGTTAGATTAGATGATAAATTGTTGGTTTGAAAGATTTACGATTGATTTAGAAGGTATTTGCACTTTGTTATTATCGCAGTTTAGACAAACAATTAGTTGGAGGTTATAAAAAAGTTAAAAGCAATTGTGTATTTCTCTCCTAAGATTATAGATGATTATTAGTAAACATATAAGATTATACCTATAGTGGTGTAAGATTGTAATAAAATCCTCGATAAAATCATAACCAGTTGGAACTGGAAAAATTGGATTCACAAATCTAGTACCTATAAATATCTTTCAGCATTAGCGTATATACGTAAGTTAGAGAGTTTTCGGATTAGACTTGAAATGTAAATATATTCAAAAGTGTGTTATTTTAATTTATATAATATTCGTATCCATCTCAAGATAATCAGTTTCTGGGTTACCCACAGAAATTAGTATTCTCAAAACTGGAGACTCTTTGTATAGCACCCTGTATAGGTAGGTACATACATGAACCTTTGTATACAGGATGTAAAAGGGTATACAGAAAATTCAGAGGTAGTTTCCTTGGTAAATTTAAAAACGAATCTTTGGAAACTACATGGAATTGTAATTTATTTCACCTCTTTATAGGAAACCAGCAAAACGGGAAATATGCCAGTAAAATGTAATTTTATAAGTATTACGTTATTTGAGAAAAATTGAAAAACTAAGCTGTGCCCTCCTCCTTTAAGGGGTTCTAACTTTTTAGGGGAGGCTCCACTTAAAAATTTTTATATGAAACCACCTTATAAAATTTCATAAGGAAACTACCTCTGAATTTTCTGTATCCATTTATGCAACTTCCTGTATATATCGCAAGTAGAATCGTAATAACTATTCCCATTCTGTTTATTATAAAAACGGTAAAATCCTGGATGCAAATAAATATGTCCTGCAATGTCTTAGTTTTTAAATGAGACTATACTATATCTACGAACAAAACTCTGAAACCTAATAGATATATAAATTGTCTATCTTGGAACTCTTAAAATTATTTGGGATTAATAAACGCAAGTAGGATGTAAAATTAATTACGTAAAGTTATCTTTTCACTGATAACGTTTAATATGAGATTCAACTGCAGGCATACAATAATATAAACACATAAAAAGCGGATAAGTCAGCTCAAATGATTTTTTTTAAATTTCGGTAACATATACCTATATAACATACATCAAAATGCAGATGGAGGATCTCTAATTTTATATGCTTCCTCGTCAGCACCCACGTTTCATTCAAACTTTGAGAAGGAGCATTATTCCCAGCAAGCGCTGCTATTTCGGTAACAAAAAGTCGTACATTACCTAAATTCCCTTACCTTCTCACTGACAACTTTTTATTTTCGTCAATTCGTGGCGGTAAAGCCAAGTCTTTAAATTGGAGTGGTCAGTACTTGTACACATAAAATTTTCTATTTATACAAATATGTTAGGCCTGCCAGCTAGAACACTGTCACAGTACAGTCTTTGTGCTATAATATTATATCACAGCTATAAATTTCGTAATTGGATATATCAAATTTAATGTTACTAAAAATATCTAATTCATTAGAATTAGTTTATTATCTGTCATAATTTCTTTTAATTCCTTTACTTAGAATTTACCCGATTATTACTTCTCAATACCAAATATTCCATTAGATATATGAATTATAAAAATTACCATTATACACTATTTCAGTCTGATTCAGAATAGGTCCTACTTCGGATCAGGGATCTACAGAATTAAAAAAATACAAACTGTACCATCAACAAAAGAAATTATACACAATCTGGAATATTTACAGCTTTATGTTCCTCCTATCCATCTTTCCAGATATTGTAAACTGAAACTGAAATAGATCGCTTTTCTACAAACTTTATTAGGCACTTCCTTAAGTTGTAGTGTAAAATATGAGTTAATCATTCGACTTTATTTGAGAGTAGGTACTGTTAGGGATATCAATAATGCCTAAAAATAGGAATTTTACAAGCGCATAAAATATATTTTACATTTAGGCGTACGGATGCACGGAGATAAAAATATTAATAGTTGATATAAAACTAAGGTAATGGAGATAGATTTATGGGCAATACTTTTGTCATGTATAAGCATTTTTCCGACTATAATTAAGCTTTGTATTCCAAAAAAAAATCCGTTACAATGTAAATAACGTTTACAAACAACTGACAAGCTACAGATTTCCGCATTTTTTCTTGAATTTTGTTTGGCATTGGAAATCGAATTTCTCCAGCTAGGCGCGTAGTTACAAACTACCCCTAAACCTCCGTAAGGTTCTGCGATCCTAATGAAAATCCTGGGGTGACGCATCCGAGGGCTGGAACTAAAAGGATGTGTCTTTACTCGCCCCGCCTACACATCCAGGAAAGCGCCACTTCAACCCCTACTTGACCAAATGTAAACAAGACTGAAAATCGTATATTTTAAAGTAGCGTATCAAAGGAGAGGGGGAGGGTATGTCTGTCTGCGAAAGTTCGAGATTTTAGTCTTTAGAGTTCTGTGACTGTTACTAAATGAATATCAGAAAATTTTTTTTAAGATGACCTACATTTTCTTTGGTCGCTTCCTAGACGAATAATAATACTAAATTAATAGAGTCTAACTTAATCTTTATATACTTAGATATATACATAGTGTTGAAAGCAATGGACACATATTTTCGTCGGTTACTGAAATAGAGTCAGTAAAACATTTTTCAAACATCAGTCACGTCTGGATACAACAGGAAAGAAATACCATACGTGCAACAATGTGCAAATATCTTTGAGTTTGCTATTTGCGAGTGAGAAATTAACATCTTATTTCGAAGCGATTTTCTCTACTAGATGAAAACGTAAACCAGCCTTTGAAACGGAGGCGGTAACGTCTTACATACAAATTTGAATAGGTAACATTCTTTCTGCCAGGTCATACCTATATTAATTTAAAAAATTACCTCTTCACGCAAAATGAAATAATTAAAGCGTCTATGATATATTTTCCTAATTGAATCTACCAACAGAGTAACCTGTATATAAGTTTGTAATTTTAATAATATACTCGCGTCAAGAATTCAGACGTCTTACGTCACGGCTGACGTTACACATTTGTTTTTATTGTCAACGTAAATTGCGATATTTGGTGGCGTTAAAAATAATATTTTTTTTGCAATTTAGTGCAATATATAATGCAAACGTTGAGTGTAGTATATAATTTTATTACTATCAGTTGCACTTTCTTAAATATTTTGATGAAAATATTGTGAATTATTCATTTGTTCGTATGACGTAAGTCGTCTGAATTCTTGTCGCGAGTATATATAAAATGTTACAAAAGCTAATAATAAGGAATATATGGGTAGATATTGTGGGTGTAATTCAACGCAGGTTGGGGCTTTTGTCCACTGAGTAGTTAGTTTCACACAATATTATTAATACCTAAAAATATATACGTATAATCAAAAGTTTTACATCAAAGCAAAAATATTTTTTTTTTATATGGAAAATTAAATTTATACAAACATATCAAATGACTTTCTCATTATATCCAAGTCATGAATAAAGAAACTCGTCTTGAGTCGAGATTTATTGATTAAAGTGAATTAATTTTACTTTATTTCAAATTGTGATATATAACACAGAGGCTAAACTAAGGACTGTCCTTCCGATGTAATGACAGCTGACAACCCTAAGTTTAGTAGTAATATATTTTAATACTTCAATGTTATTATATTATAAGTTCAGAAAACTATTCTTCTGTCACCAATTTAATTAAAATGTATCCATCAAAACAACACAAGTTCACATTTTTCTTGTTAGGATTAGTATTTTCGAAGAGAACCCCACTCTGTTAAAAACAACAAACGCTAATATCCCGCTTTGTACATGTACAATCTATAATAAGCGATTTTTTATACTTGATTTATTTATACCCGCAAATGTGTGTATTCTCGAAACTGTTCAAAGATCAAATCTGAAAAAAATCGGATCTGTTCGAAACATCTGAGTTAATAAGACGTAATAAAATCCTCAAACATGTCTTCAAAGGATGTTGACATTAATTATCATGACGGCGTGTTTAAACTACGGTATGTATGTCAAAGAAATTGTATTACATGGAAATATGATTAAACCCTTGACTGTATGTTATATATTTATTAATGTACCTATGTAGGGTACTTCAAAGTTTCTTAATAATTTCGCATATTACTTCATAACTTATTTGTTTTTTCTTTGAGGTAAAATATTTAGGTGGACCTAAAGAGCGGGAGAAGTGTTATTTATTACAGTACACTACAGAGTACACTATAACATACAGATGATGGACAGATTCAAGTTATGTAATTGCAAATCAACCGTTGTTGTATATTATAACCTTTTTATTAAAGAATAATGTTTTTAAATTAATAATAATATTAAATTAGTATTATAGTATATATGATACGAGGGGCGTTCAAAGTATTCTCGGCATCAGCAGAAAGGAAAAGAAATAATAACTCCCAGAATAATCTCACATAACGTCAATACAAATTAATTTTTCAATTCGCTGTAAAAAATACACATCTTCTTTGTGTGTTAATTGCCGCCTTGGCCTCTTCATCATCTGAAAATCGCTTTTCACAAAGATATTTTTTACTTTTGGGAAAAGGTAATAGTCACTGGGGGATAAGTAGGGACTATAGGGTGGAGGGTTAAGTTCTTTAAAACCGCAGTCACGTATTGTTATGAAAGAAACGTAATCACAGCGCGGTGCTCGATTGTCTTCAACATTGTAATGGGGTTTTACTAAGGATTACTAGAAAACAAATGATCACAATTAGTTGAAATTTGAAACTCTCAGATAGTGACTGCATTAGTTAATGCAATAATAAAATTACCCACATCGGTAGCAGATCATACCGATACCGAGGACACTTTGAACTCCCCCGTAACTAGTCTAATAATAGCGACTGTATGTATAGGTAATTTTTAGAATAATTTAAATGAAAATAATTAATTTAGTAAGCTAAAGGCTCTTGCCATACCAATTATTTTCTTTTTTTAAGGGATATACATACTCACGACATTATAATTAGATACTTTTTATTTAGCTACTTGCTTTTGCAATAATTAATGACATTCCTTCAAAACAGTTTTTGCAGTTCTGGTATTTATATACAAAGATAAGAAAAAGTAGAACATAAAATATATAACAATAAAAAATACTTCCTGGTTTGTATTCTGATTTCAGTTTTTTGTGACTATTGACTTAATGTGGCAAGAGAAAGCCAAAATTAAATTACAAATTATATAATATTTCATCGGAAACTATATTCAAGTAGAATATCAAACTACTATACTAAGTATTTACTTACGAAAAATTGATTATATTAGAAATAGTTCATAAAACACTAAATTTAACTATTATCATACATAACCATTTTGTACACAAACATCAAATATTACAATTAAGCGAGTATTGTTCATCAAACCAGATTGTAAGCCTTAAAAGATCTGTCAGAAATGATATAAAATTCCTATCAAGATTAGATTAAGTTTAAGGTCTCTATCGGAGAATGAACGAGTCTTAATCGGTTCTTAGGAAAGTAACCGTACTGTGAAATTTTAGTTGTAAATTCATGCTGACAGTAATATTAGATATCATCATCGGCTAATAGTAAATAATAGCATAAGATCGATCTAATTTACCGATCTTCTTAATTAGACACTAATCATTTTATAATAATTATTATACATAAACAGGTTCTTATGTTGTGTGTGATATGAATCTTTTTTTGTATTAACACAGAGAAGGTAGACGCGTTAAATTGATGCCATAATATTATTTAGTAATGTCGGTGTATCATAAAATTATACTTATCAGTAAATGCCTATGTAATTGATTATTGATAGGATAGAATCCACAACAGGATTAAAGAGGAACAAGATAACTACGAATTAAATCCTGCCTTTTCTCGAAAAAATTATTACATATAATATTAGAAAAAGTACAGAGCATTTAGATAAAGTTTCCTTTAGATATGCATTTTAAAGTGATTGCAATTTGCCAGTTGCGTAAGGCGAAGAAGCTATAAAATCAATATCTTGAAAACTGTGCAGTTCTAAAGATAAATAATTCAAACAAAAATTGCATATTTTCAACAATGAACATTTGAGTTGTGTACGTTTAGTTAAATCGTAGTATATTTAGGGTTTCATTAATAATTCCAGACGTTTTGTATAATATTTTTAGCTGTATATATGGTTGTATAAAGATAAATTTTAAAGTGTATATAGAGAAATCTTCACTGTGATGATACACTTTTGACTATTGCCGATGAGATGGCAGCACTGTAAAATACTTAATATTTGAATTGGTAAAATTTAGCTGTTCAACCAATAATACTTTACAATTTAAATCAGTATACAAATATTAATTAGATCATCTGTTTGTCAAAGCATAATTAAAGTTTTTAATGGTTAGAGGATCACATTAGTGACGTAACGTAACCAGATTGGTATTCGCAGTCGAAGCCATTTTGGTTCTTTATATTTCCAGTGAAATTGAATGTTACATAAGGCCAGTTTTAAAATTTAGCAGTTTGGTGTTGTGGAATCTACCAATGCACTCATATCGGTTTGTTTTAAAAAAATCTAATTTATTAGGTTGAGTCCATAGAATGCACACATGCAATAGAACCAATATGGCGACTGCTACAAAGTACTGATGTCTATAAAGTTCTTTGTGGCGGGGTTGTTAATGTTAGACAACGTATTTCAAAATTTATAATAAGCGCTCAAATAATTGGTAACACAAAAATCGCATTGGACGCACGTTTTGAATTTGGCAATGCATTGAAGATAAAAAAGCCGAAAGGCACTTCCACCGATTACGTCGCAATGTTGCTGTATTTGTTTTGTTTATACACATTATACACGTTTATACCTATGCGCACTAGCTATAGTGCTGCTACCCGTGTTATTAACGGAGACAGATGAAACTCCTCTTTCAGTAGACTGTATGCGTTTTGAGGTGAGATATCGCGAACGGTCAGATTAAGTTTGAAAAATCGGGTTGTATTTTGGTGGTTTGTAACTTAAATTCAACATTGATTTGCGAAGATTTAGCTGTCAATTTCTTCTAGATATCTCCTCATACACGCATGATTTCAAAAGTAAGTCCTAGTTAAATTTTAATGTTACTTTCGCTTCGTTTCTTTGTTACACCGCAATATCTGGGCTGCCATTTTATCCCCGCAGTTGAATATTTTGTTTTCCCAACATTCACTACCCCTAGTTAACATCAGTGCAAACATAGCTTTCAGAATGAATCTTATCGACGAGATAATTAACAAACGATTTACCCAGCGTTTGGAATGAGCTTCTATCGAATGTGGCCTTATTATTCATTATTTTATTTTGGCGGAACTAAGTTAAATACACTCTTGTTTACTGCTTAAAAATTAAATTCGAATAACAGAAATAAGACCAGTACGTAGCGTTTATCTTCGTCGTTAATTGGTAAAAAATATGGCAATCTGTGCTTTCGAGTCTTTGTTATTGGAATCAGCTGTTTCATTTTCGCTGTTATCCCTCCCTACGTCTGCCGCGTCTTCCTATTCTACTGCGTAAATACAATGTGTTGGATAGAATAAACGCGTTCGTTTTTAGATAGAAGTAAATGCGCATTTCCATGGCGAAATCCACGGTGAGAGATGCGGATGGAGTTTTGTCAAGAAGCTAGATTCAGATTGTTGACCCCGCAGTTAAAACGTGAACCTGTAGTGTATGGATTCCCTTATAATTACCATTAACAACACGCCATAATTTGAATTTAACTTGGTTAATATGTATTTGTGGGTACCATCGCTATTTTTGAGTAAAATTTAGTACATTAGTTTCCTGCTACAACGGCGCTTACTGAGACTATGTGTAAAATGTTTAATTTATTTGGCTTGTTTTCGGGTAAGAATAAAATTTGTTTTGAAAAAAAATTTCTACTGAATCAATTATTGAAACGCCTACCGATATTTTGTAAATAACATTTTTTTATGATAATAGGCAGTTATCGGTTGATTTATGTATATAGCATTTTAATACCTAGCTCCAAAATATAAATCATAGAAGATAAAACGTATCAAAAGCGAGTTGCAACACCAAACAGAACTGTAGAAAGTTTTTGCTTCTACGGTGCTTGGGCATTAAACATTTATCGATCTGTCCCTGACTTTCTTAGCAGTTGTTTATGCGTTTCGTATCGAATAGAAAGTTATATATTAAACGTTATTCTCAAATTTCAAAACCGTTAAATTTGAACTATAATTAATACACGCAATTCAATTGTGTTCGAATGAGAAGTAAAAGTAAACGTTGGTAGGCGTTGAGGAACCAGAACCAGATACATGTGCTGGCTGGGTCGGGCTATCACAATAGTACCTAGTTAAAGTCTTGTTCGCTAATTCTCATTATAGAATAGTGATATATTACGTGTATACACTTTCTTCAAACTGGAATTATTATGAACCTGAAAATTCTACAACCCATTCTATTGCTATATTCCTAATATTAGAAGAGGCTGCATATCAAATTCTATAAGTCCAAGTAATTGAAAAAAATGGATGAAGGTCTATAAAATTATATAAATATCGAAATTAAAAGATTTTTTTGTTCCGGGAAAACATTAGGCAATTCTCAGTGCATATGTATATTAACAAATTCTAAAAAGCGAAGTTTATCATTATTTCGCAGAAAATTGTATTCTAATTCCAAGAATTCATAGCCATAATCCGTACATGCTTTTTATTACAAATATATCGTGCCTCTTACAAGAAAAAGGCTTTTCGATAATATATTTTGAAAGAGTAACAAAACAGTAGAATAAAGAGTAACTATTTCTTGAAATGAGTACCTAGAGTTTACTTATTTTATCATGAAAATATTGTATTTTTCCTAGTATGTCGTTCATTACTTACAGTAATTATTTACTTACCATAAACTTGATAAATATATGTGCAATACCTTTCTAGAAAATAAGCTGAATAAAAATCGATGTTTCGCTAGTAGCAGATAGTCGAAATATTTTATGAATTAATTTTAAAATTCAGGTTAATTTATTTTCTGTAAAAGACGAAGCGGCTGAGTAGGATTTCAAGAAACACATATGTGGAATATCCAATATCTTTTGGAGTAGTTCTTAAAAGATTTTTTTTATGTTCTGGCTTTAGATATGGTGTCCATAAAAAATTGCTTGCAATATGGGTATTTTACCAACTCTTTGGATACTTATACTTAAATTTGGTCGTATCTCAAAGAAAATACACTATTAGTGCACATTTTGTTCCACAAACAAGCATATGAGAATCCCAGAAGTTCATATGTATTTCACCATTTTATTTTTTCACATATTCGGGGACACTCTGTATATACATACATTAACCAATTGTATGGTTTTATAAAAATGTTGTAGGTACCAACTTTTAATTTGCTACTGTAATTTAAATAAGTAGGTACCTAGAACTAGGCTTTCTTATTAAAAATATGTTTGTTGTTATGTACTGGTGGAACCAAGTAGCAATCACAAATTAAAGAAACCTGCTACAGAATCTGTTATTTTTTGTCCATATCGTAAGTGCTTACCTGTGAACATGATGTTTGCGCATACCTACCTAGCGATACTACTATAGATTGTGAAGAAAATATCCTAGAAATAATTTTCTAAAATTTGTACCCATGCAAAATGCGTTATATGCAGCAATTGCAGACCATTGTACTCCAATGGCGAATGGGATCGCGTTTCGTAGAAACGTACATCGTCGGTTCAAGGTTTCTTGCATAAACTAAAGCAGTCCGAGTCCGATCTGAACAGGAACAGACTGAACTGAAGCCGCATACTATAAAAGAGTGACTGAAGCTAAGCAGCTAAGCTAATAAAAAGGGCAGAGGCGCCCACGCTCACTTTAATCGCGAATTGGGGATAGTCAATATTATTATGACCAAGGTATCAAATTGTTCCATTAAGTGTGGCAAAATCTTGTTAAAAAAATAAAAAACTACCCCTGACTGATCCTTGCGGGTAGAAGTTTACTATTTTTTAATTTTTCATTTTATAATATAGCAAAACACCAATGCCTCATATAAAGTTAAATTTTGTTTGCGCCTTAAAATAAATATAATAATAACATTTCTAATAACATTAAACTAAATAGGTAGATGTACTTTTTAAGAATTAAACACCATTGAAATAATAATAACACTAAATTTTTTTATCAGGAAGTTTGCAAATTTCTCATTAGTAATTGGAATTTCTATATTAGTGTAACAAATTGCTAATGAATGCCATTAGTTGGATTCCAGTAACAATCGAATCTAATGTTAAAATTTTAACGTGTTTTCATCATAGTTTAAAACGCCCCGAATTATTTTTAGTGTACCCAAAACTTTTCACAGCTCCCGTATAACGTGTCTTTGACCTTCGGAAACTTGATAGCGAGATTCGTCTGGGATATCGCCGTGAATATATTTCGTGGACGCAGACAAACCTCTGAAACTCCTAGAGGCGGTGGAACCCAAACTTTTGGATCGATATGGCCAGACTGCCAGAATACACTTTGTTGAGTAATGCTGGAATATCTAAACAGATTAGAATCGTGCGACATACAGACAGATAGACAAAATGACGATCGAGTCGTAACTTTTCACTGACTGATGGCTATGTTAGTTAAGTGCCGATTATCCTATAGTCCGGCCAAGTTCGTATTTCTAATTTTATCATTATAGTAAAATAGTTACTACCATTACCGCAAAGGTCATTAATTTATATTTTTATACAGTATGTGATTTTAGTTCTCTGTAAATTGAATAGGTACTTCTGTAAAATATATCATAGGCAAAAAAACTTCTCTTTTACTAAATCATGACATCACAAAAGTACGAATTGTATTAAATGCAGGAAATTTTCTAAATAAAACATTCATGTGGAAAAAAGAATAAGAGCAATAAATAATAATATCTCTACCCCTCGTTATAATCGTGAGGATTCATAGTCAAAGACTTGTGCGGGGGAGGGGGCGGCATACTATTATTCAGTAGACCGCATTTGCACCCAGCAACGGCTTATAGTAGTTTAAATAATATTATTACTATAACTACCTATAATCAATCAGTGTCGTATCATGTGATTTGTTTAATTTAAGTATATTCACATTCACTCCTTGCATCATTGCAGACGGTAAAGGAGCAGTACGGATAATAATATATATATTATCTGTTGACCTTTACTTTATGCACTTATGCAACTTGCAATGTCAACGTTCATATCAAAAACAACATTGATATGCAACCTACAATTCGATGATTGTTTGCCATCAATGTGTGAATTGAAGATATTGAACCCATTTCGCTGCCTTATAAACAGCGGCGAAGTGATTGTTGCCATATGCGCTCATAAATTGATACTTAAATACCCAGATTGAGAAAACAATTGTCGTAAAACAATTATGATATTGTTTTACACGGAATATATTGGGGTGTCAATGTAACTGGGGTAATAAATTCCGAGTAAATTGTCTCACGATATGTAGCATAGTCCACTAATATATTATATAAATAAACTCATTAAACGATTTGGTCACAAAAATTAATGTGAATAATTTTGCCCGTGATAGAGTAGAATCATCGTCCAAACTCTACAATGTTTTCTGCCGAAGCCATAAAGAATGGCATGTCGGTCTAATTTCGGATATCCAACATTTCACTTGAGAATTTGAGAATGTTCCGTTGTTGTTTACAAACGCAGCTTCAGAATGTAAACGTAATTTTGGCAAGCGCCTTCCTCATAATATTTATACAACATCCGATGTAAAATTAGGTGCACTAAATCGTGGAATACCTGTTTATTTTTGATCTGAAAAATCGTTGGGTACCACGAAATTCGGCAGTTCGCCTGTGGCTGTTTCAGGCCAATGGAATTTTATCTTTTGAAACTGGATTGATTCATTTCTAAAACAAAAATATGGGCCAAGGGGCGGCTCACTTTTATATCTGTATCTCGGAAAGTAAACGGAATGCTAGCGAGTGTCTATTGCATAGAGTTACTATCGTCATTTGATGGCATAACTGTAAAAGATCTAGATGTTTATTTTGATAATAAATTAAGTTTCAATATTCATATTGACAAAATCGTTCAGTCTGCTTATAAAAATCTAGGATTTCTAACTAGAATGTCTTATGGCTTTTCGGATATACAAGTATATATGACACTTTTCAATGCTCTTGTTAGATCTAAACTCTAGTACGCTAGTATTGTGTGTCGTCCTGACGACACACCCCGTTACAAAAATTATGTGCTGTGCGGTCTTCCAGTCTAGTGCCAACTTTTATATTTCGGCTTCACAGTCATTCAGCAGCACAGGTCTTGGAATGGAGATAGCGTCTACTTTAACGAGAAAAAAATTGGATCGATTTTCAATACAGCCGAGAATTTGCCAGACCAGAGAACATGAATTAGATAATTTGTTTTCTGATCACGATGTCTGCTTTAACTCGCTAGTATCTACGTTTCGAATCGATGCTGTGTTCGCTTTTTTCACTCGTGGACTTACCACCTGCATCGCTTTAGTTAGCTAAATATCAATTGTGTTGAACTTTTATACAAAGCGTCCGGAATATGCTGATGTATTTTGCTGCATGAGAAATTGCACCAAAAGAAACATAATAATTAACTTTTTGAATTGAATTTTTTGTTACAATTAATACAACAAAGAGGTCTTGAATATGTGGCAACGTCACAAACCTACGATGTCGGCTGTTTCTACATACCTAACCAAAGTTTACAGAATAGTCGTACGTACATTTTTGGCGTGAATGTTTTTCAGAGCTTTTTTCACAGCGATGCACGACTAGTTTGAGGTTAACACCTACAGATAATGGATTACAATGTTGTCGCATGTTACAGTTTGTAGGAATTTTTAGGAAATCTATTCTTTACTTCATGAATACTCATACAAAAACAAGTTGCAAACAAATTAGTTTGTCATTTCGTAACAAAGTTTTGCTTTTTATAGTATGTAATTCTATTTTTATTTTTTAAATGTATTTATAGAAAAACTATCGATCTTACATTTTATGAAGTTTTTTTGTTACTTTTGGTTAGATATAGAAGCCCCTCGAGAAACCATTTCAATTTTGGCACCCTTATATTCCGGAGACCCTCTATTAAACTATATAAATTACATATCGTAGTATTATGTAGATAACAGAACGTGATTTTCTATTGTATACATATCAATTGCACTAAATGTAGGGTGGCTTTATTTTCCCTTAAAGTATATGTTTATATATATCAAGTATTACAAATATTTGAAAGTGTAAAAAATTTGATTTTCTAATGTTGGTGTTGATGAAGATCTGTATACATATTAGCACAATACGGACGCGTCTAAACCGCGTTTTAAACATATGAATAGACTTTTGGTGGTAGCGAATGAAGCTACTTGGTGTAATTTATGAACTGCTTGGAACTTGTCCAAAGGAGATGTTTTTCGAAACAGTTCAAGTTTGTAGTTGAATTTGGAGGTCGCAGTATATGTACGTATGTATTTAGTCTGCGCTGTTCAAATAATAAAATATTCACTCTCTTTCAAAGTTTTCATTCAAAGCGGCTATAATTTGAAAATAGAAATAGGTACAAAAATGCAAAATTTTACGCAAAATATTTATTAATACAAGTACAATTTTCAACCCACCAAGGGTGGGAATAAGCATTTTCTAGATATCTTTTGTTAAATACTTGTCCAATAACCTGCTTTGAAACTAACCGTTTATTAATAAAACAATACATATATACAATTCATTATTATTCCCGTTATTCTGCACGCGATTGCAACAACAAAGAAAAATTAAGTAGATATTATCAGTTATTTTGTAAAATTTTGTATTTCCTTGGATTTGACTGTTTAGTAATTTAATTTTGTATGACAATTTAGTTTGAACTATGGCAAATAATTAACGTAATGATGATGAAGCTTCTCTGGATAGGTACTGATTAATTGATCAGTAAACAGAATCTAAAGTTGTACGCCAATACGTCGCAAGATATAAATACGTAGGTCTATTTATTTTTTACCCAGAAAAAAATTCAACGTGCTAAACAACATAATATTTAGTTTTGACGTAAAACATTCGCTCAGGGAATTTTATGGATTACGGTGGTTTGTCAATTACTACTGATAATTTTAGCCTTTGTTATAATAAACAATTTTATCTTTGTTACGAATATTTCTTCATGATGCGGCAACTCAATTCTTCTGTGTTTATAATTTTATCGCATGTAATGTAATAATCTCTTAGTACCGGGGGTACAGAAGTGACAGTGAATCTACAATTTCTGTAGATATTTAATTACTATTAAATATGTTCAGTATATATTATAAAGAAGTTTAAACAATCGCGCGAATGAATCACTTATCTCGATAATGACCAGCCTAATTTAATAGAGTAGCGGTGAATGTCCAAAAGTGAGGATGTACTTTTTAAGGAAGATTGTCGACCTCCGTGAATATTTAATCGAAAAGCGAGAACGTTGACTTCTTTAGCTAGCTGTTAGTCAGAATAGCGGCGGTATATTGAACTGGGAGAAGTTAGTTTCGCGCCGTAAATAATTCATTGCACTTATTTCGAACCGAAACCGATTCCTGAATTAATTAATATATCGGGTTTTTCTAACTAAAGGGCACCGTGACATATAGAATTGTCATCTATCCTTACTTCGGCCTGGGTGTCCTCCCGTCCATACTTTTACTAGAAATGTCCTTACTTAGAGGAAATAGTAAAGTACATAATAAAATATAATGATTACAATAAAAAGTGACGACATGTAAAAATAATTTTTAAATAAATGAGAAAATAATGTCAACAATTGAAAATATTCCCTACAACAAACAACAAGAATGAAGAATGTTCTTACTTGAGAATATGAAAAACTAATAATGAAAGCCCGCACTTCGTTCACAGCTCTCAGTTCCGGACTTGGCGACGACTTTAATATTTAAATATACTTTATTTATATTAAAATAAATTAATCTTATTCATGCCACCTAATCGACAAAAACATCTCATTTATTTACCTGCAGGGGCTCGATTCTCGAATGACGTAAATCTCATTCTAGTTATTTCCCATAAAAGTTGGGGAATTATTCACATGATTTTTTTAGCTTCAAGGATTGTAAATATACACATAGATAATAATATACTCACGAATAATTATGTAGTGTTTTAGTTTTAACGTCCTAAATGCGCCCCTGGTAATGACGGTATCTGCGAACGAAATGCGGGCTAATAATCTATAAGTTTATACTTAATTTTTGGTATACGAGGTGTGGCAATTAATTTCCGGGAATTCAGTTATAACTCGGAAACTGGCATTACTGCATCGTTCGTCAACGTTTTTTTAGAGAGGGGGAACCTTCCTTTTAGTTTCAGTCCAAGGTTGAAGTCGATAGCACGTTTGATTTGTGTTTTATGTGTATTTTTTGGAAGTAACTTTTTTAGTGGCGTCGTGAAAATTACAAGCAACCTGTTCTGATTCTTCAATTTTTAGTGAAATCTGGCGAAAAATCCTCGGAAATCCTTCGAAAATTACAGGTGGTGCATGGAGACGCGTGGAGATCCGTAAACAAAATGAGCATTGGGTGGAAAAGGGTGGAGAGCGAGGATGTCTAACTCACGACTGAAGGCAATATTGATCATTTTTTTCGATATCCACCGCATAATTCATCGTGAATATGTTCCTGCCGGCGAAGCAGTGACTGGACAGTTATATGCCTGGAATGGCTACGGACCCGCGTTTCCGTGTGCGACCCGAACTCGCCGAGAACGGCTGGATCTTGCACCACGACAACGCGCCAGCCCATTCCTCGTTCATTGTGCAAGAGTTTATGGCAAAAAAAGGCATTTCAGCGTTACCGCACCCACCCTATAGGCCCGATATTCCCCCTGCGATTTTTTTTTATTCCCCAAGATGAAGTCGCACCTCAAGGGAACTGATCATGGCGGCGTACAGGTGGTCAAAGAAGCTGTAACCGCAGTGCTGAACGGGTTAACTGCGGAGGATTACCAGATTACCAAGGGTGCTTCCAATCGTGGGAGCAACGTTGGAATCGTTGTGTAGAGTTAGATAATAAAATTTTGGCGAAATTGAATTTGCTTGTTTTTTCATTGACAAATTCCCGGAACTTAATTGCCACACCTCGTAGTGTAGCCCAGCAGAACACTTCTTAATGCCGCCTCAGCTGATCCCCTTCGTTCGGATTAGCGGAAGTTCAAGGTCTGTCCTGCCGGTCACACTTCGCGAGCAGTGACGGAAAACTCCTTTTGTGGCGCAGCACGCGAGCCTTTTCCGCCCGTTAATGATTTTCCACGACCGCGTGAAAATAAATCGATGCGAACAACAGAATGAATAGGAAGGTAAGACTTGGCATGACCCTAAACATAAAACGGCGGCAACAATAAGACCCGGTGCGCGTTAGGCGAATTATAAAGCTATACAGGGTGATTCTTAGTTAAGAACAGGCAACCTCTAAATTAAGTCTAAGGGTCTAACATGACTTCACAGTTGGAATGGCGTGCGACGTTCTAGTCCGTGATTTTTGCGTAATAAATACATTCCAAATTCTAAATCTCTTTAGTTCCGTTCAAATTATTTAAATTTTTCTGCATTTCTCCGTATTTAGTCTTGGTCGTGCATAGTCTTCTGACTCTCACTATAACGAAAGACTGTTTTAGCCCCGTCTTACTAATTTTTTTCATCATTGTCTCCCTAAATTTATCGATTTCTTTGGTAGAACTGCAACGAATTATCTTTGTTTTGGGAAAGTTTCCTTAGCCTTTTAATGCTAACAATAAATAGATAAGGGAAATAAATATGTCACGCGTATATTGATCTTAATTACATTCTATTTTTATTCATCTTTCTAGTAAACAATGCTCTGTTGCCTCATGTCATTTATACGGCCTCTTATCAGTCTTATCATTATTATAAGCTGTTGATTTTCGCCTACAAAAACTCGAATGAGCTCAAATAATGTTTACGCTGACGCAAAAGTAGTTTCGTCATTATAGCTACCTACTACTGCGCGGTTAAATTTCAAGGCGTAATAAAGTCTTACACCGTGGTCAAAACAAAATTGTTATTAATAATTCCCCCTCTTAATTCAGTTAATAAAATTGAGTTCGTCGCAAAATATAGTAGATATATGTATATATATTGTATTATCTGAAATATGATTTTGTATAAGTTAGTAATTCAATAAACGGCTATTTATTCCCAACACCCTGGAGAGGGTGACAGTAAATTTTAAACCAGCCTGCCTGTCGATGTTTTGAAATTTTAAACAAAAACAATTCGTTATCTGGTCTAACGCAAACATGGTTTTATTTTTGTTATCTTTATCTTATTGCGGCCGATAATGCGCGAGTTGGTATTTCTTAATTCAGGAAGAGATAAACTCGCGAGATCGTCGCAGATACGGACAACGCAAACAAATAAATAAATAATAATTTACAGTACAGTGTACAGTTGGAATTGTTATTTGACGTCGCAGTTGGCTAGTGTATCTTTCGTGAACAAATTAGAATAGTGGTGGACAAATAGTAGCTCAGATTAAGAGATTTTTGTAGAGGCACACGATTTTTTTCAAAAGGTAACGTAACCTATATGTGCTATATCTTTTTTAGTAATTTCAATTTTAATTATTTGCAAACAAAGATTTCAAATTGTCGATTTTCATTGTCGCTTTAGGATTTGACTGATTTTTCTGTACACTAGCAATGACTGTATCCCATGTCAACAAATATTTATTTGAAAAGTAAAAAAAAATTACTTCTTTCGGCAACTACCCCTATTTAAGATTCGGACAAATAATTATGTAGATATTATTATTTTTATCTGAAGTGATGTCTCTCTTGACAAAAACAACTTTATATTAAAAATAACTTGGCTAAAGATAAATGATTCTTATCAGCTAATTGAAACACTGCATAAGTATGTATATCTAAACATTTTTATCATTTTCTGGCTTTCTTTTATAATCACTATTCATGCATATACTTTCATTTATTTCTAAACGCAATAGAAATACGACTGCGATATGTTTGTTATAATAATGTTGTCGACATATGACAAATAATTTAAAATTCATGATTTGTTGTCCTTTGCTACCGTACAAAACTGTATCAATCGCCGTGAAATTTTGAACCTATATACGTTACAAATTTGACTACCAGGTAGCCCAAGTAACGGAAAATACACAACAAACGAACGAATTTCTCAATAAAATAATTTTTCTGTCACATTCGGGAGATGCGAAAACTATTTGGTGACGGAAAAGTGTAACTTTTTTAATATAAATTATAAACGACGATAACCAATGTGACGCTGTAATATACACATGAAAATAATGGAATGTAATTTCAATAGTACCCACTTATCATTAATTCAAAGAAAGGAAGCAAACTTAAACAGCAATAAATATTTCATCTTATTCACATGTTTTAAGCTTTTGAGTAGGTATGTGCTTTGCCAATTTTCCTATGTTTCGTTCCCATTTTGTTTTATTTAGTCATTTGTTCTTCGCTTTCTTTACTCCACAACATGGTTTAGTTACTGTCTTTGCATTTCATATCTTTGAGATACTGCGTTTGGAGCATAAACCGTTAGACACGTAAATGTTCGCAACTCTTATTTATAGTAAAGTAGATATATAAAACTCGCGGCTTTGTTTATCCTCCAAATTGAGATTCCCATGGCAACGCAGATGTTGTATACATATTTTATGTTCACCCATCTAACAGATCATTTTAAATTAACACAGACATATTCCAGGTTGTTTTGGTGCTAGCGTCATGTGGTAATGTGTGTAAAGGGTAGGTAATTTTTCTATTATTTTGATACTAGTTTAAATATACAGGATGTTTCAACAGAAATACGCTGAAATTCATTCTTAACCGAACTGGCGAAATGTGGAATTGTAGGCATTACTGATATTGGAACACCCTGTACCTTGAGCACTTTCACTTTAATCGTTTCTGACACTAAAATATTTATTAATTTTCCATGGATCTGTAGTTGTCCTGATTTAATTTATGATTTGGAAAAAATTCAAATTTATTTTAGAGCATACACAAAAATTATGATGTAGTTTTGCTTTGCTAATTTCTTATTTTTTTGAGTGGACATATAAGACAGATAACCGTACTTCTCTAGACGGAAATTACTCCAAACTTTCGTTTATTTCAGTAAACATTATTTTTATACCTACAGGGTACCGATAAACGTGACCGTGACCTTTAACGACACGCATTACAATGTGGTATATTCCAATATTTAAGATGTAATTTTATTTTCAGCCCATATGTATATATTTTCAAATAAAAGTAAACTCATTATTACTGTTACTCCGATTTGACCTAAATTTATCTGTTTTTGATTTAGAAATAAACCTTGAGGTTTCTGTGGCCGTACCCACGCGCGAAATTCGATTAATTAGAGGAAAGACAATTTACTTTGCCGCGATGGCTTGATTTATTTCCAATTTACCTCCCATGACGAAAATTCTCGGCAAATGAACAAGCCCCCTGCCGCTGGAATTTTTCATTACAACCTATTTAAAACGGCAAAGGAGGCAAAGGAGGCAAAGGAGCGAATTGACAAAACCTATAGATACTGTAGAAATTCGACGGTGCAGCAAATCTAAACTGACGTGACACATTGCCTTTATTGCTAAAATTGCTGAACCCACCGGTGTTATAGTCCACTTATACACTGAGAAAAAGTTAATAATTGAGGTACACTATAGGCACTGAACACTATGCACACACTCACCCATATATCATGCACTATTCCTCTAATCTTTTATATACCTAACATGTTTTTACTTCATATATGTTTTCCTGTTGGTACTGATATAGAGTATAGTCGTGTATATGTATACGAAAGTCTGGCCTTTTTGTTGTAATGTTGAGCACAAAATGGTAATGCAACGTATATTGGCCACGATTCTAACCATAGCTGAATTATTTTTAAAGGTTGAGTAGATATCAACTAAAGTCGGTTACCTACTTCAAGAAGTTATTTAATTACCTCTAGTAGAAGGAGAAGGAAGTAGAAGTAGATAGAAAATATGTACCTATTTAACGTAAGAAGGTGCTCTATTATTTCAGCAAAACGCCAACTTATATAGATTTTTTTATAAGGCATCAGTCTCTTAGTATGCCTAATATATTGTCGAATAAATTAAAATATTGAAAAGGACAACCGCACTCGTTGCTAAAGAGTAACTCGAACAGTTTATCAAGATTTGGTTACAAAGGTGTGAAACGTCTGATTGGCTGTCGGTAAGGGATTTAATTAAATCTGGTTTAAATTTCATTCAATCATCAGAAATTGGACAACTCCAAACCACGTACAAGAATGGCCCGCTGAGCTTTCCGAAACCAAACACATCGGTAAAATGTATCCAATTGTTGAGAAGCATAAGGCGGTTCAGAAATTTAATCAATAATCATATTTCTCACATGACCTACATAACGCAGGTGAATACTAGTTGTGTTTGTTTATCGTCCGTTTACCGCTTACCAATATATAGCTATATATTTGTATAAAATTAAATTAAAACAGAAGTAGGCAGTCAAAAAGGAAAAGGTAGTTTATTTTTTTTTTAAATGCGTGAATCGTTCAAATTCTGTTTCCAGCAAATGAATGTCACTTTTTTTATCTAAAACCTATGTTGTGCTAAAACCGTATGAAAAAGTTGACTGAAAAGTGCTAAAATTATTACTCTTTATATTTTTACATGTTTTACCAATTTTCGAATTTGACATACTTCAATCGAATCTGTTATGGTAGTAATGGATGTGAGTTATGAGTTCTTGGCATTTCAGATAATATCTACACTGAGCGAAATATATTTTAGCCATAGATTTTCTCTCAAAACATCAAATATCTGCATTAAATAGAATCCAGAAAGGTTAGGTTGATGTCATAATAAAATCAATTTTACTATAAGAACCTGCTAGAGGTTAAAGCGGTTTTTATTTAACTTTTGATTTATGCTGCAATCAAATATTCTTATTACATTAGCTTTTGTAATTTTTTACCCTAGAAAAAATTATATCGAGGCTGTTAGGAGTGCTAGGCTTTCATCCTAGGTCTAGTTCTATATAGGAATACTACAAAATATTTATTTTTATTTCAAATAAGTGACGTTATAGTCACTATTAAATGATTTTCTTGCCATTCAAAACTGAAGTCATTTATATGATTACTTGATTTAAAAACACAATTTTAAAAAGGTGAACCGTTGAACTGTTAGTAGTACCTAATTGTGGGAAACATGAATGTTTAGATGTGTCATAATTGGGACTTGTAAATAAAGTAATTTTTATTGTAAACACTAACAAAAGAAATATTGGGAGGATGATACAGATTATCTTAGCAAAACGTTTTTTATTGTTCGATTTCCCTCAGTGGAAGGTGAAGAAAGGGCGACTTTTGTCGATTTATGCAAATAATATAATGCAAGATCCCTTGTAATTTCATAAGCTAACTTTTAAAATATCCATGGAAAAGAAAAAAGTATTTGCACCAACCAAAGTGAGTAATCCAAAGCGCATAAACGCGTTTATCTCTACAAATTGTGTTACAAATGTTGCAAGTATACTTTCCAAAACTGTCAAACTTTGTACACACTACAGCTGCACGTGTAATGCAATGTAATGCAACACGTAAGCAATGCGCACTTACCGTTCGTGCGCAACGTTTGCTGCAACATGCACGTTGCATCTGTAGTGTGTACAAAGCTTAACAAATCCGACACGCCTACCGCCCTCTTTTAAGTGTTACTGTTGCAAATCGTACCCATTTGTAAACTATCCTTCGTATTTAGCACATAGTATAGTTTAGATTGGGATTATTGACCTTTTAGAATGCATAGCTTTTTTTTGGATCGTCGTCGCATCACTGCCATCAGGAGCTAAATTAATCTTTCACCTTTAACCTCTTCCTATTTATCGTCCGTGCTGTTAGTGTGGGGTTGAAGGGTCATCTAGAAATTGATTTTCCTTGAAGCGTAAAGAACTAGGCCGAAGTTATGAATATGCATGGTTCGCGAGGTGTCTACAAGGGCATCGGATTAAAACATTTAATATGCTAGTAGCTTTTCCGTATGGTTATCTTAAGGCGGTCCGATAATACGTAGGTACCTCCTTTCTGTTTTCTGACATTAGATTCTATTATTTCTATAACTTGTCTACTATTCCGTAATCCGTCGACAAAACATCGGAAAGGAACACGAACTTCGTATAGATAACTATCCGTATGTATACTGGACTATAGTTTACAACCAATATATAATAAATTTCTCGTAAATTTCCTACAGAGAAGCAAAGAGAGAACACAGTTTGGCTGGTTTTATACTTTATGTATAGCTAGCTTCTTCTCCATTTACATCCGCATTAACATTAAAATATAATTTCATAATGGTCAGCAAAATGGAAAGCATTTCCTTTCAGTCTATGCGCCTAAACAAATTTATGCCTGAAAGCATACTACCTGCTAGGCAGGCTGTCCAGTTTTATCTTTATTAGCCCCTAAAATGGTCCTTGTTTGCAGGGGGTAGGTTAGCCACTACCATTGGAATACCTACCAGTACCAAATCCCGCAATCGGGTGCGTAGTATATCTTGTGCATTCTTCTTGATAGAACGGTGCAAATTCGAATTTGTAGTACGCCAAATAAAAATAAACGTTTATTAATAGTCTCAGTATTTACCGTTACCGAAGTGTACGGAGAAGTGCAAATATTAATACTACGGTATGGATATTTTCAGAAGAATTTTGAAGTTCTTTAGGTAAATGCAGTTTAGTTGTTGTGTTTAATAAACATATATGGGTACACTAATTAGGTTGGTTCACTCTTTCGAAAGTATTTATTGTTTTAATTTTTAAAAATAATGTTTTCTCGTTTCATAATATTAATTTTCAATAAGTACCGTAAATTATAAATCTCTGTATGAGTTACGAATTTACTATTTACTCTCGTATATTTTTTCAGAAAAAAAAAACATGCGCGCATAACGGTTACGATATAAAATAATTATTTAAACAGTAAGCTTCTGAAATAAAATTCAAGATGATGTTTGAAAGAGCTTCATTTAAGAAGGATAATGAAGGCTTTTTCTCAGTACCTGCGTACCCTAGTATTGATTTTTGAACTGTAAAACTAAACTCTGTCTATTATTAGATGTGTATTCCATTCACTGAAAAGAATATGCAAATACTATTTTTATGTAGCAAATATTCGTGTTTGGCTTACTTCAAGGTTAATACGCAAAACCTAACGGTTAACGCGCTATATATTTTGTTTATGCGTGATATATCATAAAAAATTGATATATAAAGAGATAAGACAGTAGAGATGTTACTTATCTATTGCACAAAATATATTTTCTCACATCCATATAACATGAGTCTGCAAAGAGTTATTGTATAAACAGCTTTATGGATGTTTCCCGATTTGTTCAAAGCTTTTTATATTGATATGTCTACAGTGGCTACAACATAAATGTTTGCAACCTAACACGTATACCTAAGTCTACCTACAACTGTTAAAGTAACGATAAACCGCTGTACTATTAATAGGAATTTTGGAGGCATGAATACGAAAACAATATAATATGATAGATGATGGGATTGCTTATGTCTCTAGTTCTAGTTTACTAATGATGTATATATCGTAGTTATAATAGCAGATGCATAAAGCTTTAGAACCACTTGACGTTACGTTAAAAAGATCCGCTAACAACGTTATAACATAAACATGACATGTTATTTGTATGGTAACATTTACAGATGCCAAATAAAATAACTTTAACTAAATATTATAGAAATAATTCATAAAACATTCATAATCCTGTGCGTTATCGTTACTTGACACCCTATCCTATCCTCATACAAAATAACGGTAACGTCGGTAATGTTAACGGATTTACCTCAACTTGGTAACGTTATTTAAGTGTTCCGAAACTCTCTAATGACACGATCTCGAAACGGAGGGAAGAGAAGAAGAGGAGAGGCAAATACAGAAAGATAGTCTAGTTTATTTGACGGGATTTATCCGCCTTTTTCCAGGTGTGACAGCTCCGCATGGCCTGCCGTCGCAGCCAGCCCAAGCAGCGCGAACAGCAGCAGCCAAGTCACCATGGTGAAGACGTTCCAGGCCTACTTGCCACAATGTCACCGCACCTATTCGTGCATCCACTGCCGGGCGCACCTCGCCAATCACGACGAACTTATCTCCAAGGTTGGTACGATTTTTTTCTTTATAATCCACTCTGTAGCTCCTGTAACATTCGTTTTATATTAACAACTAAGAACTAATGTTAAAAGTTGAAGGTAGATTCCGTTACGAATACGTCGTAAAGAGTGTCATTATTATTGTAAACGATTGTACCTATTGTATAGAAGAGCTGCATCTAGTAGGTTTTATTTTTTCCTAGCGTCTCTACGATAATAGCAGAGCAGACACATAGAGTTATATTGACGGATTTATAATAATCAACGGTTAAAATCTGCACAAAAATTTGCATATTGGCAGTGGCGTATTTAGGGGCAAAGAAGAAAACAAATTTTGGAGTCACGTAAGTTAGGCTTAGTTACCATCTTTTTTTTTGTGAATCTGAAAAAGACATTTTAAATACGCCACCGCATATAGGTAAATACATAATATTTATATAGTGTTGGAACAAAGCAATGGCAACTACCGGAGTGTCAAGTGTCAATAGTCGTCGATCGGTTCGGTACTGTCGGTAGTCGGTACATTTAGTTAAATTGGGTGCATTGAACTCATCAGTTGTCTTTACGAGTAAAGTTGACTTTTATACACATAACACATTTTTATTCTAACACACTCAATTTGTTTTTCATGTGCCTTTTGAAACTAGCCCTAATAAAATAATACTAACAAATTATATTTCAGTATTCGGTAAAAAGTTGGAAGCAGGCAGATTTACCGACCTACCTACAAATTGTTTTTATCGCTTATAGTCGCTTCTAATTTGATTGCCTTAATGGCTACTATTATTTTCGTATTGTTATCGTTAATAATCGGTACATTCGATTTCAGCTCCCGTATTTATATATTTTCATTGCTGAGTGACTACCACTTTCGATAATTCTCCTACATATTATGTACCTACTGTATTATTTATTAATGTCTGATTCAATACACGAGTAAAAAGTATCCAATATGCTAATTGGATTGGATCTTCTGTATTCATCTAACCTCGTCTAGTTAATATTAGAACACTCCGATGCAATTATTGCAAAAATCTAAGTCATTAAAGCCTTAGAAATATCATTGTTTACTGATTTTATGCACAATTGATATTTCGCAGTTTTTGTTTTAATTTATTTTATGAAAATATGTAGGTAAATATTTGAAACAGCAAATTCATATTTACAAATAACCGAGAGTACTAGGTACGCTTTGTTATTAAAAACATATTTTTTCTATGTACAATTAAATGTTTCTTTTATTTTATAATCGAATTTTCATAAAAAAAAAGTTTCCACATCGTCATCCCTGGTGGGGATCGAACCCACGACCTTTGGATTAGAAGTCCAACGCGCTATCCGCTGCGCTACAGGGACGTTGTACTAGTTGTTGCTACAAAAAACTTTTTAAGACAGTATTATCGCCACTTTAAATATTTATTGTAATTAATTTTAATTGTACTGCTTTATCAATAATCTAAATATTTAGCAATGTTTCCTAAATTGTACTAATGATTTTATTGTAGGTATTCATAAAGATAATGAAATATTTAATTTGGCGAAACTAAAAGTGCATGTTCTATTTCACATAATAAGTATGCCAAAACGCTTGCCACTCCAAATCATTAGAAAAATAAAAGAAATTGTAATAACATCTATTGCTAAATTAAAGAGATTAACATTTATTTTAAATAAAAGACATGGATTCATCAAAATAACATGTTTATTATGAAAGTTTTCAAATACTCGTAAAAACCATATTAAATCTATTTTTCTTTTCTTTTTAGTCATTCCAAGGCAGCCAAGGTCGAGCATATTTGTTCAATTCAGTGTAAGTATTAGAAAAACTAGAAAAGCAGTGTAATTTGTATAAATTTTAAAATAATAAGAATATTAATTTCGGTATGAGACAGACAGTTCTAACAACTACACATATACCTACCTAAATAAAACGGTTACCAAACACCAAAAACACTGGCTATCGTATTATTTTAATTTATTCTTCTTTTTACAGAGTAAATGTGGGTTGCGGGCCCGCAGAAGAACGAGTCCTTTTAACAGGTCTTCATGCAGTTGCAGACATTTACTGCGAATGTTGTAAGACCACCTTAGGTTGGAAATATGTAAGTACGTTTAATTCTATCATATAAACTGGACATTTTATATTTTGCTTGAGGCGGTATACGATTCATTTAACACTAATTTTACGAATAAGTAGGTACTTACCTGTCCCCTAAGTCTCTAAACCCCTTTCAATATTTACAAGCGTATATCGATCATTCTCGGTAATCTTTGATCTAAAACATTGATGATTCTTTAAGTCATTCTAAAGAAAATTCATATAAACTTTTGTACCTTAAAAATTAACACTCTGTTTGACATACGAGTGCCTATACTTATCTCAAAACCCAATTAATTTTTTTCTTTCTCTTGTTATAGTGCCATTATCCAAGAAAGACCAGTGTTCTGGTCAAGTTTGTAATCAATAAGAGTGCTTTAAATATTTAAAATTTTGTTGGTGTTAAATATTAAAAATGTAGTTGTTAAAATTACTTTCATTGTAATATTCGGATTAACCTAACGTACAGGGTGATTTACTTAAAGATACTCGTCGTGAACTACAAAGAAGATGGAAACAGTAAGCACTTTAGAATAATGCCACTATTAGCCATCGTACAAGTTTCATATGTTACACTCAACTTACAGTACAGTAGTTTTCATTTTTGATTCATTTTGTAACTTTAAATATTAAAGTCTTCAAATTTTCACGTATTTATTTGATAAATTGATGTCCTGTATCGACTGATATGCTATTAGAATGTTTGTTATAATATTATTATAGTTAATTATGCAAAAATTATGGTTTTATTTGAATGTGACTGAAAATTGTATAATTTAATTCCAAACGGATATACCTCTGTCAAGAGAAATTACATTATGATAAGGAAAAAACAATTTGATCATCAACCAAACAGTTTATTAAAATTCTAATAGCACTAGCCAATGTGAGGCTTTAATTTATTTGACAACTGGAAAATTAAGAGCTTTTTAATATTTACTGTGGGAAGAATGGATTTTCATATTTCATTTTTAGTGATTTTTGAAAATTAAAAGAAAACTAAATGTATCACTGAAGGATTTTTATTATTGCGTAACCTTTTTCTCAATAATATATGTATTATTCAAATTGACAATTAATGTTTTTTTAAGAACAATTAGTTTATGTTTCTTTTTCTTTCCAGCCAATCATTCCCTTTAGTTAAAACTGTCGGGTAATATTTATTTTATTTGATCATTGTATATCATAGACTCAGACTAGGATGTTTTCCAATAATTGTACTGTACAAGTTTAATATAATTGTTGAAAATATGATTGCATTCTTGACAAAATCCTCTTTCACCTAAATCTTTCGCTTCTAGCCGGATCCTTAGGATTACAATGAGAAATACGTTTTATAATTAAAATTGTTATGTATTAATACCGAAGTTAGTACATATATAAAACTGACCGTAATGACCGTTTGTTAACCTAACGCTCGTTGATAGATTCAATTTTATTGGTACTACATCTTAAATCAAGTGGACTAAAACGATGCAATAATTAATGAATATTTGATTCAAACTTATTAATATTATATAATCTTTTCTTATACAGGGTGATTCAGAACTTATCTAATAAAAAAAAAATAAATGTACAGGGGACTCTTGCAAACACAATTTTGTAAAGAAAAAATCAAAAAAGGTAGTTCAAAAATGATTTAAAAATACACTTCTGCACGGCACTGAAAATTGGTCCACTGTAAAACCTATCAAGGTAAAGCGTGCAATCGACAACCGGGCAAAAAATTTAAAGAAATTTCCAAAGAAAAAAATAACATTTTATAACACCTATTTTATATAGCAAATTTAACTGCTTTTGCCGCTGCTGTTATTAATTATTAATAGAATTAATTTGAAGTTTTAATTATTAAAATAATTTGGCACACCTGATGTTACAACAACAAAATTTTGAGTTTGTCTTACCCACTTTCTACAAACTAACACAAATTTCTGCTTTTTGTCGGTTTTGAACTCGTAAGTTATTATCTATGATACGTTTGCAATAGGGTCCACTTCGATGCGATACACCTCATTTTTTAAATATCCCTACAAAAAGAACTCTAAATGATTTAGGAGTTCGTCCTCATCCAATCTCTTGGTATTAATTCTTGGACACACTGTACACGATACGGATATTATTGGCTTCGTGTATGATACGCCACACTGCTGCAATACGCCGTGGAAACTCTGAACCCCGTTCTCTTCCATGATTCGGTCTCAAATTTCTCGGGTCACACTCGTGTTGCACTGCACTTGCACTCACTCCACACCGCGATAAAAGTAGCTGCATTTGGTACATGTTTACCAGGAAATCGTTCTACTAAAGCATTTTCACATCACCATAAATGATTTAACACGTAAGCCGTTTTTGACATTTGAAAAACTAATGTAAATACTCGCATCACAAAAACGTTAATATCACCTGGCTAGGGACTACAGTAGCGCAGCGATGTAAAGGTTGAAATTGTACTTCAATAATTTTTTTCTCATAAACTATATATATCGTAAACAATATTTTTTATTACGATATTGACTATTTTTCATGACGCGTTTATTCCCAAATTTTTCCCCAAGATAAGTAAATTGTGAATAATCCTGTATAATCTGTTCTGTTTTTTCCAGGAACACGCATTCGAGTCCAGCCAGAAATACAAGGAGGGCAAGTTTATCATAGAGTTAGCGCATATGATCAAAGAGAACGGCTGGGATTGACAATATTGAAACATCCAAAATTGTGACCTACTCGAGATGCCCGTAAAGGCACTCAAGAACAAACAGACAGCCTCTTATAGACTCGTATTAAATAATAACTTTTGTTTCCTCGACTGGACCTAAACCGGTCCGAGAAGATCAAGTGATCGGGACTAAAATAGTTATGTTCGAAACGAGAGAAGATTCATGTGTTTGGACCTAAGCGTTTTAAGTTTTTTTTTTTCCATACCGCGCAATAGTTGATAAGTTCATCACCGGATAGTGAAGGTCGAGTGATTGCGCGCCGTGGGAGGAAGAGAGAAGTAGCTCGGTTGTCGTTAAAGTCTCTGAATGTCGTCAGCTTGGTAGCAAGGCACCTTTTCTCACCAAATCTTCTACCCTTTACTCCAATTACTCACATAGGGAACAATGTGCAATGTTCTAACATAACCCAAACCTTCATTTATATATTATACAAACAAAGAAACAAGTTCAAGCTCTCCGCAAAGCATTCTGTGTTAGAAAAACTTTGTCTGTGTTAATGAGTCTGTGGTAAAAATGACGAAGAATGGATCTATGGTGCTTACTGGAGCACTCTTGCACTGTTGTCAAATTATTTAGGGACATTTCGAAACGTGACGGAGCGTAAACCGTCGCCACGTTTGCAACAGATATGAAATTTAACGGTGT
The DNA here is from genome assembly GCA_037114965.1 of Monochamus alternatus. NCBI lineage: Eukaryota > Metazoa > Arthropoda > Insecta > Coleoptera > Cerambycidae > Monochamus > Monochamus alternatus. The sequence goes on from CM073433.1 coordinate 57,078,157, forward strand.
GTTATAGGAAATAATTTATTTATATAACCGATACGTGTAACACTGGTTTTCGAGTTAAGAGTCGATATGTTTTACGCGTTACTTTCAGCCATCGGCAGGTACTAGAAGGGAAAATATTATTTTCCCCCTGTTTGGTTGTTGTGCCAACGTCTTCAAATTTTAATTGTAAAAGCCATATGAGTTTTTCGGTTCTAAGGTTTTTTAAAAAAATTTACACCATTTTAAGACGCGTATTGCCAAAAATGCAGTGTTGTGCAGTCACAATAATTCTTCCATCAGCGGTTAGCTGTCTGTAGAATTCCACCATAACTATTTAAAAAGAAACACACACATTTGTCCGTCAAGACAGACGTCTGTGTCTGCAAACGGTAAAATTATGTTCCGATTAAACTAACTTGTTGGTTTCTGAAATGTACAAGAAGAATTAATTATTTTAATCTTCATCGTAATAATTAGGCCGGAAAATTTATTATACAGGGTGTTCAGGAGGAAATGTGCATACTTCAGTATGTTATTCTACATTCAATTTTAAGCAAAAAATTTCCTATGAATTTAGGTCTGGAAACGCTTCCTTTAGGATCTACAGGATGTCAAATTTAAAAAAAATTTATTACATTTTCTTTAATAACTCTCGCTACTTTGAGATAAATTTATGAAATTTTATATGCGGAGGTTTCTTGGGACGGGAAATTCAAATTTTATGTACAATTGGCTGTATCTCCAAGAGGGCGCCACAAGCGGCCATTCGGATCCTTTTAAATCGCCTCAACTTTTTTGTATGTCATTTTGGAATAGAAAAACAGTTTGTAACGGGAACGGCTGCTCCTAGAGTCTTCAATAAAGAGTACATTTTTTAAGTAGAAAAGATAGGGGAAAATGTTTTTCTATTCAGAAAGCGATCTTGAAGCGATTTAAAAGGATCCTTATGCCCGCTTGTGGCGCCCTCTTAGAGATACGGCCAATTGTGCATAAAATTTAAATTTTCCGTCCCAAGAAACCTCCGCATATAAAATTTCATGAATTAAACTCAAAGTAGCCGAGAGTTATTAAAGAAAATGTAATAATTTTTTTAACTTTGACATCCTGTACATCCTAAACGATGCGTTTCCAGACCTAAATTCATAGGAAATTTTTTCCTTAAAATTGAACATAGAATAATAAATAGTGCTGAAGTATGTACATCTCCTCCTGAAACACCCTGTATATGATCAAAATCGTATATATCATTTCGTTTAGATTTCTTACCTCCATGAATACTGCATAATTTTGTCGAAGGATTAACTTTTGCATGTACGTACGTACAGAGTAACGTCTAGTGCCAGCATTTTCACTGCCGTTGGGAGATCGTTCGCGGGTACCTCAGACGGGGAAAAAACTTCTACTATAAAAAATTAAGTTGTCGTGTAAAGGTAACACAGTACCTAATCCTCGTGATACTTTTATATTGTTTATAGTAGAAATGTTTAACGAGAGATGAATACTTAAAAATTTATTTAACGCTCTTGTAATTCAGATACAAATCGTATTCTTTACGAGGACAAGTGAAGAACTTTGTCAAGTATTGGACTTTCCGCAATTTTTCAGTCTGAAATCAAAGAAAACTACATAGAAATTCAGATTTCAAAAACTAACCTTATATCGGTGGTTAATTTCTTTGGATACTTGTAATAATTACGTACGTTGCTGATTTTATTTTAATACTTCTTGCATAATATGTGCATTATCTAATTAAGTGTATCTCTAGGTTATTTATAATTTTGAAGATTTAACTCTATTGATCTCAAAGTTTCTATTCTTTTTGAAATTGTCTACGATTAAATTAAGAAAGGAAACTCGTTTGAAAAAAAAATAATTAATCGACACAATAATCCACTCTATATTTATTTATGCTATAAGGTGTACAACATATTTTTGTATCTACAGTATGTATTAACCTAGCTAATCAAATGAATAGTGTAAAAGTGTTGGTGGTAACGTTTTTGTAACAAAACGTTGTACTGCTAACCGATCAATATGATTTAATATCGATATATGCATTTAGCCGTATTTTCTTAAAATGATAGCATTTTGAGTTGGCAAAACTGGTAGAAGAGGTATGGCTAAAATCGGTAAATAGGCTCACGTAATAATCTGAATGTTATTTTTATTTGTGATAATTCTTTTGTGATATGATTTTCGTCAATTTTAAGAATTACGTATTTATTGAAGAAATGCCACAGACTTTCCTGTGCAGTTGAAATTTCTTTTTTTTTTTGCAAACTACGAATAACGCGACCGGCAATTATCGATTGTCTAGTTGTTTATTTTGTCATAAAAAAAAATATATAGAAAAATATAAAAACAAATTATATATTTTGAAATAACGAAAAATTGAGTCAAAATTATATTTTTGTACTGGGATCAATTGTCGATAAACAAGACCGAAGATTTAGGCAAGCACCGTGCCGGTCGTGTTATTCCTTGACTCGCTTGGGCCGAGTTGATCGTGTGCAATTTTTTTAAAAGTTTTTTAGTTAACTTTCTCCATTGTTTAAGACTAGTATACTTTTAACTATGAAAACCAAGTTAGATACATAAGGTCACGCGGTAAACCACACGTTTTCATTCATACTGCCAGTAGATCTTAGATGGTGTCATATATTGTCATTATTATGTCATATATTTATGGTAATTAATAATATTTTGTATTGTTTTTTAGGTGATGTTAATTTTAGGTATTTAGCTATCCATTTTCGGATTGTATTTATTTTATTGAGTAAAGAGACTTCTGTTTTTTGTGACTCATGCGAATTTACATAAATAAACGTAAATATAAATATATACACCAACGTTTTCACCAAAAGCACATACTCTTCACCTAGCCTAATCCCGTTGTATGAACATACTTTCCAAAACGCTTCCTTAACGTTGCTGCTGCGGCCTCTTAAACACAGAGTGACCAGATATGAATGCCAATACTGAAAACAAGTGAAAGTAACAACAAACAAATTTGCATTGTGGTTTCTTTTTTTTTACTTACCATGTTATTGACGTTTTCATATTTAATTACTTTTCAAAAAATCGAAAATAAGTTTTATCTCTGCAAACAGTAATTCGTGGACCCTGTCACTGTCTTCAATCTATCCCGGTGTTACGGCACCGAGAAACATTTATTTACAATAAGTGCAAAAAGGAAGTATTTATTGCAAGCGATTTGAAATTGTCCAACACGTCGAGTGCAATAAACACTTTTTATATGAGTTGCATACAATATTTTTTCTACGTTCATGAAAAAACCAAAAAATGTTTTGTAATTCTGTTGATATTCAAACGAAACTATTTTATTTTCAATAAATTGCATTTTCTAGTATTTTCGTAAATAAAACTAACCTCTTTAATAAGCAATACGAAAGTATGGACATCTATTGGATTAGTTTTTATTAAAAAAATAATATAATAACAAATATAAAGTATATATTATATAAATAAGATATATACAAAATGGAAATTTAAGCTTTCTGCAGAGATCTCCGTTTCCTTATTGCGCGCAAAATCTTGAAACTTATCCAACAAAAAAAATTATGCCAAGATCTCCTTTTCCTTTTCTAATTCAGCCTTGCTCTTTAAAGGTTGCAATTCCTTACCGTCCGTGGGGTGGACCTCCACCGAATTGAACGTCTGCAATTTTCCTGTTCCGAAAATCAAGTAAAATATCGAACCAAAAGCGTACATAAAAACAAGAATCCAGAATACGTATTTCCACGTATCGAAAGTACTGCTTTCTTTCGTCAGAACGGCCACAATCTGTGTGGATACCCACCCTCCAAACGAGGAGAGGGTGTTGGCCATGCCAAAGATAGTCCCGGAAAAGTTAGGAGCTATGTCCAAACCGTTTGAGAGGTATCCGGCAGTGACGGCACCATTGAAGAATAGCGACGTTGTGAATACTGAGACGGACAGTGCGGAGTTTTCTCCCCAGATGGCTTGGATGACCATCAGCAAGGCGGGCGTTAGTAAAGCGAATGTTGTGAAAAGTTTCCGTGTGGCAGTGGTCGACAGCTTTCCAGATTTTCTGAGCCTGTCGGCAAGCCAGCTGGCTATTATGGCCATTAAGTATTTTCCTGCGACAATCAGAAATTATGAAACGGAATCGGTTTCAAAATATTTTATTACATTGAAATTAAATACAAAAATAATTTCCGAAATCGGAATTCAGATGGAGATTCATTATTAAGATTATTTATTTTTAGCGGTACAATTAGCTATATCATTTTTTTTTTATCTAAAGCTTGTAATAACAGCGATTACAGATAATATCCTGTATGTAAGCAATCGACACAAATTAAAATGTAATAAAACTGGCCCGCAATAGGTATATTAAATATATTTATTGTAGAGAATAGTACTTATGTGGATAAATAGGTAAACAGATAAAATAGTAATATCGGTGTAATAACATGAATTTTCAATCAAAAAATGTGAATCAGTGTTTATATTTAATAAACAGGATGAGGGTTATCAAAGTGCCTCAAAGATAGGGACAATTATTATTCATAAATATTAAAATTTGGAAACTGCATGTATTATTATGCCCATATTTTCAGTTTTACAAAAAACTATGAGATAAAATAACTGAAATCTATCAAAACTTTCAACTAACTTTACTTTTTCAAAAAATTGCGATTTCATTTAAGTATAATGCCTACTTAATACTTATTTAATTCTTTTTCATAAAATTATTCTGGAAGATTGTTGTTATATATTATATTTCAATAACAAACAATTAACTACTTCAAAACATAAAACAACACATAATAAGCATACATCATGAAGCAAAAACAAAAATGTGTTATAAATATTTAGCGTCAAAAGTAATCGAAATCTTCCATTATTAACAATTATATCGGAACTTTGGAATTAGGACAATGTCTTGCACAATACTCGCACACGTTTTATTGAAACGGAAAGTAAGAATGATTTATACGAACAGGGTCATGTCGTGTATTCAAATTTCACTGTTAGGTTATCACAGTTACATCTTTCAGAAGAAAATAATGTGTTGTAGACATTTAGCTGAACTTTGATAATATAATAAAGATAATCAAATGTATTATGTTTATGGAATGCTCTGTCAACTAGGGTTATTGTTTGTTACCAAAGCTAGGTTCAACAAACATTGGATCGCAACCCTATCAGTTTAATATGTACAGGGTGTTAAAATGTTGCCTTAATCTTAGGAGTTAACAAAAGAAAGTTTAACATTTTCTGATATTACAATTATTGTTCTGTTTGACAAAATAATTTCTATGCAAGTGGTAGTGTCATTTTAAATACATATCAATCATAAAAATACAACTACTATAAAATGCAAAACTATTACGAAATGGTAAAGTTAAGGTACAATGAAGTCTAAACAAAAATCATTTTAATATAATTTATTTGCAATTTGTATTTTGTGCCAAATGTAACGCGCAACAACATTATAATTTATTATCAGTAGCTGTTAACCTCAAAGTAATTGTACATTGAACTTGCTTACTTTGTATTGTGAATAGTACGTTTTGTTACTTTGTACCTAGTGTTTACTTAACGTTTGTGAGCGTACATAAACATAATGGTGGAACTTTTTAATAACCATGACCCACATGACATATTAATTTACCACGAAACTATACAAAATTCTGTGACTATGAAACGTTTGCATAGTGAATTTAATGCTAGCAACGGCAGGTATTTTGAACACTTATTATAATTAGTTCCAACTTCATTCTGCGTTGCAAGAAAAGCTCTAAGAAAAACCATCAAGTGTGTTTAAGAATATTATAGGAATATTTTGTTGCATGTTTTTCTCTTTTCAACTCCACCCATCAAACTTACCTAAATACGGCAGACTAGACAATAGTCCGTTCTTTTTAATATTAAAATGCAGCACATCCTTCATATACGTAGGCAGCTGGTTTACGACGGTGAAATACCCAAAAACTGAGCATCCGTGAGTTACGATGATGGCCCAGACAGGCAGACTAGTAAAAATTTTTAGCCAGGGTACTCTGGACGGCTTCACGCCTTTGCCCCCTTCCCCATCTGCAATTTTTGTCTCTATTTCCGTTCTTTCTTCCTCCGTTATTCGGGGATGTTGCGCTGGCGAATCGAACACCACCACAAACCAAAGAATGGACCAAACCAGGCCTACCGCTCCCGTAAAGTAAAACACACTGGGCCAGCCTAAGGAGCTTATTAAGTATCCGCAAACTGGTAGAGTTATGGCTGCTCCCAAACTACTGGCCATCATGTTGGCGATAAATTTAGACCTCTCCATAGGAGGGATCCATTTAGCTGCCATCGGAAGTATAGCGGGCCATGTTGCTCCCAAAAAGAACCCTAAAAGGGCTCGAAGGGCTATCACTACGTAGTGGTGCATATGGCAAGCCGCTGGGGTCAGAACGGTAAGTATACTAGCGGCTAGCATTCCACCGCCAAATATTCTTCTAGCACCAACGATTTCAGCCATTCGACCTCCAGGGATTTCTGTGAGGACATAGCCCCAGAAAAAGCTACCTAGTATGTCGTTCTTTATTTGGGTATCCCAATCGAAACGGGGGTGTTCTGTTACCGCTACCGTGGAATTTGTGGCGTTTGTTGATGTAACGGAGCTGTTTGACACCATGTCTACTATAGCAATTGTGAGGTTGACTCGTAGCATGTAATTGAACATGAAACCCAGTATGACCATAATATTCAGTACTTGACGACACGTCAGCAAATCTGAAACGAAAGTAAACGTTTTATCGACCTACGTCATTGGATTTAGAAAATTTTAATTTAATAACTATTTAAGTGTCTAATAAAAAGCAGAGTTAAGCTGTAATAAAACATAATAAATCATACTTTATGGATAAGTTTACAATACCTATAAAAGTTCACGAAATTTTCAAGTCAGAGCCGTAGCCAGCAAGCTTTGTCAGGGGGGCTCTAAGACAAATGTTGTCTTCATACAGTGATTTCCAAAAAAAAATATATATATATGCACTCAATTTAGAACCATCACCTCTAGGGAAGACTTCCTGGTTACAGCTCTGTTTCATGTAGGCACAATAATTTGTTATAGAATATATTAAATAGATTCCAATTATTTGAATATATATAATTTACAGCTTCTGATTATATTAGATACCTACAATATAAAAAAAATGATTCCACAAAATACAAAGGTAGTTTCTAATTCCCTGGTGTTTTTATGCTGGTGCTCTTGACCTTAACGAAATATCCTCGACATACTTATACATATTTTTGAAAATAATTTATGTATGTGGAGATTGAAGAAAGGTTATTTGACTTGTGAAAGGAATGCAAATTATTTAGTTTTTTTGCTGTATTATTCGGCTTTCTAAAATCGTACTAGTCAGTAGTTTAAAACAGTAAAAATTCGATTTTCTTCAAAAAATTCATAATTCATATACAGGGTGTCTCAGGTATTACTGGCATCTTTGGAAGGAGTGATTGTACAGTCAAAATAAATCAAATTTACCCAACATATATATCTACATCCAAAAATTCACCGTTTCCGAGATTAGGTATATTTGGATAAATCTCAATTATTTTGACTGTACATTCACCCCTTCCAAGGATGCCAGTAATACATGAGACACCCTGTATATATGAATTAGAAGAGAACCGAATTTTTACTGCTTTAAACTACTTAGACAGCTTGTATATCAAATATTGTCCTATTTACTACTAGAAAACATTTATTTGTATATAAAAACATTATATATAAATACCTGGTGTAACTAAAAAAAAGCTTAGGCACGTGGAGTTATTTCTAACTTTGGTTGCATCAAAACAAAAAAACTAGTAAATATTAATTATAGATTAGGTACTACGCATACAGAAAAAATAAAAGCTCATATGTTCAAACTGATGAATTATTTAAACAAACCTACCCGTCCATTTTCGCGAAGATGCTGATGCCATTACACTACAAGAACCAGTGGCCAGTGGGTTTATGGCTTCTTTTTATGACTTTTCTTCTGATGGCTATCCTCCTTCACAGGACTCGATACCTGAAACAAAATTTGCAGGCAGGAATGTCTGTGTTATTTTAATTTATTTTTAAACGAGTTTCTCCCAACCACATCTGGTAATACGCTGCAGTTACAGAGTGCTTATCAAGTATACTGGGATGGTTATCTGGTGGATTATTCGATTTCAATAGTCGTTTCTCGGTAATTAAATTGTAGATATAAAAGATTACAGTGACGTCTCAACTAAATTTTAACGGCAGAACAAAAAACGATTCATGTCATTCTCTTGAGTTGTGGAATGGAACACCCTGTTCTATTCGATATCTGGGATTCCATTTTTACATGCATGCGTGAGCTTTAAATTTAACTCTAATTTCGAACTGAATATGAAATTATAACGTTTCAAGGACGAAGAATCGTATCTAAAGACGCACAAAAATAAATCAAAAATGCGCTAGAGGGAACCAACCGTGTACCTTATCACTGTGTACCATAATACACCGTGAAAAAAATTTAATAAATTTACATCAATTCAAGTGTTAAATAGTTTTTAAAAGAATTCTGGGGTGCGACAATGTTTATAACACCGTACCTATACAAATGTCTTGATGTATAGATATTCTTTCTAACTTACTGGGATTTATTTTAGACTGCCTCAACAAAACGGCGCCCTTAAAATAAATTGTTTGTAAATCGTATACGTATACGCTTTATTATGGTGGTGTACGCGTACGGTTTAAACATTTTGTTGCGAGTATTGCAGTGTTTTGCGCACGATAATTATTCCTCACCTTGACTTGTTGATTTAAATTATCAAGTGCATTAATATTCCAATATGTGTTAAGTATTAAAAAATATACTGCTTATATTTGAGATGCGTACTTGTTTTTCGAAAAAAATATGTGCCTATAATTTGTATAGACTGTTCTGTGCTTTTAAAAAGTAAAGCAAGTATTTTTACACATTTATAAATTATTTTAAAAATTATATTTATGTTTGTAGGTAAAATAAAATCATGATGCATATTTATACAGTGTGATTCTTTTAAAAAATATGTATATTAACACAAACTTTTAGACACATCCATAAATATATCGATTTATCTCGATAAGCATTTAATATATCTAATCGTAGATGATCTAAATTATTTGAAACTGTGGAATACTGAGCCGTACAGTAATTCATTAAAGCAGGCGTTCCGAAAGCTCCACTCCCTCCAAATATCCGGCATTTCTAATCTTGACACGATTCGTCGTACAGGACGGTCCACCGAAAAATGTTGCAATTGCAATCGCAAACGCCTTTTCGGTTATCGAGACAAAACAAAAATGCAAAAGGCTCACATAAATTTGTTTTAATACATTTCAAAATAGCTACACCTACATCCTAATCCCGCGTAAATAGACGCGAGCAGTGGAGGCGCGATGAACAAGTTTCACGTTAACACCCTGTAAGCGAGAACGAAATTTCAATATTTTAAAACAAAATACCTATATATTTTGCAATTAGCTGTTTAAGATAAAATAACTCGGTATAATTTTTTAATTAATTATTTTAAAAACCACTTTTGAATGTAGGTATAAACTTTTTGAAACGTCCATAAAAAATTGTAATATTTTTCCTCCCCTCTGTGATGTGACGTTTATATGAAATATACGAATTAATTACCTTCAAAATCTAAGAAATTGATTGATACCCCTAATATAGTCAATTCACTTAGACAGTTGATGTAGTAACAGAACACTGTATTTACTCATTAGTTATTCGCATCAGTTAGCGGTTGTTATAGCGAATAACAAATAACGTGGATCATTCAATATGATTACGGCACAAGTAATATACGACACGACGGCTGGCGACTGGCTGATTTTTTAACTGCTTTTCGAGCGTACTAAACACCGGTTTCAGCCAGCTCCCCTCCCAACGAACAGACATCGGCTCGTTCATAAAAATAAACCCCAAATGAATATTTTCTTGATAATGAGACCTTGAGTTAGATGATCCGCGAATCTATTTCTCAATGACTCGATGGGTGTGTTAACGATAAACTTTGTTACCTTTGACGAGCCCCCAAAACTGTTAAGCGCGACGATTGTTAATTATATGGTTGGTTATATTTGAAACGCCACGTTTTTATTCATCTTATACAAGATTAAGGATGAATTTTAATAGTGGATTAATTAAGAGGCGGTGAAGGGCAAAAAAATACTCAGCTTGCTGTTAATTATGCAGATCTGGGTTCGCCATCAGAAAAGCTTTAAACGAATGGGTGTACTCGATCGATGATTGACGAAATTTGTTTTGAAAAACTGTAAACTATGTGCGTATGTATGTGTACAAGTTCAATGGAGATCTGTTAACATAACTAAATTATAAAATATTAATAATGTTAATTTCACTAGCTACAGACTTGTGAAATTGCCCCAAATTTGTCAGTCTGGCTTAAAATTGTAAAACGTGAGCTCCACACCCACCGGAGAGACGACGCGAAGCGAAGGAAAGCGTCATCTTGGCATGTGCCCGCGCATTGGGACAAAGCCAGGGAAGAGAAAATACCACGTGGCTTTGACGTTGATTAACGTGCGTGTATAAAAACCACGTGGTATAGTCTCTCTTCGCTTCTCTTTTCCTCAGGTTCTTTTGGTCGACTCGAATGTTCATATCTAAGTAATGTAATATAGTCATATTTCGATGCCAAATAAAAGTTCTATGAAAAGAAAAAAACATAAAACTTTCCTTGAACGTATCATTTTACTATACCTACCACAGAATATCTATTTTATTCTCGCCCATAGGTATGAACGAATTTATGATATTTTCGTGAACTAAAATAGGTTCGCTACGCGTAGACGTCACGCGGTGATGTTGTGCTCGTCAGCTACCCACAAAGACGCCACGCCACGTGCAGATTCAGAAACCACACACACAGGAATTTGTAAATCCATAGACCGTGCATAGACCGATGCTCCTCACCGCATAGCGCAATATCATAGGTTATTCGTTCGTTCCCGTTCTGTATCGGATTCTATCATGACTATAGCCTATGCCATATGCTAACTTTTGCTAATAAAATTGTTTTCATATGCTCCATTGCATTTTCATCATTTTTTATCTCTGCATATTTTTTTGTATCTCTAGCCGTTTAGACAGATTTGACTTTCTTAACAGGGTGGGTAGATACCTCACTGGTATACTTTATATTTTATACCTACCAGCACAGTAAAAAATTATGCCAAATATGTCTCAAAGGGGTTTGGACTTTGGCTTAAACGAAATTACTTTAATTTTAATCCTGGATAAGTTGAACAAGAGTACCTGTTTAATGTAAAAAGTATTAGATTTAGAAATTCTGTAAAAAGAATTTTTAACAAAAAAGTAAAGGTGAATAACATCCTAAGCAGGCCCTGCTTATACGCCTTTGAACAAAATGCTTAAATTTCCTCAAGTTTTTTGAATTCAGCATAAATAACTGATTAGGTGTTGAAAATATCTTTATCTCGAACCGTTTCAATAATATTAAACAAAAATTATGTATGTGTGAACACTGGTATAATATCATCCTGTGTGAAACCACGCTCATTTGTTGACTTATGTTTATGTGAAGTGTTTTATTTTTTGTCCTGAAATATTTAGCCACAATTTCCAAACAGTATGCTTCAGGTTAAGCACCTCCATGTTGTGTAACATGTTTTGTAAAACTTTTCTCAACATTTCTACAATGTCTTCAAATTTTTGTTTTGTTCTCAAAATCTACTATACTTTACAATTTATATACAGCGTGTTCACAAAGTAATGGGACCCAGCTTAAACATAGCTTCTTGTAATCAGATAGAACCGATTTAGACAAACTTAGCTTAGTCCAAAAGTGTCTCCTTTGGAAGTTACAGGGCAAAGAAGACAAAATAGTTTTCTTGTTATGGGCGTAATTAAGAAATGGAACGTCCAATCATGTTGAAATTTGGTTATATTTTAGATAAGTACAAGCGTTGTGAAGGAGTAAGTAGTGCCGCGTATTGTAGAGACGCTCTTGGCAGTTGTGTTGTTGGCAGTAAATTATTCTTATCCTGTCTTTTTTGTTGTCCTATTCTGATACGCTTGACTGTAAATTATGATGGAGAAATTAATTTTGCATAGAAAAGCTATACCTCATAACAGTTTATGAAAGGTTCTTAAAGTCAATTTGACAAGTGGTAACTTGATCGAATTAGAAAATTTATTTTTAAGGATTTTAAAGTGCGTAAATTTTCAAACGCGTTTTTACTGAACAGGTATAGCTTTTATACATAAAATTAATTTCTCCATCATCATTTCCAGTCAAGCGTATCAGAACAGGACCAACAAAAAAGATAAAAATGAATTACAAAAAAAAAACTGTCAAGAGCGCTCTCTACAATATGCGGCACTACTTACTCCTTCGCAATGCTTGTACTTATCTAAAGCACAACTGTACCAAATTTCAACATGATTAGACGTTTCGTTTCTTAATCATGTCCGTACCAAGAAAACTATTTTGTTTTCTTTGAAGGTCTGTAACTTCTAAACGAGACAGTTTTGGACTAAGCTAAGTTTGTCTAAATCTGTTCCATTTGTTCACAGGAAGCTATGTTTAAGGTGGGTCCCATTATTTTCCGGACACCCTGTATTATAACATATTACCTTACTACTGCCGTGTTCTGTAGGTAGACCGATTCCCAGTCCAATTTATTGTGTATTTATTAAATCTTATTTACCTATAGTCTTCTTACCTCTTCTCCTTATGCATTAAATTCACCAACTGATCATATTCTATATTTATACAAATTTCTATTAACGAATGAAATTTAGACAGAATTTAACTAAATCGAATTGGTTTGCCAAGGCAGGAGGTATTTGATTGGCTGTTGCTACTAACGATTTAATTAAATGTAGCTTAAACTTCTCCAATAAATCGTCAATATATCAAATTAAATCCAGTTTAGACTTCTTCTGAACCTGATTAAAATCATACTTAATGTATAAAATTTATTAATTTATTTTGTTGCATAGAAAAAATAATTTTGTAGATCGCATTTGACAAACGGCAAATAAGAATACAGTGTGGAATGGATAAAATACATAAATGCACAATTATGGGACAATTACAACATAAAATCAGTTAAAAAAAATATATCGGCTAAAGTCTCGCGCAGCACATTTCGAAGTAACGGAACAAATGAGAAAGACTCTATAATTGTAAACGTATTTCCTTGCTCGAGATCACTTTTCAATATAATTAGTATCAGTCCTCCGATCGAAAATGCTATACGAGAGCAGTGCCTGCATTTGACAAGGTACAATACCACAGTGAAAACCACCAGCGGTCTAATTGTTTTCATGAAATTTGGCGGCCATGTACAGGGTAGAAGTTTGTTTTTGTGACGGCGGATGATTTATTTTTATTACGTCGTCTCATTCGTAGATATTTTAAATGTATAATAATCATGTACGTGACCTGTACGTGACCACCGATCAAAGTGTAGTTACTTTATTAAGGCCTTACTAAAAGTTTTTTAATCAATATCATCACCAATTCTATTTGCTAATTTTATATCTAAGGGAAGCTAGTCCTCCGGAACCTTCCAATTCAGCAATTTTCCCGTCTCGTACAGTTCACCTAATGCGTCGCCGACTTTGCTTTGAGCTTCAAGTTGTTTGTATTTTTTATACAGTTGAAGAGCGGCCCTCGCATCTTCCACGGAGTCGTGCGTTTCCGATTGAATTTTTATTCCTATAAGATTATAAGGGGAAGACAGTCTCGGATGAAAATTACTAACATAGAGAACGACTCACCTAGAAAGTGCCAGGCGAGGAAACGTAACGAGACCATTCTGTGGTGAGGTAAATGGAACAATTGCACCGTATCGGCCACTTGCTCTGGAGGAACTACTAAATTAATCACCCTGAAAAACCAGATTACATCTAAATCTCATTGCGTACCGGGTAAATTAATTTATTTTGTAAATACATTATTCGGACTGGAAAAAAACAGATCATCCCATTAAGCACATATTTTCAGCGATATGATTTAACCCTACTTATACACTACTTATGTTTTTTAATGAAGTTAGGTGAAAATAAATCGATTTAACCTAACATACCTATATCCCAAGTCGCATAAAAAAGATACAGGGTGTCAAAGTTAAAATTTTATTTTCGATATTTGTAAATAACTTCTTAAGAAATCCAAATATTTGCATAAAATTTGTAAATCTGGGGTTTTTGGCGGGCGAGAAATTCAAAGTTGTTTCCAATTTTGACGTCACTAGTAGAGAGCAGTAGAATTATTTCAAAAATGGTTACTCTTACCGACTTCAGCAAAGTATACCTTTTTCAGATATAACAGGTAGGACAATCGATTGTTTCAAGAGTCAGATGGATACACTAAGCAGCAAAAAAGTTCTGCCATTTAAAAGAAACATGTGGTGTGCCACAAGTGGCGCCGTCTACTAGTGACGTCAAAATTAGAAACATTTGAATTTGAATTTCTCTCCCGCCAAAAACCACTGACTTACAAATTTTATGTAAATATTTGGATTTTTTAAAAAGTTATTTTTACAAAATCAACTAAATTTTTTACTGGCACGTGAAAAAATGAGAAAATTATTGGAGAAAAAAAAACAATTTTGAATTTTACCACCCTGTATCTTTTATATTATATTTGTATACATCCCGTATAACACTCGTCAACCAATTTATTTCTCATTTTTACGGAAGGGGGGTCAATAAGGGCAGTATCATACTCACCGAAAATCATTCTTAAGCCCGTGACCCACAAAAATAACGCCACTGTCCTGTAAAAATCTTAATTTAGTATAAGTCGACTTAAGAGTAGTTAAATGCTTTGAACTGAAATTGGCATCTAGGTCTCCTGGTTTAATACCCGAGAATTTGGTTAAATAATCGACGACCTGTTCTTGGGTGGAGATGTAGTCGTCTATGAACGGCGTCCCCTCCATGTGTCCTTGCCTAGGTAACAGATTGCACGGTAAGTAAAACAAAAGTATAGATATATTATCATCAACACGTTTGCTCTTAATCTGCCAATTCTGTTAATATAGGATCATTTTCCTGTTTTATATACGTAAATATATCCACAGACATCATCAAAATATTACAATTGAGTTATTTTTCTTAGCTAAAAGATATCTTACCCTCTTATGCAGGTGATCCTTGCCACTGACATTTGCGACGGTTTTATGGTGGACATTTTCCCATCGCTTCTCAATTCGGCCTCTTCCTGATTCAAAGTGACAAATTCGGCATCCATCGCCACCAAATCGCCAGATTTCAATATTTCGTTTTCAGACAGAGGGGTGAAAGTTATGCCTTTGGTCCCGCCACTTCTGGCGATGCAGGCATCTTCAGTGAACACCTCCTGATTATCGAACATATCACAGTTACACCAGATGATTTTGCACAATTTTTTTAGGTAACATTTATCCGCCAAATAAATGTTAGCGGATTTGTAAGGTTCTTTTAATGTTAATTTAAGATCGATTGTCCTATACCTTTAGAGCGTCTTAGAGTAATGTCACTTCATAGATTTCCTACATACAGGTCCGGAAAATTCAAGTTTTTCTATTGCTTTGGTGTAAGAGGAACAAAGTGGCCATCGATACAGAGTGGGTAGGCACGAAGAAGAGTTTCGGTAGAAGGGCGAGTGAAGAGATTTATTAGAATATCATTGAACGGTGAATGTGTACACTTCCATTTATTTCTACAACTATATCTATTTTATTCCGTTTGATTTGTGTTTATCTGAATAACAAAAACTGAGCAAACAAAATAATATCTAGCAAAAATAATTATTTCCTTCTTTGGTCTATAACTGTAGGCCAGAGAAAATTTGTATTTTCCGAACCTATAGGGAGAGCAATTATAACAATAACTAGATGGTTTCATTTCTCATCGCTAGACCACAAATTTGTTTTGCTACTCACCCTCGACAGGGGATGGCGAACGGCACTGTTTGCCTCCAGAACCTCCGGAGACGAATAGTACAGGACACACGGTACTTTCCAATCTAAACTAAACCAAACGGCTTCCTGAGCGGGTACCGGACTGATGCTGAAATCGTTAAAAAGATACCATTTGTGGTCTGCCTTATCTCTACTTTGTGAATATGGATCAGGTACTTTGATTAAAGCCACTAGGTTACGTCTCTCGGGGGAGGATTGGTCGTTTATGTAGCACACGACCGAGGACAGTTCGTACTTCTTTTTTGTCTCTATGCCGACGTTTCTTTCTTGCTGGAAAAGTTAAGGAAAAAGCCATCCTCAAAAACAGTAGACGTTAAACGATACAAATGGATAATCTAACAAAACGATTAAAAGACAACTTAAGCCAACCTGCTTTCCCTTATCCTCCAACTTCCTTACTTCTAACGATTCGTCATTCAGTATCATTTCAATCTCGTGCGGCAGCCAATTATTGCTACAGTAAAGATTGTTCGTGGGGACGGTAGGTGGGGTGTTATCGAAACTGTGCCTGAATCGACAGCCGGGTCTTGAGCAGTTGTCACCGTATCGACACGGTTTCGATGAGGTTATGGAAGAAACCATCGATGGTGAACTGTTTATGTCTAATGCTAGTTTGGTCGCTTTAGCAACCATCTTGTCCATCTGGGTCTGCCAGAACTGCTTATGTTGGAAAACGTGCAGGCCAGTATTAATCGCAAGGAGTTTCGGCAGAGACTGAAACAGGAAATTTTTCCTACTATTTTTTCCAACTGGCACTTTCATTACTGAACAATTAGTAATTCCCGAGGGCACTGACCTGCAGAATTCGACTCTGCGCTGTGGGCGTAAATCTAGAGCACTTTTCACACCAGGCGGGAGTTGTCTGTTGCGGACAAAGCGATCGTTTTAGAATGTCACAGAAACTCCATTCCTCTCTTTCCGGCTCGCTTGTGGGGTACACCAGGTTGCACGCCAGTAGGATAGATTCCTTTCTCACCTGTAAAATCATATTATACCACTTCCTCGTCACTACAAATAGCGGCATACCTCGCAGGAACATTTCAGGCAGCAGTTCATCTGCAACTGCGTCGTGCCAAACAACTGGCTGATTTCGGAGTGATCCTCACGTTTCTCGTTTTCCAACTTCGTGTCTACATCTACAACTTCCATACAGTCTTTCAAAGGGACGCCATTCGTTCGGAAAGCGGTTAATTAATAAATATATTTACCCCGGATTTAAAATTGGCACATTTTAATTTATCATTAATTTTGTTATTTGCTATGTGTGACGTCACATAGTACGCCATGATTTCCTATATAACAATCATGCGACATAACTACATTTTTTAAATTAAATTGTTTCATTTTATTATCGAAAAAAAAATATACTTTTGAACAAACAAAACAGAAAACGGTGGGTGTTATTTAGTTGATTTTATTTTGACACTTCAACTTGCCTTTTCAAAGGTAAATTTTAGGCCAGTTACTTATAATATTCGACACTGGTAGCATAACCTGTGACGTCACCATTTTTAGTTGTAGTCTAAAGCTCTGTAGCGTCTCGAAGAGCTTAGAAACACCAATGTTACCTGCTGTAATTCTCTTCTCCCTACTTCTATCTCCTGATATGCTGGGAAAATCGATTTCCTTGTATATGAACGGTTTCTTATTGGCCCTTCTCTCGTCGCATCTCTTTTTTGTCTCCATGAGCTCCACATGCATCTGATGAAGCATGAACCTGTTCCAACTCTAAAAATGATAAATCTACGTTATAGACTTAGTGCCGGCCACCGTCCGACGCTAACAACGTACTTGTATCAAGGCGGAAAGGTCAATTTTCAGCTTGGCCTCTGCGTGAAGATCGCTCAATATCAGACCTAAAGCCGATGCTTCGGGGACGGTTCGGAAAGCTCTTAGGAAATTGCCCGGCTGACAGGGCTGGTTCTGGTACGGATTGCCTAACATATGGAAGAGAAAGCCCAACTCGCACGACAAGCAGAACTCCTTGGAACACAAATGGGACAGCAGGGCCGCTCGTAGAGGTTCCGTGAAATACAATACCTAAACGGCAGCAACATAAAATCGATGAGAATACAAATGCAAATTATGCGCATTCTCACTTACCTGTATCATGGCATTGCAGTAGGAATTGGGCAACGTCGCTTCCAATCCGGAGAAACTGGTTTTGTTGTAGTGATCAAACTGAAATTCATCGCTACCTAACTTGCTGTACCTTACGTCTATTTTACGGTATCTTTTTGGAATAGCAATGAAACTGTTGTTTTCCTCTTGATGCTTGGGGCTCTTGATGGTGCGATTTGAAGAGTGCATGTAACCATTTCGTCCAAAATCGTAAACAACCTAAAACGGAAGGAAAATGAAGAAACGGATAGCATCCAACGATCCGACGATATCATCGAATAATAAATACACTTTGGACCACCTGAATGACTTACATTTAGATATACAATTACATTCCTCATTGAAAGGTGTGGCAAATAAAAACCTAAAAGTAACACAAAATGTTTATTCTATCGTTTAAAAATCTAAATCACAATTCTTTCCCGGCAGTCTCAATTTTCGCACAACTATTGAAATAAAATAAATAAATCGAAACAATATTGAAAAATTTCTTTCAAAACTAACAGAAATAAACAGTTTGCAACTTATCGAATCTCACTTGATTTCTCCGAGACGTTCTGGGATTCGGGGCGTACCCAATAGGTCCTTGCATTTTCATGGTGTGCAGAATCTCTGCGTCGATGGCGGGCGGCTTTCTGCAACACCAGAAATTGAATTATTATCACAAAATGTAAGCTTTACAGAAGGAAATCCTGAATATGTTTTGGGCAAATTTTATCAACGTAACGTAAAAAACTTAGCGGTAGTAAATAATACTCACCGATAAACTTTATGCGTGAAGTGCGATGGCCAATCAGACGCGAGAGGTACTTCGGGAGGCACGACAGGCATTGGGATTACAGACAGGGGATAGCTGGAATCTTCGATGCTAAAGCTGGGGTATTCGTGGACGCGCGCCACCGATTCTGCGAATTCAATGGACCTCGAGAAGGTGTTGAATGTCGGATGCTCCGAAGTGGCAAAAAAATGTATGTGACCCGAACTGTCACCGAAAGCCATCGCTTGGCTGTTCGAAGATATATCGAAGGTTAAACACAGGGCACCTAAGACACAAATAATTAATCTTTTCGTAACGCATCTTTGCAAGAACAAATAAGTACCTTCTTTTTACATCAATAATTACGGTAACGTTTCATTAATTTCGTACCTGGATTGTTCATTTGGAGCAGGCACAATCTGGGTTCGGCCAGAGCGATCGTGTCAAGAAGTTGTACCTGACCTATCGCGGATACTACGGCTAATCTCGACGAAACAGACGGTATAAATTTTAGGAAAAAAGGATCGAGCACCGTTTGCATTGGAGATACCGCCCTCATCATTCTCAGGTCGTACACCATCAGGAATCTGTCAACTGTCAGCGTGTTGTGCCTATACACAAATTAGGTTTAGAAATTAAATTTTCTAAATGTGAAAATTGTTATAATTTCAAATACCTTTACAATGAATAATTCTATTGTCAGTCAATTAATATATCAGTTACAGTGAAAATTTATTTATAAATTTCTCTTAGCCAACAATCAAAAACGATTAAATAATGAATATTTAAAAGGACTTCCTACCGCTTAAGTCAAAAGTGTATTTATGTGTTGTGCATAAACAAGTCTTTACTTTTACAAAGTACAAAAACTCTTTTTAATGTGCCGTAAACGACCACTTTGAATTAATGATACCCTTCATTTAGCCATTCCCTCCTCAACGAAAAGGTTGCATTTGGTATTATTTATTACGGTAAACTCGCCTCTTTTAATTACCTGTTGCAAAAGCCACACGTCACGAGAAGGTTTCCCTGAACGTCAAAATCACTTAAACTGCCCGTGTGCGTATCGATGCCATGTTCAATGTTCAGCGTATTAGGATCTCGAAAATCGATATGACCTAATGGATTTCCAGCGCATATAAATCTGCTGTGAGGTCGCAACATTACGCAACCTGCGTCGCCGGCCTCAACCTAAAGATAATTATAATATATCCAAAAATATCTTGTAGCCAGAAACGAAAATATCTCACCATCATGGTTTCCTTACACACATCTAAATTATAATCGATCAATTTGTCTTGTTGGCCCCCAAGTAAAATCCTACTGGGTGTTAGTTGTAACATACAATGCATTTCGTTCATGTTTACAGATCTAAAATAAATGACGAAAGTTTTAGTAACGGAACGAGTACTTTTTTAAAATTCTTGGAACTATGCAATGAAATTAATAATTGGAATTTCTAGCAAATTGATAATATAATAATTATTAAATACATACGAATGAGTATATATTGGAATGCCCCTTCTCATTTGATATCTTAAAGTGCTACTCGTTAGGGCTAAAATTCCATCATCGATGCATAAAATCTGTCTCACGTCTTCGGTTGCATGTATTTGAAATGAAGTGTACCTGTCCATGCCACCATTACCAGTTAGATAATATGAAGTAATGTGACCCTAACAATCGGAATAACTAGCTTGATTAAGAATTAAAAAATATGAATAAAATAAACAAAGCAATAAAAAAATGTCCTTCTTTAAAGAATACCTATTCAATGAAAGTTTTCGGAAAGCATATGAAAGATTATGTAATTAAATAACTTTCCTTCATTTACTGTTTTATACTTGGAACATTGTTAAAACTTATATCTGCTTCAGACAGCATGTTTTCCTTTGCTGACCGAATCAGGTGCTATGAATACTTGTTTCAAAATTGTGAGCACAAATATGTAAATATTTTCGTAATATTAATTAATTAAGATTTATTGTAACAGATGCAAAATAAACTTACACCTTGATTGCCCATCCACAATAACTCCTCAAGTTTGTCAAACGTTAAAGCCGATACTCCAAATCTATGGGCCCCATCTGCCAATATATAATTCGTTTGAACGTATTCTGCATCGATTCCCATTAGGCCTGAATTTTCTGGTGGGGCCACGACGGCCAACTAAAGAATTTTGTTAAATGAAGTCAGTCGTAACCTAAAATTTTATAACATAACTAACTTACCCCAGTGTTGTCGAAATACATAACAATGTGACTGTTTGAAAATTTAATAGGAAAAAAGCATCCTTTTATTTATGATTTTCTATTAAAATGAAAGGACAAGCATCTTGAATTATTTAAAAAAAATTAAAAGTGACAGGACAGAGGTGGTGACATCGACAGCTAAGCTATTTTTTGCGACGCGATAATCCGATATGTGTTCAATCGGGTTAATATTATATTTTGCGTTGAAGCAGTGACGTCACGCAGACCGCTTGTAAAACCGTCGTCTGCAAGTCGCGGTAATAATTATCCCTTCGAACTACTTGAAACATTCCGAAATAATTGCCCCAGATTATATCGCCGTTGGCAAATCGAGATATTAATTTTTCGTGTTCAGCTACAGACCATGGTGTTTAGCACCTCCAAATACATACAGAGACAGCGCCGGACCTAGGGGAGCTGGCGCCCAGGGCAAATTTCCAAATGTGCGCCCCCCCCCCCCAATCAATTCCTCATCAAGAAAAAGCGCGTCAAAATCGTCGGGAACAAGATCGGCCAAGTCAAATTCTTCTCGAGAGGCATCCATTGCCACGAGATGAAAAGCAAATAGACATAGAAAATATAGTACTGACACTATATTTTCTATGGCAAGTAGATTTGCACCGCGATGTCTCGGAGCTCCTTCATTGAGTTGAAGAGAGCCGAGAGCGCCACACAGAGCGGATAACGTTGACAATTTCGGCACTTGTTTTCATCGAGAAAGAGCGCGTTTTCTTGCACGTAATGAACGGGCCCTGATGCAGACTGAAACTCTAAAAAATCTTTAAGGCGTGGGTTAATGTGCTAACGCGCCCCCGCTGGCTTGCGCCCCTGGCCGGGGCCCTGCTTGCCAGCCCCTAGGTCCGGCGCTGTACAGAGATAAAATGAATAATAAAATTCTTAACAAGCAGATGGCGATTCGGATAAAAGATAACACATCTAGATTTATAATGCGGTCAGTGGAACTGAGCTCACTGAAATGTAATTTTATATTATGATGCGCAAATGGATTATTATTATTCATAATCAGCGCCATATTTTGTTTTGTGCCTCTAGCAATGGCGGAGCAGTAGGGGCTTAGCTGGTGGTGAATTGAAATGAAATTGAATTCTGGATATGGAGAATTATTTCGTGCGATCCCTGGGTATACGCCAGACCGTCCTCGGACTTATTTTCGCTTAATTTCGAATAAAAAAAACCGAAAATTAACGTCCATTTTGTCAATGTCAGTACATCCAAATTTACTCTAGGCCGCGCCATCCATCGCGTCGAGCTGCTGTCAAACATTCGTTTGGAATGTAGATAACTGTAAATAATACTGTAGCCAGTGTTTACTTTATATAAACACTGCTGTAGCGTATAAATATTGAAATTCTGGATGATAATTAGGGTTTTCGCATGTATTACCGTCTGCGGATTGTATCGCGATCGTATATCCCAAATGGGAATATCCTGGAGAGAATCTGCTGCTGATCTGATCGGTTCACCTGACCGTAGTGACCGGATCACGGTAGGCGTGACGTCATTATTACATTATATTCAGTGGATCATGTTTTCGTATGTCGTTCTGTGGTTGGTGTGACTGATTCATATTTGACGTTTGAATCGACTGAGAGGCGACCATAGACCTTAAGGTCTATGGAGGCGACGCCGTTATATTTTTAATTTTAAATTTTAATTAAACAAAGGGAAATATAATAAATAAGACGGTAAGAAGGCTAGCAAGCATAAATAAGATTGTCGAACGAGCCGAACAGGGAATTGGTACATGCAAATAACTTGTTTCGTTTTAGGTGGTCAAGAAGTATCGTTACCTGCTGACCAGGTTAAAGGTTGGTGGTGCGCTGTATCAGGTGCAAGTACTGAATAAAACGAATAGTATATGATATAGGAAAAATGGTATATGGGCCACAGAGAGGCAGAGCATTAGGAGGCCAGCGATATTTTATCGGTTTGCTGGTGCTGTGGGACGAGAGTCTACTGGAAAGGAAACGGCTAATTAATAATAGTCAGAGCTAGAGAGTTTCGAGCGGCAAGCCACATCAAACTTGGCGGTTGAAAGGCAGGTATGTATGGACTTAATAATAATAATTGTTAGCCTAAGATAGTGGGTAGAAGGTCGTTATTGTTGTTGTTGTATGTTTCAGATTTAAATTATTGTTGGTGGCCTCAAAACCATAGAAAATATAGTATCTACGTCACAATTTTGGATTACGTGGAACGTCGATGGATATGCGGCCAGAAGGTGGGAAATTTGTAGTGAAAATCCATCTTGTAGGGCTTGATTAAGTCCAGTAAAGAAACTGAATCTTTGTCGACACGACAGTTTCAAAAATTATGGAAAAAACGGAGAGCAGAAGAATTGACAGCGCAAAAATAGGCAGTCTATAAGGTAACAATTTATTAATTTCAATAGACGCCATGGATGAGTGAAATTTAGTGGTAACTTTCAGATCTAACTAAAGATGGATTGCGTTGCTTAAGGTACTTTCCTAATATAGAACACGTAACTTTAAACGAGTGAGTCTGTGGCCAGTTCACGTCACGACAAGAGTGCAGCGTTCCAGTCGAATATCTACGAGATGTAGCTGCGTTAGAAGCCAGCGGAACTGAAGGAAGGAGGAAATGTTTATTTTTACAGCCAACATAAACGTCTGGGATATGCTAGCTAGCTAGTTCAGAAAGGGGTACTCGTACAGATTGCCGGCTTGTTCTGCTTTTACCGATACATAAAATAATAACATAAGTAATACGTATTTACTGTAAAATTTCAATAAAACAATAAAACTTGCGATTGTAAAGACTGGGATTTATTTTCAGATTTAAAAACGAATTTTTTTGTGAAAAATTTTTCGGGCAACTAGGTTCCAGTAGGTCGGGATTGAATCCCCCTATACTTTCCTCCTGATGTTTCGAAGAGAGAGCCGTTTCGCTGTAAAACCGACGGTTTTTGAGATATTTGGGCTTTTTTAAAATTACATAATTTGGAAAATGTTTTATTTAACGATGAAGATGTGTAATTGACGGTAGCAGCAGGCTAAGAATTAAATTGAAAAATACACAATTTAAGGTAAAGATTTATTTATTTTAAGCCAGGAATAAGTGATATTTAGAGGTTATTTTTAAATTTGAATTCCGTTTTAAATATATCTCGGAAAATGATATATAACCTGCAAATTCACATTATTTTTTGAAGTAGAGTGTACTTCTGACAAAGCTCATGGACAATTTGACCTGACAAGGGGAAACTGCCGCGAAATGAGGAAACAACAATATTTTGGAAAATGTTTTATTTAACGATGAAGATGGGTAATTGACGGCAGGCTAAGAATTAAATTGAAAAATACGTAATCTAAGGTAAGAAATTATTAATAATAAAATATGAATAGTGAGACTTAGAGGTTATTTTTATATTTAAACTTGGATTCTGTTAAGAAGAAGCATAACCTCCAAATTCAAATTATTTTTTGAAGTGGATAGAAAGTGCACTTCTGACCAAGCAGATGGACAGGAAGCAAAAGGTAAACTTAGAATTTGACTTGAGAGGGCGCAAGCTGCCGAGAAAAGATAAAACAACAATATTTTGGAAAATTTTTCATTTAACGTTGAATATGTGAAATTGACGGCAGGCTAAGAATTAAATTGAAAAATACGCAATGTAAGGTAAGAATTTATTTAGTCTAATTTAGAAATTTAGAACAAGTGATATGTAGAGGATAATTTTAGATTTAAACTTCGATTTTGTTAAAAATATTTCTCGGAAGATATCATAACCTGCTCAAATTATTCAAAGTTCAAATTATTTTATGATGTGGAGCGAGTGCACCGTGAGTGCACTTCTGACGAAGCTCGTGGACAGGAAGCAAAAGGTAGACGTAGAGTGAGAGTTTCTGTTAAAAATATTACTCGGAAGATACATAACCTTAAACAACTATGCGAGCTTATATGATAGAAATGCAGTGAAATATCGACGATATTTGTTATTAGAAGTCAAACTGAAGGAAGAAATGTTTATTTTCATGGCTAACGTGTAGGACATGAGATTGGAGTGATAGAACGGGAAAACGAAAGGTAGGTGATATTTCTATTACATTTGTTGGTTTCAATTTGATTGTCTCTATTTTGAGATACTCGGACTAATGGTTTAATATTTGGCTGAAAGTGCAATCAATTATTGGGCGTATCAATATTCGGTTAATTTAACAGATTTAAAATGTATGTTGAATTCTTGTAAATTTTTGTTGAATTTGGTCGTCATAATTAACATGAATAGGACCTATATACATATGTTTAGTGCGATAAGGTAGTTTTCATGTGGCCACGTCGATTTTATTGGAACACCCTGTATTAATAATTTACATAAGTACAAAAATTATAGCGTTAATGAAAAATTTTGTGGAACATATTAAATAGTTATGAGGAATGAAATATATCTGTTTAAAGTATACTAAAATATTATTGAGTGTTTTTGAAATTGAAAATTTAAATTTCTGTACTAAAATCTACAGTTGATTATGAATTTAAATATTTCAATTAAATTAAGAGTTTTTTGCATTAAAACGTATCGTTTACGTGTGTGAGAATGCGTTCTTATCTAGTAGGTTTTGCGATTGTTTTTTGTCATTCAATCGGCGTCTTTTCGAATTTCTTTGCAGTTGCTTTAGTTTTTCGCAGTTTCGGTATTGATTACATGCAATTTTCGTGTTAATTAAATAAAGTTTTAATTTTGAAACAATTGAAACGTAAGCTACTGTTTAAAATATGTGTTTTGTGTGTGTGTGTTGTTCGTCTCGCGTAATGTGACAGGTGATGGAAATCGGTTATTGCTTTTGCTAGAACTGAACCTAAGGAGTTGATGAGAATGATATAGGTGAGTCGATCGTATTCTCTTAATATTTTGTTACATCTACTGTAAATTATTGAAGAAACAAAAAAAAAAACGAGTGTGAAGGGTTAATTTTAAAAATGAAAACGAAAAATGGGTCATTTAAAGGACATACTAAGATTGGAAAGGTGATTTGGGCCATTCGTTGTAGGCCGAGTGCGATTCGTAGCGTTCGAAAGTAACAGATCAAGGAGGAACACTGAACCAGTTAGTTAGTCAACGTAGCATTTAATGAGTTGACGAGATGGCAGCATATGTACTATTTTCAAAATATTTGTCTCTAGGGTTGTCCAAAGTGGACATTAAACCAAATTTAATATGTTTGGATATTTAGTTCACTTGATTTAACATAGATGTCATAGATAATTATGAATGAACGTTGCTATTTTTCGCCAACAAACAACACTATTATGGTTAGTTTCACATACTAATTTGATTGCGAATCTTATCATACATAACTTGAATTACAAACATACTTCTTAGGATTAAGCCAGAAGTCAAAAATTTAAGTTAAGAGTTCAGTCGTATTTGTTACAATTATACAACACCAACTTACAAACTTGTACAATACAATTTTTAGCAAACACTAGCTGAGTACCTATACATGTATATTGATTTGATATATAAAAAATATTAATAGTTTTAATTAAAGGAAATGATTTAGTTGAAAGGAAAAACATATCAATAAACCATTAATAACCATTAATTATTATTAATTTTGGTAAAATAATATTTAATAGTTTATAATTACCTATGTATATATATAGCAAGCAGATAATTCAGTTCAGGAGATAAAACAACGATAAATTATTAATGAAAATTTTTGAATGCCTAAGTTTCTTCTATTTTTAAGTTCACAAACAATGGAATATTACATATACGAAAATTCATATTTACTTAAATTTATACAAAAGCTCGTTAGCATGTTCAACGACTAGTGTTGTATTATTAGAACTTCTATAAATTATTGCATTGACGACGGTCAACTTTGTTAGCATACTCTATTAATTTTCACATTTTTGTATAGCTCTATTTTTAATTTAAAAAATATACATATAAGTAACGCAACCACTCCTAACGGAGCTATAGCTCCTTAAAATGAGACCCCAAAATTTATTTACTTAATATTTTCAAAACGAATCGAGGTACAGTAAACAAATTTGAAATTGAGAATCACCATTGGATTGCGAATCTAATTTTTCAAAAATAATTCCGCATAATTAGTCATAAGCGTACCAAACCTGGGGGTTATAGGGTAAATATTGCTCTAACTTTCTCTCTCAAGATTTTGGCTGTTAGATAAACAAAATAATTAATTATTATAATTCCTACTTTTGTTTGTTTAGATCAGTTTTCAAGTAATATTAATTTAAAAATTTTGTGACAGTACAAAAATATTAGATCCTACGCAAGCGGTCAAATTGCCGTATATTTTTAAGATTATTTGACATATTAATAGACTATATAAAAATTTACAAATAATCACCTACCATTATACTGATTACAATTTTACAGTATTTAATACTTCAAAACGTTTGAATATCATCTTTATATGTGTTAAATAAAACGACAGAATTGTTTTACAGTCTACTAGAGATATTTTAATTATTTTTAATATTCATGTTAAACTTTCATATTATGTCACAATATTTATAAATTAATAAATTTAAATGGCTATTTGTGTAAAATTATTATTAGAACACTAGATTTATTGTTTAATTATGATAGTACAAAACTATTGTGTTTATTTTAGGCGGTTTTGAAATATTTAGAAAAAAACACATTCTGCTCCCTTAAGCAGCGTTTTCTGATTTATCTTTATTTCTTTTTTGTCCCCTGTATAAAGTTATCGAGCCACCTCATTTGTATTTTAAAATATAAGCCAAAAAAATAGTTTGCACCAATCTTTTACGACAAAACTACGGCCAAATTATGACACAATCAAAATATCATCCAAGTTTAAAAATATACATATATATATAATATGTTTTCTGACATAATAAAAGTCGGAATTTCTAAGCTGGCCTATTTTTAATCACATTTGAACAAATAATACTATACCAAAAATTCTAATACAGCAATTCGATATCATGAAAATTAATTTATGCAATATACATACCTCCAATTTTTAAATAAAGTTACTAATATTTAAAGCTACAAAATTAAAAAATAGAAAAATATTGGAATTTAGTCATATGAGACATATGAAAGTTGTAATTACATATCATTAAAAAGTGCTTAGCGTCTGCGTACCTATCTTTGTTTATAATTTTTAATTCTTTTTGCATAAATTGTAAGATTTTTATATCGAGGATCCTTAAGCAAATCGCCCTGTACATTAGATTAATTTGAATATTATAATGAAGTATTTTTAATGAATACCTTAACCTATATTTTTAATATTCAGCACCAACTAAATTTAAGCCTTATTAATTACAAACTTGACCGAAACATCTCTACAACTTTTTGTATATGCTGCAATTTGATCTGATTAATTTGTGTATTTTGTCAGACAGCAAAAACTTTCTAAATTCTGTGGAATTTTATTCGTTGTTTCCTTTTTGCATCGTGCCTTCCCAGTTCACATATGGATATAATTGGAATGTTGTGTAAACAGCCATAGCCTTGAGCTTTTTTTGCACGTGTCTCGTAGTAATAAAAATTTTTTGTCTAGTATTTTAAAATTTTGTACAGTGACACCTAGATAAAATGCGTGGTACTTTGTTAAAGGAATGAGTATTAGATAAAGATTCCGACAAAGATTTCATAAAGAAAGCCAATACAAAAACCTCATGCTGGTATAGATCTAGGGCTGTCCAAATTATTTTGCACACATTGTGGTCCTCGCCATCTATACTTTTATAAACACTGTTTGAACATAGAACCCTTATAGAACTAAAAACGTTTATTGTGTGGACTATTGAATTTGTACGCCATGCGCATTAAAGACTTGTTCTATTAAAGATTGTAAATATTTTATTAATTATTGTAAATTTATGTTAATGATATTTAGTTAAATGAGAAAGGGAATAAACTGTTTTATTTATACAATAGGTAACAAATATTTATTATAAAACGAAATTTTCCGTCGAATTTTACACAATTTTTTGAATAATTCATATGGGGCTGATCACAGGATATTAAAAACCTGAAAAATAAAAAAAAAATCACCCACCCTTTCTATTTCTCAGGCAGTATGGGTTGTGCAAAGGGGCTGCAATTATTAAAACAGAAAATATTCAAATAAATAAAAATATAACTTGGTCGCTCACCATAGTCACAGAAAACATAAAAAATAAACATATTAAGAGATCTCACCCACCCGTTTCATCTTCCAGGCCGCTACGGTTGGTGAAAGGGGTAGATTTGATAACATTTTTATTTGGAAATATTCCAAATAATAAAAACTATTTTTTGACCGGACACCATATTCACAGAGAATGTTAAAAATTAGCATATTAAGATATCCCACCCAACCGTTTCATTTTCCATGTCGACAGGGTTAGTGACAAGGGGTAGATTTGATAAAATGCGAAATATTTCAAATAAAAATAAACTATTTCTTGACCGGACACCATATTCGCAGAGAATGTTAAAAATTAGCATATTAAGAGATCCCACCTACCTGTTTCATTTTCCAGGCCGTCAGGGTTTTGGTGATAAGGGGTGAATTTGATAAAATACGAAATATTTCAAATAAAAATAAACTAATTCTTGACCGGCCACCATATTCATAGAGACTCGTTTCATTTTCCAGGCCGTCAGGGTTGACGATAAGGGGTGGATTGGATAAAATACGAAATATTTCAAATAAAAAAAACTATGTCTTGACCGGCCACCAAATTCATAGATAATGTCTTAATATGCTAATTTTTAACATTCTCTATGAATTTGGTGGCCGGTCAAGAAATAGTTTTTTTTATTTGAAATATTTCGTATTTTATAAAATCCACCCCTTATCGCCAACCCTGACGGTCTGGAAATTGAAACGGGTGGGTGGGATCTCTTAATATGCTAATTTTTAACATTCTCTGTGAATATGGTGTCCGGTCAAGAAATAGTTTTTTTATTTGAAATATTTCGTATTTTATCAAATCCACCCCTTATCGCCAAAATGAAACGGAGGGGGGGATCTCTTAATATGCTAATTTTTAACATTCTCTGTGAATATGGTGACCGGTCAAGAAATAGTTTTTTTTTTTTATTTGAAATATTTCGCATCTTATCAAATCTACCCCTTATCACCAACCCTGACGGCCTGGAAAATGAAACGGGTCGATGGAGCCTCTTAATATGCTAATTTTTAACATTCTCTATGAATTTGGTGGCCGGTCAAGAAATAGTTTTTTTTATTTGAAATATTTCGTATTTTATCAAATCCACCCCTTGTCGCCAACCCTGACGGTTTGGAAAATAAAACGGGTGGGTGGGACCTCTTAATATGCAAATTTTTAACATTCTCTATGAATTTGGTGGCCGGTCAAGAAATAGTTTTTCTTATTTGAAATATTTCTTATTTTATCAAATCCACCCCTTATCGCCAACCCTGACGGTCTGAAAAATGAAGCGGGTCGATGGAGCCTCTTAATATGCTAATTTTTAACATTCTCTATGAATTTGGTGGCCGGTCAAGAAATAGTTTTTTTTATTTGAAATATTTCGTATTTTATCAAATCCACCCCTTGTCGCCAACCCTGACGGTTTGGAAAATAAAACGGGTGGGTGGGACCTCTTAATATGCAAATTTTTAACATTCTCTATGAATTTGGTGGCCGGTCAAGAAACTGTTTTTTTTATATTTGAAATATTTCGTATTTTATCAAATCCACCCCTTATCACCAATCCTGACGGCCTGTAAAATGAAACGGGTGGATGGGACCTCTTAATATGCTAATTTTTAACATTCTCTATGAATATGATCCGGTCAAGAAACTGTTTTTTTTTTATTTGAAATATTTCGTATTTTATCAAATCCACCCCTTATCGTATTTTCTTAATATATTGTTACATCTACTGTAAATTATCGATGAAATAAAAAAAAAAACGAGTGTAGAGGGTTAATTTTAAAAATGAAAATGAGAAATGGGTCATTTAAAGTACATACTAAGATTGGAAAAGTGATTTGGGCCATTTGCTGTAGGCCGAGTGCGATTCGTAGCGTTCGAAAATAAACGATCAAGGAGGATTTAAAGATAGAACTAAAAACGGTTATTGTGTGGACTATTGAATTTGTACGCCATGCGCATTAAAGAATTGTTCTATTAAAGATTGTAAATATTTTATTAATTATAAATTTATGTTAATGATATTTAGTTAAATGAGAAAGGGAATAAACTGTTTTATTTATACAATAGGTAACAAATATTTATTATAAAACAAAATTTTCCAAAAGGGTATTTTTTAAAATTTCTACAATATATTTTGCTACAAATTCAGTTTTGTTATTTGGTTATTTACTATAGCGTAAAATTATTTAGTTTTAATTAAATACTTAATTTTTATTACCCTATTTTAGGGTGTTGAAAGGGAATTTAAAATTAGTTCTGTGCTATTTGGTGTTTACTTTTGGGAAATAGAAAAAATTTAAATTATTATTATCTCTCAAGAATGTTAAAAATTAGCATATTAAGAGATCCCACCCACCCGTTTCATTTTCCAGGCCGTCAGGGTTGGCGATAAGGGGTGGATTTGATAAAATACGAAATATTTCAAATAAAAAAAAACTAATTTTTGACCGGCCACCATATTCATAGAGAATGTTAAAAATTAGCATATTAAGAGATCCCACCCAGCCGTTTCATTTTCCAGGCCGTCAGGGTTGGTGATAAGGGGTAGATTTGATAAGATGCGAAATATTTCAAATAAAAAAAAAAAACTATTTCTTGACCGGTCACCATATCCACAGAGAATGTTAAAAATTAGCATATTAAGAGATCCCACCCGCTCGTTTCATTTACCAGGCCGTCAGGGTTGACAATAATAGATTTACGATTTAAGGGCGGCTTTAGCGAGATTTCACCTGAGACGAACCGCGTCCCCCTGCGTCGCATAATAAGGAAGTTACGACGTCCCGAAGATAGGCTATAATTTTGAAAAAACCCAAATATCTCAAAAGCCGTTGGTTTTAGAGCGAAATGGCTCCGGGTACCTCTTGGAAACACCGGGAAGAAAGTATAGGGGGATTCATTCCCTACCTGCTGGCACCTATAGTTGCCCGAAAAATTTTTCACAATAAAAATTCCTTTTTCAAATCTTAAAAAAAAGTCCTAGTCGTTACGATCGCAATTTTTATTGTTTTATTGAAATTTTACAGTAAATACGTACTTATGTTATTATTTTATGTATCGGTAAGAGCAGAACGTGCCGGCGATCGGTCCGATTACCCCTTTCTGAACTAGCTAGCTAGAATCTCCCTGACGTATATGTTGGCCGTAAAAATAAACATTTCCTCCTTCCTTCAGTTCGGTTACCTTCTAACGTCGCTACATCTCGTAGATATTCGACTGGAACTCTGCATTCTTGTCGTCGCGTGAACTGGCCGCAGACTCACTCGTTTAAGGTTACGTGTTTTATTTTAGGAGCAAGTACTTTTAGCAACGCAATCCCTCTTTAGTTAGATCTGAAAGTGAACACTAAATTTCACTCATCCATCGCGTCGATTAAAGTTAATAAATTCTTACCTTTTAGACTGCCTATTTTTGCGCTCTGTCTATTCTTCTCCTCTCCGTTTTTTCCATAATTTATGAGACTGTCGTGTCGACAAAGATTCAGTTTCTTTACCGGTTTACTGGATTTAGTCAAGCCCTACAGGATTTTCACTATAAATTTTCCACCTTTTGGCCGGATATCCATCGACCTACCTTCCACGTAATCCAAAATTGTGACCTAGGTACTCCATTTTCTATGGTTTTGAGGTCGCCAACGATAATTTAAATCTGAAACATACAAGAAGAACAACAATAACGACCTTCTACCCAACTGTCTTACGCTAACAATTACCATTATTAAGTACGTACATACCTGCCTTTCAACCGCCAAGTTTGATGTGGTTTGCCGCTCGAAACCCCCTACGTTACAGTACCCTCGGTCCTCGGTGGTCACTCTAGCAGTCTAGCCACTCCGGCTATGGCTCGACTAGCCGAACTAGCCGTTTCCTTTCCAGTAGACTGGCTGGCTTCTAACGCCGCTACATCACGTAGATATTCGACTGGAACTCTGCATTCTTGTCGTCGCGTGAACTGGCCGCAGACTCACTCGTTTAAGGTTACGTGTTCTATCTTAGGAGCAAGTACTTTTAGCAACGCAATCCCTCTTTAGTTAGATCTGAAAGTGAACACTAAATTTCACTCATCCATCGCGTCGATTAAAATTAATAAATTCTTACCTTTTAGACTGCCTATTTTTGCGCTCTGTCTATTCTTCTCCTCTCCGTTTTTTCCGTAATTTATGAGACTGTCGTGTCGACAAAGATTCAGTTTCTTTACCGGTTTACTGGATTTAGTTCAAGCCCTACAGGATTTTCACTACAAATTTCCCACCTTCTGGCCGCATATCCATCGACCTAACTTCCACGTAATCCAAAATTGTGACCTAGGTACTCCATTTTCTATGGTTTTGAGGTCGCCAACGAAAATTTAAATCTGAAACATACAAGAACAACAACAATGACGACCTTCTACCCAACTATCTTACGCTAACAATTACTATTATTAAGTACGTACATACTTGCCTTTCAATCGCCAAGTTTGATGCGGATTGCCGCTCGAAACCCTCTAGCTCTGGCTATTATTAATTAGCCGTTTCCTTTCCAGTAGACTCTCGCCCCACAGCACCGGCAAACCGATAAGATATCGCTGGCCTCCTAATGCCATGTCTCCCTGTGGCCCATACACCATTTTTCCCATAACATATACTATTCGCTTTATTCGGTAGTTGAACCTGGTACAGCGCACACCAACCCTTAACCTGGGCAGCAGGTAGCGATACTTCTTGACTTCTTGACCACTTAAAACGAAACGAGACAAGTTAGTTGCACGTACCAATTCCCTATTCGGCTCATCGGACATTCTTATTTGCGCTTGCTGGCCTGCTTACCGTCTTATGTCCTTTATTTATTTAAAATTTAAAAATATATTTAAGTGACGCCAAGTCGGGTCACATAACCCCACTTTCAGTTTGACGTCACTCGCGCTCTGATCCGTTCACTATGGTGAACCGATCAGTTCAGCAGCAGATTCTCTCCAGTACGGTATATTCCCATTTGGGACTTATATACGATCGCGATACAATCCGCAGATGGTAATCCATGCGAAAGCCCTAATAATCATCCAGAATTTCATAATTTATGCGCTATAGTATTTTTTACAGTTATCTACATGCTAATCGGATGCTTGACAGCAGCTCGAGGCGATAGATGGCGCGGCCTAGACTAAATTTGAAGGTACCGACATTGACAAATTGGACGTGAATTTTCGCTTATTTTCATTCGAAATTAAGCGAAAATAAGTCCGAGGACGGTCTGGCGTATACCCAGGGATCGTTAGTTTCAGTGTACGTGTTTGGGGGAAGCCCTGTGCGCAATTGGGGGGCGCCGAACACGCCGGCGTGGTGCGTTTCCTTCGCTAGTGCCCCCCTGGACGCAGACGGTCTGGAAAATGAAACGGGTGGGTGGGATCTCTTAATATGCAAATTTTTAACATTTTCTATGAATTTGGTGGCGGGTCAAGATATATTTTTTTTTATTTGAAATATTTCGTATTTTATCAAATCCACCCCTTATCACCAACACTGACGGCCTGGAAAATGAAACGGGTGGGTGGGACCTCTTAATATGCAAATTTTTAACATTCTCTATGAATTTGGTGGCCGGTCAAGAAATAGTATTTTTTTATTTTAAATATTTCGTATTTTATCAAATCCACCCCTTATCGCCAACCCTGACGGTTTGGAAAATAAAACGGGTGGGTGGGACCTCCTAATATGCAAATTTTTAACATTCTCTATGAATTTGGTGGCCGGTCAAGAAATAGTGTTTTCTGTTTGAAATATTTTGTATATTTTATCAAATCAACCCCTTATCGCCAACCCTGACGATCTGGAAAATGAAACGGGTGGATGGAGCCTCTTAATATGCTAATTTTTAACATTCTCAATGAATTTGGTGGCCGGTCAAGAAATAGTTTTTTTTTATTTGAAATATTTCGTATTTTATCAAATCCACCCCTTTTCGCCAACCCTGACGGCCTGGAAAATGTAACGGGTGGTTGGGATCTCATAATATGCTTATTTTTAACATTATCTATGAATTTGGTGGCCGGTCAAGATATAGTTCTTTTTATTTGAAATATTTCGTATTTTATCAAATCCACACCGTATCTTTTACGTGTGTGAGAATGAGTTCTTATGTAGTAGGTTTTGCGATTGTTTTTTGTCATTCAATCGGCGTTTCTTCGAATTTCTTTGCAGTTGCTTTAGTATTTCGCAGTTTCGGTATTGATTACATGCAATTTTCGTGTTAATTAAACAAAGTTTTAATTTTGAAACAATTGAAACGTAAGCTACTGTTTAAAATATGTGTTTTGTGTGTGTGTTGTTCGTCTCGCGTGCTAATGTGATAGGTGATGGAAATCGGTTTTTGCTTTTGCTAGAACTGAACCTAAGGAGTTGATGAGAATGATGTAGGTGAGTTGATTGTCTTAATATATTGTTACATCTACTGTAAATTATCGATGAAATAAAAAAAAACGAGTGTAGAGGGTTAATTTTAAAAATGAAAATGAGAAATGGGTCATTTAAAGTACATACTAAGATTGGAAAAGTGATTTGGGCCATTTGCTGTAGGCCGAGTGCGATTCGTAGCGTTCGAAAATAAACGATCAAGGAGGATTTAAAGATAGAACTAAAAACGGTTATTGTGTGGACTATTGAATTTGTACGCCATGCGCATTAAAGAATTGTTCTATTAAAGATTGTAAATATTTTATTAATTATAAATTTATGTTAATGATATTTAGTTAAATGAGAAAGGGAATAAACTGTTTTATTTATACAATAGGTAACAAATATTTATTATAAAACAAAATTTTCCAAAAGGGTATTTTTTAAAATTTCTAACAATATATTTTGCTACAAATTCAGTTTTGTTATTTGGTTATTTACTATAGCGTAAAATTATTTAGTTTTAATTAAATACTTAAATTTTATTACCCTATTTTAGGGTGTTGAAAGGGAATTTAAAATTAGTTCTGTGCTATTTGGTGTTTACTTTTGGGAAATAGAAAAAATTTAAATTATTATTTTTAACCACCGGTGTGAAATCATCCACAGCCACAGATTTAGGTAGGACTATAATCGATAAAGTCGTGGTCAGAAAATGAAGTCGAATTTTACACAAGTTTTTTAAATAATTCATATGGGGCTCATCATAGAATATTAAAAACCTGAAAATTAAAAAAATCCACCCACCCTTCCTATTTCTCAGGCAGTCAGGGTTGTGCAAAGGAGCTGCAATTATTAAAACAGAAAATATTCAAATTAATAAAAATATAACTTGGTCGCTCACCATAGTCACAGAAAACATAAAAAATAAACATATTAAGAGATTTCACCCACCCGTTTCTTTTTCCAGGCCGCTACGGTTGGTGAAAGGGGTAGATTTGATAACATTTTTATTTGGAAATATTCCAAATAAAAAAACTATTTCTTGACCGGACACCATATTCACAGAGAATGTTAAAAATTAGCATATTAAGAGATCCCACCTACCCGTTTCAATTTCCAGGCCGTCAGGGTTGGTGATAAAGGGTGGATTTGATAAAATACGAAATATTTCAAATAAAAAAAAACTAATTCTTGACCGGCCACCATATTCATAGAGAATGTTAAAAATTAGCATATTAAGAGATCCCACCCACCCGTTTCATTTTCCAGGCCGTCAGGGTTGGCGATAAGGGGTGGATTTGATAAAATACGAAATATTTCAAATAAAAAAAAAACTAATTCTTGACCGGCCACCATATTCATAGAGAATGTTAAAAATTAGCATATTAAGAGACCCCACCCAGCCGTTTCATTTTCCAGGCCGTCAGGGTTGATGATAAGGGGTAGATTTAATAAGATGCGAAATATTTCAAATAAAAAAAAACTATTTCTTGACCGGTCACCATATTCACAGAGAATGTTAAAAATTAGCATATTAAGAGATCCCACCCACCCGTTTCATTTTCCAGGCCGTCAGGGTTGGCGATAAGGGGTGGATTTGATAAAATACGAAATATTTCAAATAAAAAAAAAACTAATTCTTGACCGGCCACCATATTCATAGAGAATGTTAAAAATTAGCATATTAAGAGACCCCACCCAGCCGTTTCATTTTCCAGGCCGTCAGGGTTGATGATAAGGGGTAGATTTAATAAGATGCGAAATATTTCAAATAAAAAAAAACTATTTCTTGACCGGTCACCATATTCACAGAGAATGTTAAAAATTAGCATATTAAGAGATCCCACCCACTCGTTTCATTTACCAGGCCGTCAGTGTTGACAATAATAGATTTACGATTTAAGGGCGGCTTTAGCGAGATTTCACCTGAGACGAACCGCGTCCCCCTGCGTCGCATAATAAGGAAGTTATGACGTCCCGAAGATAGGCTATAATTTTGAAAAAACCCAAATATCTCGAAAGCCGTTGGTTTTAGAGCGAAATGGCTCCGGGTACCTCTTGGAAACACCGGGAAGAAAGTATAGGGGGATTCATTCCCTACCTGCTGGCACCTATAGTTGCCCGAAAAATTTTTCACAAAAAAAATTCCTTTTTCAAATCTTAAAAAAAAGTCCTAGTCGTTACGATCGCAATTTTTATTGTTTTATTGAAATTTTACAGTAAATACGTACTTATGTTATTATTTTATGTATCGGTAAGAGCAGAACGTGCCGGCGATCGGTCCGATTACCCCTTTCTGAACTAGCTAGCTAGAATCTCCCTGACGTATATGTTGGCCGTAAAAATAAACATTTCCTCCTTCCTTCAGTTCGGCTACCTTCTAACGCCGCTACATCTCGTAGATATTCGACTGGAACTCTGCATTCTTGTCGTCTCGTGAACTGGCCGCAGACTCACTCGTTTAAGGTTACGTGTTCTATCTTAGGAGCAAGTACTTTTAGCAACGCAATCCCTCTTTAGTTAGATCTGAAAGTGAACACTAAATTTCACTCATCCATCGCGTCGATTAAAATTAATAAATTCTTACCTTTTAGACTGCCTATTTTTGCGCTCTGTCTATTCTTCTCCTCTCCGTTTTTTCCATAATTTATGAGACTGTCGTGTCGACAAAGATTCAGTTTCTTTACCGGTTTACTGGATTTAGTTCAAGCCCTACAGGATTTTCACTACAAATTTCCCACCTTCTGGCCGCATATCCATCGACCTAACTTCCACGTAATCCAAAATTGTGACCTAGGTACTCCATTTTCTATGATTTTGAGGTCGCCAACGAAAATTTAAATCTGAAACATACAAGAACAACAGCAATGACGACCTTCTACCCAACTATCTTACGCTAACAATTACTATACTCGCGTCAAGAATTCAGACGTCTTACGTCACGGTTGACGTTACACATTTGTTTTTATTGTCAACGTAATTTTCGATATTTGGTCGCGTTAAAAACAATCATTTTTTGCAATTTAGTGCAATATATAATGCAAACTTTTACTGTAGTATATAGTTTTATTACTATCAGTTGCAGTTTCTTAAATAATTTGATAAAAATATGATAAATTATTCATTTGTCCGTATGACGTAAGTCGTCTGAATTCTTGTCGCGAGTATATTATTAAGTACGTACATACTTGCCTTTCAAACGCCAAGTTTGATGCGGATTGCCGCTCGAAACCCTCTAGCTCTGGCTATTATTAATTAGCCGTTTCCTTTCCAGTAGACTCTCGTCCCACAGCACCGGCAAACCGATAAGATATCGCTGGCCTCCTAATGCCATGTCTCCCTGTGGCCCATACACCATTTTTCCCATAACATATACTATTCGCTTTATTCGGTAGTTGAACCTGGTACAGCGCACACCAACCCTTAACCTGGGCAGCAGGTAGCGATACTTCTTGACTTCTTGACCACTTAAAACGAAACGAGACAAGTTAGTTGCACGTACCAGTTCCCTATTCGGCTCCTCGGACATTCTTATTTGCGCTTGCTGGCCTGCTTACCGTCTTATGTCCTTTATTTATTTAAAATTTAAAAATATATTTAAGTGACGCCAAGTCGGGTCACATAACCCCACTTTCAGTTTGACGTCACTCGCGCTCTGATCCGTTCACTATGGTGAACCGATCAGTTCAGCAGCAGATTCTCTCCAGTACGGTATATTCCCATTTGGGACTTATATACGATCGCGATACAATCCGCAGATGGTAATCCATGCGAAAGCCCTAATAATCATCCAGAATTTCATAATTTATGCGCTATAGTATTTTTTACAGTTATCTACATGCTAATCGGATGCTTGACAGCAGCTCGAGGCGATAGATGGCGCGGCCTAGACTAAATTTGAAGGTACCGACATTGACAAATTGGACGTGAATTTTCGCTTATTTTCTTTCGAAATTAAGCGAAAATAAGTCCGAGGACGGTCTGGCGTATACCCAGAGATCGTTAGTTTCAGTGTACGTGTTTGGGGGAAGCCCTGTGCGCATTCGGGGGCGCCGAACACGCCGGCGTGGTGCGTTTCCTTCGCTAGTGCCCCCTTGGACGCAGAAATATTAATATCTCCAGAACCGCGGGGGCCACAGAGGAACGGAGCTCAGTTTTGGATTCGCCGTCGTCGGTATAGGTTAGGTGAATTATTTCAGAATATTCCGAGCACTGTGACGTTTTCCTCCGAAAAAATCGATGGACTGCCTTTGAAATTTTCGAATAAAATAGATTTACGATTTAAGGGCGGCTCTGTACGTATTCGGGGGCGCCGAACACGCTGGCGTGGTGGTTTTTTTTGTGAGCGGCCCCGTTGCCGAAAAAAAAAATTTATAACTCGGAAACCGCGATGACTAGATAGGAACGGAGTTTAGTTTTGGATTCGCCATGCGCGATGTAGTCTAGGGATAATATTTCGGAATGTTCAGAGCCCCTCTGCTGAAACGACTGGGAGAAAATTCTAAAACTTCGATCGACCGTAACTCTGGAACGGTCGCAGATACGGAAAAACTAAAAGACGGGTCAAATTAGCGTTCGGAGGGACCTTTCACCTGTGACGAACCGCGTCCCCCCGCGTCGCATAATAAGGAAGTTACGACGTCCCGAAGATAGGCTACAATTTTGAAAAAACCCAAATATGTCGAAAACCATTGGTTTTAGAGCGAAACGGCTCCGGGTACCTCTCGGTGACACCGGGAAGAAAGTATAGTGGGATTCAATCCCTACCTGTTGGCACCTATGGTTGCCCGAAAAATTTTTCACAAATAAATTCCTTTTTCAAATCTTAAAAAAAAGTCCTAGTCATTACGATCGCAATTTTTATTGTTTTATTGAAATTTTACAGTAAATACGTACTTTTGTTATTATTTTATGTATCGGTAAGAGCAGAACGTGCCGGCGATCGGTCCGAGTACCCCTTTCTGAACTAGCTAGCTAGAATCTCCCAGACGTATATGTTGGCCGTAAATATAAACATTTCCTCCTTCCTTCAGTTCGGCTACCTTCTAACGCCGCTACATCTCGTAGATATTCGACTGGAAATCTGCATTCTTGTCGTCGCGTGAAATGGCCGCAGACTCACTCGTTTAAGGTTACGTGTTCTATCTTAGGAGCAAGTACTTTTAGCAACGCAATCCCTCTTTAGTTAGATCTGAAAGCGAACACTAAATTTCACTCATCCATCGCGTCGATTAAATTTAATAAATTCTTACCTTTTAGACTGCCTATTTTTGCGCTCTGTCCATTCTTCTCCTCTCCGTTTTTTCCATAATTTATGAGCCTGTCGTGTCGACAAAGATTCAGTTTCTTTACCGGTTTACTGGATTTAGTCAGTCAAGCCCTACAGGATTTTCACTATAAATTTCCCACCTTTTGGCAGCATATCCATCGACCTACCTTCCACGTAATCCAAAATTGTGACCTAGGTACTCCATTTTCTATGGTTTTGAGGTCGCCAACGATAATTTAAATCTGAAACATACAAGAACAACAACAATAACGACCTTCTACCCAACTGTCTTACGCTAACAATTACTATTATTAAGTACGTACATACCTGCCTTTCAACCGCCAAGTTTGATGTGGTTTGCCGCTCGAAACCCCCTACGTTACAGTACCCTCGGTCCTCGGTGGTCACTCTAGCAGTCTAGCCGCTCCGGCTATGGCTCGACCAGCCGAACTAGCCGTTTCCTTTCCAGTAGACTGGCTGGCTTCTAACGCCGCTACATCACGTAGATATTCGACTGGAACTCTGCATTCTTGTCGTCGCGTGAACTGGCCGCAGACTCACTCGTTTAAGGTTACGTGTTCTATCTTAGGAGCAAGTACTTTTAGCAACGCAATCCCTCTTTAGTTAGATCTGAAAGTGAACACTAAATTTCACTCATCCATCGCGTCGATTAAAATTAATAAATTCTTACCTTTTAGACTGTCTATTTTTGCGCTCTGTCTATTCTTCTCCTCTCCGTTTTTTCCGTAATTTATGAGACTGTCGTGTCGACAAAGATTCAGTTTCTTTACCGGTTTACTGGATTTAGTTCAAGCCCTACAGGATTTTCACTACAAATTTCCCACCTTCTGGCCGCATATCCATCGACCTAACTTCCACGTAATCCAAAATTGTGACCTAGGTACTCCATTTTCTAT
This sequence comes from Monochamus alternatus, assembly GCA_037114965.1. Lineage (NCBI taxonomy): Eukaryota > Metazoa > Arthropoda > Insecta > Coleoptera > Cerambycidae > Monochamus > Monochamus alternatus. The sequence continues at coordinate 57,120,015 of CM073433.1, forward strand.
GGTTTTGAGGTCGCCAACGAAAATTTAAATCTGAAACATACAAGAACAACAACAATGACGACCTTCTACCCGACTATCTTACGCTAACAATTACTATTATTAAGTACGTACATACTTGCCTTTCAATCGCCAAGTTTGATGCGGATTGCCGCTCGAAACCCTCTAGCTCTGGCTATTATTAATTAGCCGTTTCCTTTCCAGTAGACTCTCGCCCCACAGCACCGGCAAACCGATAAGATATCGCTGGCCTCCTAATGCCATGTCTCCCTGTGGCCCATACACCATTTTTCCCATAACATATACTATTCGCTTTATTCGGTAGTTGAACCTGGTACAGCGCACACCAACCCTTAACCTGGGCAGCAGGTAGCGATACTTCTTGACTTCTTGACCACTTAAAACGAAACGAGACAAGTTAGTTGCACGTACCAATTCCCTATTCGGCTCATCGGACATTCTTATTTGCGCTTGCTGGCCTGCTTACCGTCTTATGTCCTTTATTTATTTAAAATTTAAAAATATATTTAAGTGACGCCAAGTCGGGTCACATAACCCCACTTTCAGTTTGACGTCACTCGCGCTCTGATCCGTTCACTATGGTGAACCGATCAGTTCAGCAGCAGATTCTCTCCAGTACGGTATATTCCCATTTGGGACTTATATACGATCGCGATACAATCCGCAGATGGTAATCCATGCGAAAGCCCTAATAATCATCCAGAATATCATAATTTATGCGCTATAGTATTTTTTACAGTTATCTACATGCTAATCGGATGCTTGACAGCAGCTCGAGGCGATAGATGGCGCGGCCTAGACTAAATTTGAAGGTACCGACATTGACAAATTGGACGTGAATTTTCGCTTATTTTCTTTCGAAATTAAGCGAAAATAAGTCCGAGGACGGTCTGGCGTATACCCAGAGATCGTTAGTTTCAGTGTACGTGTTTGGGGGAAGCCCTGTGCGCATTCGGGGGCGCCGAACACGCCGGCGTGGTGCGTTTCCTTCGCTAGTGCCCCCTTGGACGCAGAAATATTAATATCTCCAGAACCGCGGGGGCCACAGAGGAACGGAGCTCAGTTTTGGATTCGCCGTCGTCGGTATAGGTTAGGTGAATTATTTCAGAATATTCCGAGCACTGTGACGTTTTCCTCCGAAAAAATCGATGGACTGCCTTTGAAATTTTCGAATAAAATAGATTTACGATTTAAGGGCGGCTCTGTACGTATTCGGGGGCGCCGAACACGCTGGCGTGGTGGTTTTTTTTGTGAGCGGCCCCGTTGCCGAAAAAAAAAATTTATAACTCGGAAACCGCGAGGACTAGATAGGAACGGAGTTCAGTTTTGGATTCGCCATGCGCGATATAGTCTAGGGATAATATTTCGGAATGTTCAGAGCCCCTCTGCTGAAACGACTGGGAGAAAATTCTAAAACTTCGATCGACCGTAACTCTGGAACGGTCGCAGATACGGAAAAACTAAAAGACGGGTCAAATTAGCGTTCGGAGGGACCTTTCACCTGTGACGAACCGCGTCCCCCCGCGTCGCATAATAAGGAAGTTACGACGTCCCGAAGATAGGCTACAATTTTGAAAAAACCCAAATATGTCGAAAACCATTGGTTTTAGAGCGAAACGGCTCCGGGTACCTCTCGGTGACACCGGGAAGAAAGTATAGTGGGATTCAATCCCTACCTGTTGGCACCTATGGTTGCCCGAAAAATTTTTCACAAATAAATTCCTTTTTCAAATCTTAAAAAAAAGTCCTAGTCATTACGATCGCAATTTTTATTGTTTTATTGAAATTTTACAGTAAATACGTACTTTTGTTATTATTTTATGTATCGGTAAGAGCAGAACGTGCCGGCGATCGGTCCGAGTACCCCTTTCTGAACTAGCTAGCTAGAATCTCCCAGACGTATATGTTGGCCGTAAATATAAACATTTCCTCCTTCCTTCAGTTCGGCTACCTTCTAACGCCGCTACATCTCGTAGATATTCGACTGGAAATCTGCATTCTTGTCGTCGCGTGAAATGGCCGCAGACTCACTCGTTTAAGGTTACGTGTTCTATCTTAGGAGCAAGTACTTTTAGCAACGCAATCCCTCTTTAGTTAGATCTGAAAGCGAACACTAAATTTCACTCATCCATCGCGTCGATTAAATTTAATAAATTCTTACCTTTTAGACTGCCTATTTTTGCGCTCTGTCCATTCTTCTCCTCTCCGTTTTTTCCATAATTTATGAGCCTGTCGTGTCGACAAAGATTCAGTTTCTTTACCGGTTTACTGGATTTAGTCAGTCAAGCCCTACAGGATTTTCACTATAAATTTCCCACCTTTTGGCAGCATATCCATCGACCTACCTTCCACGTAATCCAAAATTGTGACCTAGGTACTCCATTTTCTATGGTTTTGAGGTCGCCAACGATAATTTAAATCTGAAACATACAAGAACAACAACAATAACGACCTTCTACCCAACTGTCTTACGCTAACAATTACTATTATTAAGTACGTACATACCTGCCTTTCAACCGCCAAGTTTGATGTGGTTTGCCGCTCGAAACCCCCTACGTTACAGTACCCTCGGTCCTCGGTGGTCACTCTAGCAGTCTAGCCGCTCCGGCTATGGCTCGACCAGCCGAACTAGCCGTTTCCTTTCCAGTAGACTGGCTGGCTTCTAACGCCGCTACATCACGAAGATATTCGACTGGAACTCTGCATTCTTGTCGTCGCGTGAACTGGCCGCAGACTCACTCGTTTAAGGTTACGTGTTCTATCTTAGGAGCAAGTACTTTTAGCAACGCAATCCCTCTTTAGTTAGATCTGAAAGTGAACACTAAATTTCACTCATCCATCGCGTCGATTAAAATTAATAAATTCTTACCTTTTAGACTGTCTATTTTTGCGCTCTGTCTATTCTTCTCCTCTCCGTTTTTTCCGTAATTTATGAGACTGTCGTGTCGACAAAGATTCAGTTTCTTTACCGGTTTACTGGATTTAGTTCAAGCCCTACAGGATTTTCACTACAAATTTCCCACCTTCTGGCCGCATATCCATCGACCTAACTTCCACGTAATCCAAAATTGTGACCTAGGTACTCCATTTTCTATGGTTTTGAGGTCGCCAACGAAAATTTAAATCTGAAACATACAAGAACAACAACAATGACGACCTTCTACCCGACTATCTTACGCTAACAATTACTATTATTAAGTACGTACATACTTGCCTTTCAATCGCCAAGTTTGATGCGGATTGCCGCTCGAAACCCTCTAGCTCTGGCTATTATTAATTAGCCGTTTCCTTTCCAGTAGACTCTCGCCCCACAGCACCGGCAAACCGATAAGATATCGCTGGCCTCCTAATGCCATGTCTCCCTGTGGCCCATACACCATTTTTCCCATAACATATACTATTCGCTTTATTCGGTAGTTGAACCTGGTACAGCGCACACCAACCCTTAACCTGGGCAGCAGGTAGCGATACTTCTTGACTTCTTGACCACTTAAAACGAAACGAGACAAGTTAGTTGCACGTACCAATTCCCTATTCGGCTCATCGGACATTCTTATTTGCGCTTGCTGGCCTGCTTACCGTCTTATGTCCTTTATTTATTTAAAATTTAAAAATATATTTAAGTGACGCCAAGTCGGGTCACATAACCCCACTTTCAGTTTGACGTCACTCGCGCTCTGATCCGTTCACTATGGTGAACCGATCAGTTCAGCAGCAGATTCTCTCCAGTACGGTATATTCCCATTTGGGACTTATATACGATCGCGATACAATCCGCAGATGGTAATCCATGCGAAAGCCCTAATAATCATCCAGAATATCATAATTTATGCGCTATAGTATTTTTTACAGTTATCTACATGCTAATCGGATGCTTGACAGCAGCTCGAGGCGATAGATGGCGCGGCCTAGACTAAATTTGAAGGTACCGACATTGACAAATTGGACGTGAATTTTCGCTTATTTTCATTCGAAATTAAGCGAAAATAAGTCCGAGGACGGTCTGGCGTATACCCAGGGATCGTTAGTTTCAGTGTACGTGTTTGGGGGAAGCCCTGTGCGCAATTGGGGGGCGCCGAACACGCCGGCGTGGTGCGTTTCCTTCGCTAGTGCCCCCCTGGACGCAGACGGTCTGGAAAATGAAACGGGTGGGTGGGATCTCTTAATATGCAAATTTTTAACATTTTCTATGAATTTGGTGGCGGGTCAAGATATATTTTTTTTTATTTGAAATATTTCGTATTTTATCAAATCCACCCCTTATCACCAACACTGACGGCCTGGAAAATGAAACGGGTGGATGGGACCTCTTAATATACTAATTATTAACATTCTATATGAATTTGGTGGCCGGTCAAGAAATAGTTTTTTTTTATTTGAAATATTTCGTATTTTATCAAATCCACCCCTTATCGCCAACCCTGACGGTTTGGAAAATAAAACGGGTGGGTGGGACCTCTTAATATGCAAATTTTTAACATTCTCTATGAATTTGGTGGCCGGTCAAGAAATAGTATTTTTTTATTTGAAATATTTCGTATTTTATCAAATCCACCCCTTATCGCCAACCCTGACGGTTTGGAAAATAAAACGGGTGGGTGGGACCTCCTAATATGCAAATTTTTAACATTCTCTATGAATTTGGTGGCCGGTCAAGAAATAGTGTTTTCTGTTTGAAATATTTTGTATATTTTATCAAATCAACCCCTTATCGCCAACCCTGACGATCTGGAAAATGAAACGGGTGGATGGAGCCTCTTAATATGCTAATTTTTAACATTCTCAATGAATTTGGTGGCCGGTCAAGAAATAGTTTTTTTTTATTTGAAATATTTCGTATTTTATCAAATCCACCCCTTTTCGCCAACCCTGACGGCCTGGAAAATGTAACGGGTGGTTGGGATCTCATAATATGCTTATTTTTAACATTATCTATGAATTTGGTGGCCGGTCAAGATATAGTTCTTTTTATTTGAAATATTTCGTATTTTATCAAATCCACACCGTATCTTTTACGTGTGTGAGAATGAGTTCTTATGTAGTAGGTTTTGCGATTGTTTTTTGTCATTCAATCGGCGTTTCTTCGAATTTCTTTGCAGTTGCTTTAGTATTTCGCAGTTTCGGTATTGATTACATGCAATTTTCGTGTTAATTAAACAAAGTTTTAATTTTGAAACAATTGAAACGTAAGCTACTGTTTAAAATATGTGTTTTGTGTGTGTGTTGTTCGTCTCGCGTGCTAATGTGATAGGTGATGGAAATCGGTTTTTGCTTTTGCTAGAACTGAACCTAAGGAGTTGATGAGAATGATGTAGGTGAGTTGATTGTATTTTCTTAATATATTGTTACATCTACTGTAAATTATCGATGAAATAAAAAAAAACGAGTGTAGAGGGTTAATTTTAAAAATGAAAATGAGAAATGGGTCATTTAAAGTACATACTAAGATTGGAAAAGTGATTTGGGCCATTTGCTGTAGGCCGAGTGCGATTCGTAGCGTTCGAAAATAAACGATCAAGGAGGATTTAAAGATAGAACTAAAAACGGTTATTGTGTGGACTATTGAATTTGTACGCCATGCGCATTAAAGAATTGTTCTATTAAAGATTGTAAATATTTTATTAATTATAAATTTATGTTAATGATATTTAGTTAAATGAGAAAGGGAATAAACTGTTTTATTTATACAATAGGTAACAAATATTTATTATAAAACAAAATTTTCCAAAAGGGTATTTTTTAAAATTTCTAACAATATATTTTGCTACAAATTCAGTTTTGTTATTTGGTTATTTACTATAGCGTAAAATTATTTAGTTTTAATTAAATACTTAAATTTTATTACCCTATTTTAGGGTGTTGAAAGGGAATTTAAAATTAGTTCTGTGCTATTTGGTGTTTACTTTTGGGAAATAGAAAAAATTTAAATTATTATTTTTAACCACCGGTGTGAAATCATCCACAGCCACAGATTTAGGTAGGACTATAATCGATAAAGTCGTGGTCAGAAAATGAAGTCGAATTTTACACAAGTTTTTTAAATAATTCATATGGGGCTCATCATAGAATATTAAAAACCTGAAAATTAAAAAAATCCACCCACCCTTCCTATTTCTCAGGCAGTCAGGGTTGTGCAAAGGAGCTGCAATTATTAAAACAGAAAATATTCAAATTAATAAAAATATAACTTGGTCGCTCACCATAGTCACAGAAAACATAAAAAATAAACATATTAAGAGATTTCACCCACCCGTTTCTTTTTCCAGGCCGCTACGGTTGGTGAAAGGGGTAGATTTGATAACATTTTTATTTGGAAATATTCCAAATAAAAAAACTATTTCTTGACCGGACACCATATTCACAGAGAATGTTAAAAATTAGCATATTAAGAGATCCCACCTACCCGTTTCAATTTCCAGGCCGTCAGGGTTGGTGATAAAGGGTGGATTTGATAAAATACGAAATATTTCAAATAAAAAAAAACTAATTCTTGACCGGCCACCATATTCATAGAGAATGTTAAAAATTAGCATATTAAGAGATCCCACCCACCCGTTTCATTTTCCAGGCCGTCAGGGTTGGCGATAAGGGGTGGATTTGATAAAATACGAAATATTTCAAATAAAAAAAAAACTAATTCTTGACCGGCCACCATATTCATAGAGAATGTTAAAAATTAGCATATTAAGAGACCCCACCCAGCCGTTTCATTTTCCAGGCCGTCAGGGTTGATGATAAGGGGTAGATTTAATAAGATGCGAAATATTTCAAATAAAAAAAAACTATTTCTTGACCGGTCACCATATTCACAGAGAATGTTAAAAATTAGCATATTAAGAGATCCCACCCACCCGTTTCATTTTCCAGGCCGTCAGGGTTGGCGATAAGGGGTGGATTTGATAAAATACGAAATATTTCAAATAAAAAAAAAACTAATTCTTGACCGGCCACCATATTCATAGAGAATGTTAAAAATTAGCATATTAAGAGACCCCACCCAGCCGTTTCATTTTCCAGGCCGTCAGGGTTGATGATAAGGGGTAGATTTAATAAGATGCGAAATATTTCAAATAAAAAAAAACTATTTCTTGACCGGTCACCATATTCACAGAGAATGTTAAAAATTAGCATATTAAGAGATCCCACCCACTCGTTTCATTTACCAGGCCGTCAGTGTTGACAATAATAGATTTACGATTTAAGGGCGGCTTTAGCGAGATTTCACCTGAGACGAACCGCGTCCCCCTGCGTCGCATAATAAGGAAGTTATGACGTCCCGAAGATAGGCTATAATTTTGAAAAAACCCAAATATCTCGAAAGCCGTTGGTTTTAGAGCGAAATGGCTCCGGGTACCTCTTGGAAACACCGGGAAGAAAGTATAGGGGGATTCATTCCCTACCTGCTGGCACCTATAGTTGCCCGAAAAATTTTTCACAAAAAAAATTCCTTTTTCAAATCTTAAAAAAAAGTCCTAGTCGTTACGATCGCAATTTTTATTGTTTTATTGAAATTTTACAGTAAATACGTACTTATGTTATTATTTTATGTATCGGTAAGAGCAGAACGTGCCGGCGATCGGTCCGATTACCCCTTTCTGAACTAGCTAGCTAGAATCTCCCTGACGTATATGTTGGCCGTAAAAATAAACATTTCCTCCTTCCTTCAGTTCGGCTACCTTCTAACGCCGCTACATCTCGTAGATATTCGACTGGAACTCTGCATTCTTGTCGTCTCGTGAACTGGCCGCAGACTCACTCGTTTAAGGTTACGTGTTCTATCTTAGGAGCAAGTACTTTTAGCAACGCAATCCCTCTTTAGTTAGATCTGAAAGTGAACACTAAATTTCACTCATCCATCGCGTCGATTAAAATTAATAAATTCTTACCTTTTAGACTGCCTATTTTTGCGCTCTGTCTATTCTTCTCCTCTCCGTTTTTTCCATAATTTATGAGACTGTCGTGTCGACAAAGATTCAGTTTCTTTACCGGTTTACTGGATTTAGTTCAAGCCCTACAGGATTTTCACTACAAATTTCCCACCTTCTGGCCGCATATCCATCGACCTAACTTCCACGTAATCCAAAATTGTGACCTAGGTACTCCATTTTCTATGATTTTGAGGTCGCCAACGAAAATTTAAATCTGAAACATACAAGAACAACAGCAATGACGACCTTCTACCCAACTATCTTACGCTAACAATTACTATACTCGCGTCAAGAATTCAGACGTCTTACGTCACGGTTGACGTTACACATTTGTTTTTATTGTCAACGTAATTTTCGATATTTGGTCGCGTTAAAAACAATCATTTTTTGCAATTTAGTGCAATATATAATGCAAACTTTTACTGTAGTATATAGTTTTATTACTATCAGTTGCAGTTTCTTAAATAATTTGATAAAAATATGATAAATTATTCATTTGTCCGTATGACGTAAGTCGTCTGAATTCTTGTCGCGAGTATATTATTAAGTACGTACATACTTGCCTTTCAAACGCCAAGTTTGATGCGGATTGCCGCTCGAAACCCTCTAGCTCTGGCTATTATTAATTAGCCGTTTCCTTTCCAGTAGACTCTCGTCCCACAGCACCGGCAAACCGATAAGATATCGCTGGCCTCCTAATGCCATGTCTCCCTGTGGCCCATACACCATTTTTCCCATAACATATACTATTCGCTTTATTCGGTAGTTGAACCTGGTACAGCGCACACCAACCCTTAACCTGGGCAGCAGGTAGCGATACTTCTTGACTTCTTGACCACTTAAAACGAAACGAGACAAGTTAGTTGCACGTACCAGTTCCCTATTCGGCTCCTCGGACATTCTTATTTGCGCTTGCTGGCCTGCTTACCGTCTTATGTCCTTTATTTATTTAAAATTTAAAAATATATTTAAGTGACGCCAAGTCGGGTCACATAACCCCACTTTCAGTTTGACGTCACTCGCGCTCTGATCCGTTCACTATGGTGAACCGATCAGTTCAGCAGCAGATTCTCTCCAGTACGGTATATTCCCATTTGGGACTTATATACGATCGCGATACAATCCGCAGATGGTAATCCATGCGAAAGCCCTAATAATCATCCAGAATTTCATAATTTATGCGCTATAGTATTTTTTACAGTTATCTACATGCTAATCGGATGCTTGACAGCAGCTCGAGGCGATAGATGGCGCGGCCTAGACTAAATTTGAAGGTACCGACATTGACAAATTGGACGTGAATTTTCGCTTATTTTCTTTCGAAATTAAGCGAAAATAAGTCCGAGGACGGTCTGGCGTATACCCAGAGATCGTTAGTTTCAGTGTACGTGTTTGGGGGAAGCCCCGTGCGCATTCGGGGGCGCCGAACACGCCGGCGTGGTGCGTTTCCTTCGCTAGTGCCCCCTTGGACGCAGAAATATTAATATCTCCAGAACCGCGGGGGCCACAGAGGAACGGAGCTCAGTTTTGGATTCGCCGTCGTCGGTATAGGTTAGGTGAATTATTTCAGAATATTCCGAGCACTGTGACGTTTTCCTCCGAAAAAATCGATGGACTGCCTTTGAAATTTTCGAATAAAATAGATTTACGATTTAAGGGCGGCTCTGTACGTATTCGGGGGCGCCGAACACGCTGGCGTGGTGGTTTTTTTTGTGAGCGGCCCCGTTGCCGAAAAAAAAAATTTATAACTCGGAAACCGCGATGACTAGATAGGAACGGAGTTCAGTTTTGGATTCGCCATGCGCGATGTAGTCTAGGGATAATATTTCGGAATGTTCAGAGCCCCTCTGCTGAAACGACTGGGAGAAAATTCTAAAACTTCGATCGACCGTAACTCTGGAACGGTCGCAGATACGGAAAAACTAAAAGACGGGTCAAATTAGCGTTCGGAGGGACCTTTCACCTGTGACGAACCGCGTCCCCCCGCGTCGCATAATAAGGAAGTTACGACGTCCCGAAGATAGGCTACAATTTTGAAAAAACCCAAATATGTCGAAAACCATTGGTTTTAGAGCGAAACGGCTCCGGGTACCTCTCGGTGACACCGGGAAGAAAGTATAGTGGGATTCAATCCCTACCTGTTGGCACCTATGGTTGCCCGAAAAATTTTTCACAAATAAATTCCTTTTTCAAATCTTAAAAAAAAGTCCTAGTCATTACGATCGCAATTTTTATTGTTTTATTGAAATTTTACAGTAAATACGTACTTTTGTTATTATTTTATGTATCGGTAAGAGCAGAACGTGCCGGCGATCGGTCCGAGTACCCCTTTCTGAACTAGCTAGCTAGAATCTCCCAGACGTATATGTTGGCCGTAAATATAAACATTTCCTCCTTCCTTCAGTTCGGCTACCTTCTAACGCCGCTACATCTCGTAGATATTCGACTGGAACTCTGCATTCTTGTCGTCGCGTGAACTGGCCGCAGACTCACTCGTTTAAGGTTACGTGTTCTATCTTAGGAGCAAGTACTTTTAGCAACGCAATCCCTCTTTAGTTAGATCTGAAAGTGAACACTAAATTTCACTCATCCATCGCGTCGATTAAAATTAATAAATTCTTACCTTTTAGACTGCCTATTTTTGCGCTCTGTTTACTGGATTTAGTCAAGCCCTACAGGATTTTCACTACAAATTTCCCACCTTCTGGCCGCATATCCATCGACCTAACTTCCACGTAATCCAAAATTGTGACCTAGGTACTCCATTTTCTATGGTTTTGAGGTCGCCAACGAAAATTTAAATCTGAAACATACAAGAACAACTACAATGACGACCTTCTACCCAACTATCTTACGCTAACAATTACTATTATTAAGTACGTACGTATATACTTGCCTTTCAAACGCCAAGTTTGATGCGGATCGCCGCTCGAAACCCTCTAGCTCTGGCTATTATTAATTAGCCATTTCCTTTCCAGTAGACTCTCGTCCCACAGCACCGGCAAACCGATAAGATATCGCTGGTCTCCTAATGCCATGTCTCCCTGTGGTCCATACACCATTTTTCCCATAACATATACTATTCGCTTTATTCGGTAGTTGAACCTGGTACAGCGCACACCAACCCTTAACCTGGGCAGCAGGTAGTGATACTTCTTGACTTCTTGACCACTTAAAACGAAACGAGACAAGTTAGTTGCACGTACCAATTCCCTATTCGGCTCATCGGACATTCTTATTTGCGCTTGCTGGCCTGCTTACCGTCTTATGTCCTTTATTTATTTAAAATTTAAAAATATATTTAAGTGACGCCAAGTCGGGTCACATAACCCCACTTTCAGTTTGACGTCACTCGCGCTCTGATCCGTTCACTATGGTGAACCGATCAGTTCAGCAGCAGATTCTCTCCAGTACGGTATATTCCCATTTGGGACTTATATACGATCGCGATACAATCCGCAGATGGTAATCCATGCGAAAGCCCTAATAATCATCCAGAATTTCATAATTTATGCGCTATAGTATTTTTTACAGTTATCTACATGCTAATCGGATGCTTGACAGCAGCTCGAGGCGATAGATGGCGCGGCCTAGACTAAATTTGAAGGTACTGACATTGACAAATTGGACGTGAATTTTCGCTTATTTTCTTTCGAAATTAAGCGAAAATAAGTCCGAGGACGGTCTGGGGTCTGGCGTTTACCCAGAGATCGTTAGTTTCAGTGTACGTGTTTGGGGGAAGCCCTGTGCGCATTCGGGGGCGCCGAACACGCCGGCGTGGTGCGTTTCCTTCGCTAGTGCCCCCTTGGACGCAGAAATATTAATATCTCCAGAACCGCGGGGGCCACAGAGGAACGGAGCTCAGTTTTGGATTCGCCGTCGTCGGTATAGGTTAGGTGAATTATTTCAGAATATTCCGAGCACTGTGACGTTTTCCTCCGAAAAAATGGATGGACGACTGCCTTTGAAATTTTCGAATAAAATAGATTTACGATTTAAGGGCGGCTCTGTACGTATTCGGGGGCGCCGAACACGCTGGCGTGGTGGTATTTTTTGTGAGCGGCCCCGTTGTCGAAAAAAAATTTATAACTCGGAAACCGCGAGGACTAGATAGGAACGGAGTTCAGTTTTCGATTCGCCATGCGCGATATAGTCTAGGGATAATATTTCGGAATGTTCAGAGCCCCTCTGCTGAAACGACTGGGGGAAAATTCTAAAACTTCGATCGACCGTAACTCTGGAACGGTCGCAGATATGGAAAAACTAAAAGACGGGTCAAATTAGCGTTCGGAGGGACCTTTCACCTGTGACGAACCGCGTCCCCCCGCGTCGCATAATAAGGAAGTTACGACGTCCCGAAGATAGGCTATAATTTTGAAGAAACCCAAATATGTCGAAAACCATTGGTTTTAGAGCGAAACGGCTCCGGGTACCTCTCGGTGACACCGGGAAGAAAGTATAGTGGGAAAAATATTTCACAAATAAATTCCTTTTTCAAATCTTAAAATAAATCCCAGTCATTACGATCGCAATTTTTATTGTTTTATTGAAATTTTACAGCAAATACGTACTTTTGTTATTATTTTATGTATCGGTAAGAGCAGAACGTGCCGGCGATCGGTCCGAGTACCCCTTTCTGAACTAGCTAGCTAGAATCTCCCAGACGTATATGTTGGCCGTAAATATAAACATTTCCTCCTTCCTTCAGTTCGGCTACCTTCTAACGCGGCTACACCTCGTAGATATTCGACTGGAAATCTGCATTCTTGTCGTCGCGTGAAATGGCCGCAGACTCACTCGTTTAAGGTTACGTGTTCTATCTTAGGAGCAAGTACTTTTAGCAACGCAATCCCTCTTTAGTTAGATCTGAAAGTGAACACTAAATTTCACTCATCCATCGCGTCGATTAAATTTAATAAATTCTTACCTTTTAGACTGTCTATTTTTGCTGTGGTTTGCCGCTCGAAACCCCCTACGTTACAGTACCCTCGGTCCTCGGTGGTCACTCTAGCAGTCTAGCCGCTCCGGCTATGGCTCGACCAGCCGAACTAGCCGTTTCCTTTCCAGTAGACTGGCTGGCTTCTAACGCCGCTACATCACGTAGATATTCGACTGGAACTCTGCATTCTTGTCGTCGCGTGAACTGGCCGCAGACTCACTCGTATAAGGTTACGTGTTCTATCTTAGGAGCAAGTACTTTTAGCAACGCAATCCCTCTTTAGTTAGATCTGAAAGTGAAGACTAAATTTCACTCATCCATCGCGTCGATTAAAATTAATAAATTCTTACCTTTTAGACTGTCTATTTTTGCGCTCTGTCTATTCTTCTCCTCTCCGCTTTTTCCATAATTTATGAGACTGTCGTGTCGACAAAGATTCAGTTTCTTTACCGGTTTACTGGATTTAGTTCAAGCCCTACAGGATTTTCACTACAAATTTCCCACCTTCTGGCCGCATATCCATCGACCTAACTTCCACGTAATCCAAAATTGTGACCTAGGTAATCCATTTTCTATGGTTTTGAGGTCGCCAACGAAAATTTAAATCTGAAACATACAAGAACAACTACAATGACGACCTTCTACCCAACTATCTTACGCTAACAATTACTATTATTAAGTACGTACGTATATACTTGCCTTTCAAACGCCAAGTTTGATGCGGATCGCCGCTCGAAACCCTCTAGCTCTGGCTATTATTAATTAGCCATTTCCTTTCCAGTAGACTCTCGTCCCACAGCACCGGCAAACCGATAAGATATCGCTGGCCTCCTAATGCCATGTCTCCCTGTGGTCCATACACCATTTTTCCCATAACATATACTATTCGCTTTATTCGGTAGTTGAACCTGGTACAGCGCACACCAACGCTTAACCTGGGCAGCAGGTAGCGATACTTCTTGACTTCTTGAGCACTTAAAACGAAACGAGACAAGTTAGTTGCACGTACCAATTCCCTATTCGGCTCATCGGACACTCTTATTTGCGCTTGCTGGCCTGCTTACCGTCGTATGTCCTTTATTTATTTAAAATTTAAAAATATATTTAAGTGACGCCAAGTCGGGTCACATAACCCCACTTTCAGTTTGACGTCACTCGCGCTCTGATCCGTTCACTATGGTGAACCGATCAGTTCAGCAGCAGATTCTCTCCAGTACGGTATATTCCCATTTGGGACTTATATACGATCGCGATACAATCCGCAGATGGTAATCCATGCGAAAGCCCTAATAATCATCCAGAATTTCATAATTTATGCGCTATAGTATTTTTTACAGTTATCTACATGCTAATCGGATGCTTGACAGCAGCTCGAGGCGATAGATGGCGCGGCCTAGACTAAATTTGAAGGTACTGACATTGACAAATTGGACGTGAATTTTCGCTTATTTTCTTTCGAAATTAAGCGAAAATAAGTCCGAGGACGGTCTGGGGTCTGGCGTTTACCCAGAGATCGTTAGTTTCAGTGTACGTGTTTGGGGGAAGCCCTGTGCGCATTCGGGGGCGCCGAACACGCCGGCGTGGTGCGTTTCCTTCGCTAGTGCCCCCTTGGACGCAGAAATATTAATATCTCCAGAACCGCGGGGGCCACAGAGGAACGGAACTCAGTTTTGGATTCGCCGTCGTCGGTATAGGTTAGGTGAATTATTTCAGAATATTCCGAGCACTGTGACGTTTTCCTCCGAAAAAATCGATGGACGACTGCCTTTGAAATTTTCGAATAAAATAGATTTACGATTTAAGGGCGGCTCTGTACGTATTCGGGGGCGCCGAACACGCTGGCGTGGTGGTTTTTTTTTGTGAGCGGCCCCGTTGCCGAAAAAAAATTTATAACTCGGAAACCGCGAGGACTAGATAGGAACGGAGTTCAGTTTTGGATTCGCCATGCGCGATATAGTCTAGGGATAATATTTCGGAATGTTCAGAGCCCCTCTGCTGAAACGACTGGGGGAAAATTCTAAAACTTCGATCGACCGTAACTCTGGAACGGTCGCAGATACGAAAAACTAAAAGACGGGTCAAATTAGCGTTCGGAGGGACCTTTCACCTGTGACGAACCGCGTCCCCCCGCGTCGCATAATAAGGAAGTTACGACGTCCCGAAGATAGGCTATAATTTTGAAAAAACCCAAATATGTCGAAAACCATTGGTTTTAGAGCGAAACGGCTCCGGGTACCTCTCGGTGACACCGGGAAGAAAGTATAGTGGGAAAAATATTTCACAAATAAATTCCTTTTTCAAATCTTAAAATAAATCCCAGTCATTACGATCGCAATTTTTATTGTTTTATTGAAATTTTACAGCAAATACGTACTTTTGTTATTATTTTATGTATCGGTAAGAGCAGAACGTGCCGGCGATCGGTCCGAGTACCCCTTTCTGAACTAGCTAGCTAGAATCTCCCAGACGTATATGTTGGCCGTAAATATAAACATTTCCTCCTTCCTTCAGTTCGGCTACCTTCTAACGCGGCTACACCTCGTAGATATTCGACTGGAAATCTGCATTCTTGTCGTCGCGTGAAATGGCCGCAGACTCACTCGTTTAAGGTTACGTGTTCTATCTTAGGAGCAAGTACTTTTAGCAACGCAATCCCTCTTTAGTTAGATCTGAAAGTGAACACTAAATTTCACTCATCCATCGCGTCGATTAAATTTAATAAATTCTTACCTTTTAGACTGCCTATATTTGCGCTCTGTCCATTCTTCTCCTCTCCGTTTTTTCCATAATTTATGAGACTGTCGTGTCGACAAAGATTCAGTTTCTTTACCGGTTTACTGGATTTAGTTCAAGCCCTACAGGATTTTCACTATAAATTTCCCTCCTTTTGGCAGCATATCCATCGACCTACCTTCCACGTAATCCAAAATTGTGACCTAGGTACTCCATTTTCTATGGTTTTGAGATCGCCAACGATAATTTAAATCTGAAACATACAAGAACAACAACAATAACGACCTTCTACCCAACTGTCTTACGCTAACAATTACTATTATTAAGTACGTACATACCTGTCTTTCAACCGTCAAGTTTGATGTGGTTTGCCGCTCGAAGCCCCCTACGTTACAGTACCCTCGGTCCTCGGTGGTCACTCTAGCAGTCTAGCCGCTCCGGCTATGGCTCGAGCAAGTACTTTTAGCAACGCAATCCCTCTTTAGTTAGATCTGAAAGTGAACACTAAATTTCACTCATCCATCGCGTCGATTAAAATTAATAAATTCTTACCTTTTAGACTGTCTATTTTTGCGCTCTGTCTATTCTTCTCCTCTTCGTTTTTTCCATAATTTATGAGACTGTCGTGTCAATAAAGATTCAGTTTCTTTACCGGTTTACTGGATTTAGTTCAAGCCCTACAGGATTTTCACTACAAATTTCCCACCTTCTGGCCGCATATCCATCGACCTAACTTCCACGTAATCCAAAATTGTGACCTAGGTACTCCATTTTCTATGGTTTTGAGGTCGCCAACGAAAATTTAAATCTGAAACATACAAGAACAACAACAATGACGACCTTCTACCCAACTATCTTACGCTAACAATTACTATTATTAAGTACGTACGTACATACTTGCCTTTCAAACGCCAAGTTTGATGCGGATTGCCGCTCGAAACCCTCTAGCTCTGGCTATTATTAATTAGCCGTTTCCTTTCCAGTAGACTCTCGTCCCACAGCACCGGCAAACCGATAAGATATCGCTGGCCTCCTAATGCCATGTCTCCCTGTGGCCCATACACCATTTTCCCCATAACATATACTATTCGCTTTATTCGGTAGTTGAACCTGGTACAGCGCACACCAACCCTTAACCTGGGCAGCAGGTAGCGATACTTCTTGACTTCTTGACCACTTAAAACGAAACGAGACAAGTTAGTTGCACGTACCAATTCCCTATTCGGCTCATCGGACATTCTTATTTGCGCTTGCTGGCCTGCTTAACGTCTTATGTCCTTTATTTATTTAAAATTTAAAAATATATTTAAGTGACGCCAAGTCGGGTCACATAACCCCACTTTCAGTTTGACGTCACTCGCGCTCTGATCCGTTCACTATGGTGAACCGATCAGTTCAGCAGCAGATTCTCTCCAGTACGGTATATTCCCATTTGGGACTTATATACGATCGCGATACAATCCGCAGATGGTAATCCATGCGAAAGCCCTAATAATCATCCAGAATTTCATAATTTATGCGCTATAGTATTTTTTACAGTTATCTACATGCTAATCGGATGCTTGACAGCAGCTCGAGGCGATAGATGGCGCGGCCTAGACTAAATTTGAAGGTACCGACATTGACAAATTGGACGTGAATTTTCGCTTATTTTCATTCGAAATTAAGCGAAAATAAGTCCGAGGACGGTCTGGCGTATACCCAGGGATCGTTAGTTTCAGTGTACGTGTTTGGGGGAAGCCCTGTGCGCAATTGGGGGGCGCCGAACACGCCGGCGTGGTGCGTTTCCTTCGCTAGTGCCCCCCTGGACGCAGACGGTCTGGAAAATGAAACGGGTGGGTGGGATCTCTTAATATGCAAATTTTTAACATTTTCTATGAATTTGGTGGCGGGTCAAGATATATTTTTTTTTATTTGAAATATTTCGTATTTTATCAAATCCACCCCTTATCACCAACACTGACGGCCTGGAAAATGAAACGGGTGGATGGGACCTCTTAATATACTAATTATTAACATTCTATATGAATTTGGTGGCCGGTCAAGAAATAGTTTTTTTTTATTTGAAATATTTCGTATTTTATCAAATCCACCCCTTATCGCCAACCCTGACGGTTTGGAAAATAAAACGGGTGGGTGGGACCTCTTAATATGCAAATTTTTAACATTCTCTATGAATTTGGTGGCCGGTCAAGAAATAGTATTTTTTTATTTGAAATATTTCGTATTTTATCAAATCCACCCCTTATCGCCAACCCTGACGGTTTGGAAAATAAAACGGGTGGGTGGGACCTCCTAATATGCAAATTTTTAACATTCTCTATGAATTTGGTGGCCGGTCAAGAAATAGTGTTTTCTGTTTGAAATATTTTGTATATTTTATCAAATCAACCCCTTATCGCCAACCCTGACGATCTGGAAAATGAAACGGGTGGATGGAGCCTCTTAATATGCTAATTTTTAACATTCTCAATGAATTTGGTGGCCGGTCAAGAAATAGTTTTTTTTTATTTGAAATATTTCGTATTTTATCAAATCCACCCCTTTTCGCCAACCCTGACGGCCTGGAAAATGTAACGGGTGGTTGGGATCTCATAATATGCTTATTTTTAACATTATCTATGAATTTGGTGGCCGGTCAAGATATAGTTCTTTTTATTTGAAATATTTCGTATTTTATCAAATCCACACCGTATCGTTTACGTGTGTGAGAATGAGTTCTTATGTAGTAGGTTTTGCGATTGTTTTTTGTCATTCAATCGGCGTTTCTTCGAATTTCTTTGCAGTTGCTTTAGTATTTCGCAGTTTCGGTATTGATTACATGCAATTTTCGTGTTAATTAAACAAAGTTTTAATTTTGAAATAATTGAAACGTAAGCTACTGTTTAAAATATGTGTTTTGTGTGTGTGTTGTTCGTCTCGCGTGCTAATGTGATAGGTGATGGAAATCGGTTTTTGCTTTTGCTAGAACTGAACCTAAGGAGTTGATGAGAATGATATAGGTGAGTTGATTGTATTTTCTTAATATATTGTTACATCTACTGTAAATTATCGATGAAATAAAAAAAAACGAGTGTAGAGGGTTAATTTTAAAAATGAAAATGAGAAATGGGTCATTTAAAGTACATACTAAGATTGGAAAAGTGATTTGGGCCATTTGCTGTAGGCCGAGTGCGATTCGTAGCGTTCGAAAATAAACGATCAAGGAGGATTTAAAGATAGAACTAAAAACGGTTATTGTGTGGACTATTGAATTTGTACGCCATGCGCATTAAAGAATTGTTCTATTAAAGATTGTAAATATTTTATTAATTATAAATTTATGTTAATGATATTTAGTTAAATGAGAAAGGGAATAAACTGTTTTATTTATACAATAGGTAACAAATATTTATTATAAAACAAAATTTTCCAAAAGGGTATTTTTTAAAATTTCTAACAATATATTTTGCTACAAATTCAGTTTTGTTATTTGGTTATTTACTATAGCGTAAAATTATTTAGTTTTAATTAAATACTTAAATTTTATTACCCTATTTTAGGGTGTTGAAAGGGAATTTAAAATTAGTTCTGTGCTATTTGGTGTTTACTTTTGGGAAATAGAAAAAATTTAAATTATTATTTTTAACCACCGGTGTGAAATCATCCACAGCCACAGATTTAGGTAGGACTATAATCGATAAAGTCGTGGTCAGAAAATGAAGTCGAATTTTACACAAGTTTTTTAAATAATTCATATGGGGCTCATCATAGAATATTAAAAACCTGAAAATTAAAAAAATCCACCCACCCTTCCTATTTCTCAGGCAGTCAGGGTTGTGCAAAGGAGCTGCAATTATTAAAACAGAAAATATTCAAATTAATAAAAATATAACTTGGTCGCTCACCATAGTCACAGAAAACATAAAAAATAAACATATTAAGAGATTTCACCCACCCGTTTCTTTTTCCAGGCCGCTACGGTTGGTGAAAGGGGTAGATTTGATAACATTTTTATTTGGAAATATTCCAAATAAAAAAACTATTTCTTGACCGGACACCATATTCACAGAGAATGTTAAAAATTAGCATATTAAGAGATCCCACCTACCCGTTTCAATTTCCAGGCCGTCAGGGTTGGTGATAAAGGGTGGATTTGATAAAATACGAAATATTTCAAATAAAAAAAAACTAATTCTTGACCGGCCACCATATTCATAGAGAATGTTAAAAATTAGCATATTAAGAGATCCCACCCACCCGTTTCATTTTCCAGGCCGTCAGGGTTGGCGATAAGGGGTGGATTTGATAAAATACGAAATATTTCAAATAAAAAAAAAACTAATTCTTGACCGGCCACCATATTCATAGAGAATGTTAAAAATTAGCATATTAAGAGATCCCACCCAGCCGTTTCATTTTCCAGGCCGTCAGGGTTGATGATAAGGGGTAGATTTAATAAGATGCGAAATATTTCAAATAAAAAAAAACTATTTCTTGACCGGTCACCATATTCACAGAGAATGTTAAAAATTAGCATATTAAGAGATCCCACCCACTCGTTTCATTTACCAGGCCGTCAGTGTTGACAATAATAGATTTACGATTTAAGGGCGGCTTTAGCGAGATTTCACCTGAGACGAACCGCGTCCCCCTAGGAAGTTATGACGTCCCGAAGATAGGCTATAATTTTGAAAAAACCCAAATATCTCGAAAGCCGTTGGTTTTAGAGCGAAATGGCTCCGGGTACCTCTTGGAAACACCGGGAAGAAAGTATAGGGGGATTCATTCCCTACCTGCTGGCACCTATAGTTGCCCGAAAAATTTTTCACAAAAAAAATTCCTTTTTCAAATCTTAAAAAAAAGTCCTAGTCGTTACGATCGCAATTTTTATTGTTTTATTGAAATTTTACAGTAAATACGTACTTATGTTATTATTTTATGTATCGGTAAGAGCAGAACGTGCCGGCGATCGGTCCGATTACCCCTTTCTGAACTAGCTAGCTAGAATCTCCCTGACGTATATGTTGGCCGTAAAAATAAACATTTCCTCCTTCCTTCAGTTCGGCTACCTTCTAACGCCGCTACATCTCGTAGATATTCGACTGGAACTCTGCATTCTTGTCGTCGCGTGAACTGGCCGCAGACTCACTCGTTTAAGGTTACGTGTTCTATCTTAGGAGCAAGTACTTTTAGCAACGCAATCCCTCTTTAGTTAGATCTGAAAGTGAACACTAAATTTCACTCATCCATCGCGTCGATTAAAATTAATAAATTCTTACCTTTTAGACTGCCTATTTTTGCGCTCTGTCTATTCTTCTCCTCTCCGTTTTTTCCATAATTTATGAGACTGTCGTGTCGACAAAGATTCAGTTTCTTTACCGGTTTACTGGATTTAGTTCAAGCCCTACAGGATTTTCACTACAAATTTCCCACCTTCTGGCCGCATATCCGTCGACCTAACTTCCACGTAATCCAAAATTGTGACCTAGGTACTCCATTTTCTATGGTTTTGAGGTCGCCAACGAAAATTTAAATCTGAAACATACAAGAACAACAACAATGACGACCTTCTACCCAACTATCTTACGCTAACAATTACTATTATTAAGTACGTACGTACGTACTTGCCTTTCAAACGCCAAGTTTGATGCGGATTGCCGCTCGAAACCCTCTAGCTCTGGCTATTATTAATTAGCCGTTTCCTTTCCAGTAGACTCTCGTCCCACAGCACCGGCAAACCGATAAGATATCGCTGGCCTCCTAATGCTCTGTCTCCCTGTGGCCCATACACCATTTTTCCCATAACATACTATTCGCTTTATTCGGTAGTTGAACCTGGTACAGCGCACACCAACCCTTAACCTGGGCAGCAGGTAGCGATACTTCTTGACTTCTTGAGCACTTAAAACGAAACGAGACAAGTTAGTTGCACGTACCAATTCCCTATTCGGCTCATCGGACATTCTTATTTGCGCTTGCTGGCCTGCTTACCGTCTTATGTCCTTTATTTATTTAAAATTTAAAAATATATTTAAGTGACGCCAAGTCGGGTCACATAACCCCACTTTCAGTTTGACGTCACTCGCGCTCTGATCCGTTCACTATGGTGAACCGATCAGTTCAGCAGCAGATTCTCTCCAGTACGGTATATTCCCATTTGGGACTTATATACGATCGCGATACAATCCGCAGATGGAATCCATGCGAAAGCCCTAATAAACATCCAGAATTTCATAATTTATGCGCTATAGTATTTTTTACAGTTATCTACATGCTAATCGGATGCTTGACAGCAGCTCGAGGCGATAGATGGCGCGGCCTAGACTAAATTTGAAGGTACTGACATTGACAAATTGGACGTGATTTTCGCTTATTTTCTTTCGAAATTAAGCGAAAATAAGTCCAAGGACGGTCTGGCGTATACCCAGAGATCGTTAGTTTCAGTGTACGTGTTTGGGGGAAGCCCTGTGCGCATTCGGGGGCGCCGAACACGCCGGCGTGGTGCGTTTCCTTCGCTAGTGCCCCCTTGGACGCAGAAATATTAATATCTCCAGAACCGCGGGGGCCACAGAGGAACGGAGCTCAGTTTTGGATTCGCCGTCGTCGGTATAGGTTAGGTGAATTATTTCAGAATATTCCGAGCACTGTGACGTTTTCCTCCGAAAAAATGGATGGACGACTGCCTTTGAAATTTTCGAATAAAATAGATTTACGATTTAAGGGCGGCTCTGTACGTATTCGGGGGCGCCGAACACGCTGGCGTGGTGGTATTTTTTGTGAGCGGCCCCGTTGTCGAAAAAAAATTTATAACTCGGAAACCGCGAGGACTAGATAGGAACGGAGTTCAGTTTTCGATTCGCCATGCGCGATATAGTCTAGGGATAATATTTCGGAATGTTCAGAGCCCCTCTGCTGAAACGACTGGGGGAAAATTCTAAAACTTCGATCGACCGTAACTCTGGAACGGTCGCAGATACGGAAAAACTAAAAGACGGGTCAAATTAGCGTTCGGAGGGACCTTTCACCTGTGACGAACCGCGTCCCCCCGCGTCGCATAATAAGGAAGTTACGACGTCCCGAAGATAGGCTATAATTTTGAAGAAACCCAAATATGTCGAAAACCATTGGTTTTAGAGCGAAACGGCTCCGGGTACCTCTCGGTGACACCGGGAAGAAAGTATAGTGGGAAAAATATTTCACAAATAAATTCCTTTTTCAAATCTTAAAATAAATCCCAGTCATTACGATCGCAATTTTTATTGTTTTATTGAAATTTTACAGCAAATACGTACTTTTGTTATTATTTTATGTATCGGTAAGAGCAGAACGTGCCGGCGATCGGTCCGAGTACCCCTTTCTGAACTAGCTAGCTAGAATCTCCCAGACGTATATGTTGGCCGTAAATATAAACATTTCCTCCTTCCTTCAGTTCGGCTACCTTCTAACGCGGCTACACCTCGTAGATATTCGACTGGAAATCTGCATTCTTGTCGTCGCGTGAAATGGCCGCAGACTCACTCGTTTAAGGTTACGTGTTCTATCTTAGGAGCAAGTACTTTTAGCAACGCAATCCCTCTTTAGTTAGATCTGAAAGTGAACACTAAATTTCACTCATCCATCGCGTCGATTAAATTTAATAAATTCTTACCTTTTAGACTGTCTATTTTTGCTGTGGTTTGCCGCTCGAAACCCCCTACGTTACAGTACCCTCGGTCCTCGGTGGTCACTCTAGCAGTCTAGCCGCTCCGGCTATGGCTCGACCAGCCGAACTAGCCGTTTCCTTTCCAGTAGACTGGCTGGCTTCTAACGCCGCTACATCACGTAGATATTCGACTGGAACTCTGCATTCTTGTCGTCGCGTGAACTGGCCGCAGACTCACTCGTATAAGGTTACGTGTTCTATCTTAGGAGCAAGTACTTTTAGCAACGCAATCCCTCTTTAGTTAGATCTGAAAGTGAAGACTAAATTTCACTCATCCATCGCGTCGATTAAAATTAATAAATTCTTACCTTTTAGACTGTCTATTTTTGCGCTCTGTCTATTCTTCTCCTCTCCGCTTTTTCCATAATTTATGAGACTGTCGTGTCGACAAAGATTCAGTTTCTTTACCGGTTTACTGGATTTAGTTCAAGCCCTACAGGATTTTCACTACAAATTTCCCACCTTCTGGCCGCATATCCATCGACCTAACTTCCACGTAATCCAAAATTGTGACCTAGGTAATCCATTTTCTATGGTTTTGAGGTCGCCAACGAAAATTTAAATCTGAAACATACAAGAACAACTACAATGACGACCTTCTACCCAACTATCTTACGCTAACAATTACTATTATTAAGTACGTACGTATATACTTGCCTTTCAAACGCCAAGTTTGATGCGGATCGCCGCTCGAAACCCTCTAGCTCTGGCTATTATTAATTAGCCATTTCCTTTCCAGTAGACTCTCGTCCCACAGCACCGGCAAACCGATAAGATATCGCTGGCCTCCTAATGCCATGTCTCCCTGTGGTCCATACACCATTTTTCCCATAACATATACTATTCGCTTTATTCGGTAGTTGAACCTGGTACAGCGCACACCAACGCTTAACCTGGGCAGCAGGTAGCGATACTTCTTGACTTCTTGAGCACTTAAAACGAAACGAGACAAGTTAGTTGCACGTACCAATTCCCTATTCGGCTCATCGGACACTCTTATTTGCGCTTGCTGGCCTGCTTACCGTCGTATGTCCTTTATTTATTTAAAATTTAAAAATATATTTAAGTGACGCCAAGTCGGGTCACATAACCCCACTTTCAGTTTGACGTCACTCGCGCTCTGATCCGTTCACTATGGTGAACCGATCAGTTCAGCAGCAGATTCTCTCCAGTACGGTATATTCCCATTTGGGACTTATATACGATCGCGATACAATCCGCAGATGGTAATCCATGCGAAAGCCCTAATAATCATCCAGAATTTCATAATTTATGCGCTATAGTATTTTTTACAGTTATCTACATGCTAATCGGATGCTTGACAGCAGCTCGAGGCGATAGATGGCGCGGCCTAGACTAAATTTGAAGGTACTGACATTGACAAATTGGACGTGAATTTTCGCTTATTTTCTTTCGAAATTAAGCGAAAATAAGTCCGAGGACGGTCTGGGGTCTGGCGTTTACCCAGAGATCGTTAGTTTCAGTGTACGTGTTTGGGGGAAGCCCTGTGCGCATTCGGGGGCGCCGAACACGCCGGCGTGGTGCGTTTCCTTCGCTAGTGCCCCCTTGGACGCAGAAATATTAATATCTCCAGAACCGCGGGGGCCACAGAGGAACGGAGCTCAGTTTTGGATTCGCCGTCGTCGGTATAGGTTAGGTGAATTATTTCAGAATATTCCGAGCACTGTGACGTTTTCCTCCGAAAAAATCGATGGACGACTGCCTTTGAAATTTTCGAATAAAATAGATTTACGATTTAAGGGCGGCTCTGTACGTATTCGGGGGCGCCGAACACGCTGGCGTGGTGGTTTTTTTTTGTGAGCGGCCCCGTTGCCGAAAAAAAATTTATAACTCGGAAACCGCGAGGACTAGATAGGAACGGAGTTCAGTTTTGGATTCGCCATGCGCGATATAGTCTAGGGATAATATTTCGGAATGTTCAGAGCCCCTCTGCTGAAACGACTGGGGGAAAATTCTAAAACTTCGATCGACCGTAACTCTGGAACGGTCGCAGATACGAAAAACTAAAAGACGGGTCAAATTAGCGTTCGGAGGGACCTTTCACCTGTGACGAACCGCGTCCCCCCGCGTCGCATAATAAGGAAGTTACGACGTCCCGAAGATAGGCTATAATTTTGAAAAAACCCAAATATGTCGAAAACCATTGGTTTTAGAGCGAAACGGCTCCGGGTACCTCTCGGTGACACCGGGAAGAAAGTATAGTGGGAAAAATATTTCACAAATAAATTCCTTTTTCAAATCTTAAAATAAATCCCAGTCATTACGATCGCAATTTTTATTGTTTTATTGAAATTTTACAGCAAATACGTACTTTTGTTATTATTTTATGTATCGGTAAGAGCAGAACGTGCCGGCGATCGGTCCGAGTACCCCTTTCTGAACTAGCTAGCTAGAATCTCCCAGACGTATATGTTGGCCGTAAATATAAACATTTCCTCCTTCCTTCAGTTCGGCTACCTTCTAACGCGGCTACACCTCGTAGATATTCGACTGGAAATCTGCATTCTTGTCGTCGCGTGAAATGGCCGCAGACTCACTCGTTTAAGGTTACGTGTTCTATCTTAGGAGCAAGTACTTTTAGCAACGCAATCCCTCTTTAGTTAGATCTGAAAGTGAACACTAAATTTCACTCATCCATCGCGTCGATTAAATTTAATAAATTCTTACCTTTTAGACTGTCTATTTTTGCTGTGGTTTGCCGCTCGAAACCCCCTACGTTACAGTACCCTCGGTCCTCGGTGGTCACTCTAGCAGTCTAGCCGCTCCGGCTATGGCTCGACCAGCCGAACTAGCCGTTTCCTTTCCAGTAGACTGGCTGGCTTCTAACGCCGCTACATCACGTAGATATTCGACTGGAACTCTGCATTCTTGTCGTCGCGTGAACTGGCCGCAGACTCACTCGTATAAGGTTACGTGTTCTATCTTAGGAGCAAGTACTTTTAGCAACGCAATCCCTCTTTAGTTAGATCTGAAAGTGAAGACTAAATTTCACTCATCCATCGCGTCGATTAAAATTAATAAATTCTTACCTTTTAGACTGTCTATTTTTGCGCTCTGTCTATTCTTCTCCTCTCCGCTTTTTCCATAATTTATGAGACTGTCGTGTCGACAAAGATTCAGTTTCTTTACCGGTTTACTGGATTTAGTTCAAGCCCTACAGGATTTTCACTACAAATTTCCCACCTTCTGGCCGCATATCCATCGACCTAACTTCCACGTAATCCAAAATTGTGACCTAGGTAATCCATTTTCTATGGTTTTGAGGTCGCCAACGAAAATTTAAATCTGAAACATACAAGAACAACTACAATGACGACCTTCTACCCAACTATCTTACGCTAACAATTACTATTATTAAGTACGTACGTATATACTTGCCTTTCAAACGCCAAGTTTGATGCGGATCGCCGCTCGAAACCCTCTAGCTCTGGCTATTATTAATTAGCCATTTCCTTTCCAGTAGACTCTCGTCCCACAGCACCGGCAAACCGATAAGATATCGCTGGCCTCCTAATGCCATGTCTCCCTGTGGTCCATACACCATTTTTCCCATAACATATACTATTCGCTTTATTCGGTAGTTGAACCTGGTACAGCGCACACCAACGCTTAACCTGGGCAGCAGGTAGCGATACTTCTTGACTTCTTGAGCACTTAAAACGAAACGAGACAAGTTAGTTGCACGTACCAATTCCCTATTCGGCTCATCGGACACTCTTATTTGCGCTTGCTGGCCTGCTTACCGTCGTATGTCCTTTATTTATTTAAAATTTAAAAATATATTTAAGTGACGCCAAGTCGGGTCACATAACCCCACTTTCAGTTTGACGTCACTCGCGCTCTGATCCGTTCACTATGGTGAACCGATCAGTTCAGCAGCAGATTCTCTCCAGTACGGTATATTCCCATTTGGGACTTATATACGATCGCGATACAATCCGCAGATGGTAATCCATGCGAAAGCCCTAATAATCATCCAGAATTTCATAATTTATGCGCTATAGTATTTTTTACAGTTATCTACATGCTAATCGGATGCTTGACAGCAGCTCGAGGCGATAGATGGCGCGGCCTAGACTAAATTTGAAGGTACTGACATTGACAAATTGGACGTGAATTTTCGCTTATTTTCTTTCGAAATTAAGCGAAAATAAGTCCGAGGACGGTCTGGGGTCTGGCGTTTACCCAGAGATCGTTAGTTTCAGTGTACGTGTTTGGGGGAAGCCCTGTGCGCATTCGGGGGCGCCGAACACGCCGGCGTGGTGCGTTTCCTTCGCTAGTGCCCCCTTGGACGCAGAAATATTAATATCTCCAGAACCGCGGGGGCCACAGAGGAACGGAACTCAGTTTTGGATTCGCCGTCGTCGGTATAGGTTAGGTGAATTATTTCAGAATATTCCGAGCACTGTGACGTTTTCCTCCGAAAAAATCGATGGACGACTGCCTTTGAAATTTTCGAATAAAATAGATTTACGATTTAAGGGCGGCTCTGTACGTATTCGGGGGCGCCGAACACGCTGGCGTGGTGGTTTTTTTTTGTGAGCGGCCCCGTTGCCGAAAAAAAATTTATAACTCGGAAACCGCGAGGACTAGATAGGAACGGAGTTCAGTTTTGGATTCGCCATGCGCGATATAGTCTAGGGATAATATTTCGGAATGTTCAGAGCCCCTCTGCTGAAACGACTGGGGGAAAATTCTAAAACTTCGATCGACCGTAACTCTGGAACGGTCGCAGATACGAAAAACTAAAAGACGGGTCAAATTAGCGTTCGGAGGGACCTTTCACCTGTGACGAACCGCGTCCCCCCGCGTCGCATAATAAGGAAGTTACGACGTCCCGAAGATAGGCTATAATTTTGAAAAAACCCAAATATGTCGAAAACCATTGGTTTTAGAGCGAAACGGCTCCGGGTACCTCTCGGTGACACCGGGAAGAAAGTATAGTGGGAAAAATATTTCACAAATAAATTCCTTTTTCAAATCTTAAAATAAATCCCAGTCATTACGATCGCAATTTTTATTGTTTTATTGAAATTTTACAGCAAATACGTACTTTTGTTATTATTTTATGTATCGGTAAGAGCAGAACGTGCCGGCGATCGGTCCGAGTACCCCTTTCTGAACTAGCTAGCTAGAATCTCCCAGACGTATATGTTGGCCGTAAATATAAACATTTCCTCCTTCCTTCAGTTCGGCTACCTTCTAACGCGGCTACACCTCGTAGATATTCGACTGGAAATCTGCATTCTTGTCGTCGCGTGAAATGGCCGCAGACTCACTCGTTTAAGGTTACGTGTTCTATCTTAGGAGCAAGTACTTTTAGCAACGCAATCCCTCTTTAGTTAGATCTGAAAGTGAACACTAAATTTCACTCATCCATCGCGTCGATTAAATTTAATAAATTCTTACCTTTTAGACTGCCTATATTTGCGCTCTGTCCATTCTTCTCCTCTCCGTTTTTTCCATAATTTATGAGACTGTCGTGTCGACAAAGATTCAGTTTCTTTACCGGTTTACTGGATTTAGTTCAAGCCCTACAGGATTTTCACTATAAATTTCCCTCCTTTTGGCAGCATATCCATCGACCTACCTTCCACGTAATCCAAAATTGTGACCTAGGTACTCCATTTTCTATGGTTTTGAGATCGCCAACGATAATTTAAATCTGAAACATACAAGAACAACAACAATAACGACCTTCTACCCAACTGTCTTACGCTAACAATTACTATTATTAAGTACGTACATACCTGCCTTTCAACCGTCAAGTTTGATGTGGTTTGCCGCTCGAAGCCCCCTACGTTACAGTACCCTCGGTCCTCGGTGGTCACTCTAGCAGTCTAGCCGCTCCGGCTATGGCTCGAGCAAGTACTTTTAGCAACGCAATCCCTCTTTAGTTAGATCTGAAAGTGAACACTAAATTTCACTCATCCATCGCGTCGATTAAAATTAATAAATTCTTACCTTTTAGACTGTCTATTTTTGCGCTCTGTCTATTCTTCTCCTCTTCGTTTTTTCCATAATTTATGAGACTGTCGTGTCAATAAAGATTCAGTTTCTTTACCGGTTTACTGGATTTAGTTCAAGCCCTACAGGATTTTCACTACAAATTTCCCACCTTCTGGCCGCATATCCATCGACCTAACTTCCACGTAATCCAAAATTGTGACCTAGGTACTCCATTTTCTATGGTTTTGAGGTCGCCAACGAAAATTTAAATCTGAAACATACAAGAACAACAACAATGACGACCTTCTACCCAACTATCTTACGCTAACAATTACTATTATTAAGTACGTACGTACATACTTGCCTTTCAAACGCCAAGTTTGATGCGGATTGCCGCTCGAAACCCTCTAGCTCTGGCTATTATTAATTAGCCGTTTCCTTTCCAGTAGACTCTCGTCCCACAGCACCGGCAAACCGATAAGATATCGCTGGCCTCCTAATGCCATGTCTCCCTGTGGCCCATACACCATTTTCCCCATAACATATACTATTCGCTTTATTCGGTAGTTGAACCTGGTACAGCGCACACCAACCCTTAACCTGGGCAGCAGGTAGCGATACTTCTTGACTTCTTGACCACTTAAAACGAAACGAGACAAGTTAGTTGCACGTACCAATTCCCTATTCGGCTCATCGGACATTCTTATTTGCGCTTGCTGGCCTGCTTAACGTCTTATGTCCTTTATTTATTTAAAATTTAAAAATATATTTAAGTGACGCCAAGTCGGGTCACATAACCCCACTTTCAGTTTGACGTCACTCGCGCTCTGATCCGTTCACTATGGTGAACCGATCAGTTCAGCAGCAGATTCTCTCCAGTACGGTATATTCCCATTTGGGACTTATATACGATCGCGATACAATCCGCAGATGGTAATCCATGCGAAAGCCCTAATAATCATCCAGAATTTCATAATTTATGCGCTATAGTATTTTTTACAGTTATCTACATGCTAATCGGATGCTTGACAGCAGCTCGAGGCGATAGATGGCGCGGCCTAGACTAAATTTGAAGGTACCGACATTGACAAATTGGACGTGAATTTTCGCTTATTTTCATTCGAAATTAAGCGAAAATAAGTCCGAGGACGGTCTGGCGTATACCCAGGGATCGTTAGTTTCAGTGTACGTGTTTGGGGGAAGCCCTGTGCGCAATTGGGGGGCGCCGAACACGCCGGCGTGGTGCGTTTCCTTCGCTAGTGCCCCCCTGGACACAGACGGTCTGGAAAATGAAACGGGTGGGTGGGATCTCTTAATATGCAAATTTTTAACATTTTCTATGAATTTGGTGGCGGATCAAGATATAGTTTTTTTTATTTGAAATATTTCGTATTTTATCAAATCCACCCCTTATCACCAAAACTGACGGCCTGGAAAACGAAACGGGTGGATGGGACCTCTTAATATACTAATTATTAACATTCTATATGAATTTGGTGGTCGGTCTAGAAATAGTTTTTTTTTATTTGAAATATTTCGTATTTTATCAAATCCACTCCTTATCGTCAACCCTGACGGTCTGGAAAATGAAACGGGTGGATGGAGTCTCTTAATATGCTAATTTTTAACATTCTCAATGAATTTGGTGACCGGTCAAGAAATATTTTTTTTTATTTGAAATATTTCGTATTTTATCAAATCCACCCCTTATCGCCAACCCTGACGGTTTGGAAAATAAAACGGGTGGGTGGGACCTCTTAATATGCAAATTTTTAACATTCTTTATGAATTTGGTGGCCGGTCAAGAAATAGTTTTTTTTTTATTTGAAATATTTCGTATTTTATCAAATCCACCCCTTATCGCCAACCCTGACGGCCTGTAAAATGAAACGGGTGGCTGGGATCTCTTAATATGATTATTTTTAACATTCTCTGAATTTGGTGGCCGGTCAAGAAATAGTTTTTTTATTTGAAATATTTCATATTTTATCAAATCCACCCCTTATCGCCAACCCTGACGGCCTGGAAAATGTTATTTTCCCTGGTGACTCTTGTCGTTGCCATCATTACTAATATCTAGCTGCCTCTTTCTTGCTCTTCCCTTTTTTCTTTTTCTTTTTTTCTCTCTATTCCTTCCTCTTCGCTTCTTTCATCTTCTTATCTCTTGATAAGAATGAGAATTGATTAAATTCTTCTTCCTTTTTTTTCTTCAAATCTTTTATTTGTAGACTTTGCTGCGCTCTTGCTTCTCTCCCTCTTACTTTTTTCATTCTCCTATTCTATGATTTCTGCATTTTGCTCCTTTTCTTCCATCTCTCATTTTCATTTACACTTTCTCCATCTTCTGCTATATCGTCCCAGAATTTTCCACCTATCTTGCTTGCTACTGCATCCATCTCTTTCTCCTTTCCGTAATCACTCTGCCACTTATCGTCTACAACGTCTTTTTTCTCAGTTTCACTTCTGGTCCATAATCAGTAGTCAAGCGAAAAAGTCACTTAAAATTCTTCGTTCCCTCCACTTTCGAATTCCTGTTTGTATTGTCTATCACGCTTTTACTCCTCACCTTCGAACTACTGTTTGGAAATGACTATTTCTCCACACTTTCGATTATTAGAACTAGCGTCTATCAACCTTTTTCCTTTCACTCCCGAATTCCTGTTTATAACGTCTATCACGCTTTTTCTCCGTTCTCTACACTTTCGATTACTAAATCGATAATGTCTTATCCTATTTCCCTTCACTTCCGAATTTCTGTTTATAACGCCGATCTCTCGTTTCCACACACTTTCGTTTCTCAGCCCAGAAGCGTCTAACACGCTTTTTCTCTTCGCTTTCGAATTCTTAGACGTAAGACGTTAGACGTAAGGCGTAAGACGTTTGACGTAAGACGTTAGACGTAAGACGTTAGACGTTAGACGTAGGACGTAATACGTAACATGTAAGACGTAAGACGTAATACGAAATATGTAATACAAAATACGTAAGACGTTTGACGTAAGACGTTAGAGGTAAGACGTAAGACGATAGACGTAAGACGTTAGACGTAAGACGTTAGACGTAAGACGTTAGACGTTAGACGTTAGACGTAAGACGTTAGACGTAAGACGTTAGACGTAAGACGTTAGACGTAAGACGTTAGACGTAAGACGTAAGACGTTAGACGTAAGACGTAAGACGTTAGACATAAGACGTTAGACGTAAGACGTTAGACGTAAGACGTTAGACGTAAGACGTTAGACGTAAGACGTTAGACGTAAGACGTTAGACGTTAGACGTAAGACGTAAGGCGTAAAACGTAAGGCGTTAGACGTAAGACGTTAGACGTAAGACGTTAGACGTTAAACGTAAGACGTTAGACGTTAAACGTAAGCCATTAGACGGAAGACGTTAGACGTAAGACGTAAGACGTTAGACGTAAGAAGTTAGACGTAAGACGTAAGACGTAAAACGCAAGACGTAAGACGTTAGACGTAAGACGTTAGACGTAAGACGTTAGACGTAAGACGTAAGACGTTAGACGTTAGACGTAAGACGTTAGACGTAAGACGTTAGACGTAAGACGTTAGACGTAAGACGTTAGACGTAAGACGTTAGACGTAAGACGTAAGGCGTAAAACGTAAGGCGTTAGACGTAAGACGTTAGACGTAAGACGTTAGACGTTAAACGTAAGACGTTAGACGTTAAACGTAAGCCATTAGACGGAAGACGTTAGACGTAAGACGTAAGACGTTAGACGTTAGACGTTAGACGTAAGACGTAAGGCGTAAAACGTAAGGCGTTAGACGTAAGACGTTAGACGTAAGACGTTAGACGTTAAACGTAAGACGTTACACGTTAAACGTAAGCCATTAGACGGAAGACGTTAGATGTAAGACGTAAGACGTTAGACGTAAGAAGTTAGACGTAAGACGTAAGACGTAAAACGCAAGACGTAAGACGTTAGACGTAAGACGTAAGACTTTAGTCGTAAGACGTAACACGTTAGACGAAACACGTTGGACGTTACATGTTAGACGTAAGACTATAGACGTTGGACGTAAGACGTTGGACGTAAGACGTTGGACGTAAGACGTTGGACGTAAGACGTTAGACGTAAGACGTTAGATGTAAGACGTTAGATGTAAGATGTTAGACATAAGACGTAAGACGTAAGACGTTAGACGTAAGACGTAAGACGTTAGATGTAAGACGTTAGACGTAAGACGTTAGTCGTAAGACGTTAGACGTAAGACGTAAGACGTTAGACGTTAGACGTAAGACGTTAGACGTAAGACGTTAGACGTAAGACGTTAGACGTAAGACGTTAGACGTAAGACGTAAGACGTTAGACGTTAGACGTAAGACGTAAGGCGTAAAACGTAAGGCGTTAGACGTAAGACGTTAGACGTAAGACGTTAGACGTTAAACGTAAGACGTTAGACGTTAAACGTAAGCCATTAGACGGAAGACGTTAGACGTAAGACGTAAGACGTTAGACGTTAGACGTTAGACGTAAGACGTAAGGCGTAAAACGTAAGGCGTTAGACGTAAGACGTTAGACGTAAGACGTTAGACGTTAAACGTAAGACGTTACACGTTAAACGTAAGCCATTAGACGGAAGACGTTAGATGTAAGACGTAAGACGTTAGACGTAAGAAGTTAGACGTAAGACGTAAGACGTAAAACGCAAGACGTAAGACGTTAGACGTAAGACGTAAGACTTTAGTCGTAAGACGTAACACGTTAGACGAAACACGTTGGACGTTACATGTTAGACGTAAGACTATAGACGTTGGACGTAAGACGTTGGACGTAAGACGTTGGACGTAAGACGTTGGACGTAAGACGTTGGACGTAAGACGTTAGACGTAAGACGTTAGATGTAAGACGTTAGATGTAAGATGTTAGACATAAGACGTAAGACGTAAGACGTTAGACGTAAGACGTAAGACGTTAGATGTAAGACGTTAGACGTAAGACGTTAGTCGTAAGACGTAACACGTTAGACGAAACACGTTGGACGTTACATGTTAGACGTAAGACTATAGACGTTGGACGTAAGACGTTGGACGTAAGACGTTAAACGTTAGACGTTAGAAGTTAGACGTAAGACGTTTGACGTAGGACGTTAGACGTAACACGTAAGACGTTAGACGTAAGACGTTAGGCGTAAGACGTAAGACGTTAGACGTAAGACGTTAGGCGTAAGACGTAAAACGTAAGGCGTTAGACGTAAGACGTTAGACGTAAGACGTAAGACGTTAGACGGAAGACGTTAGACGTAAGACGTTAGACGTAAGACGTTAGACGTAAGACGTAAGACGTTAGATGTAAGACGGTAGACGTAAGACGTTAGACGAAGCACGTTGGACGTAACATGTGAGACGTAAGACGTTAGACGTTGGACGGAAGACGTTGGACGTAAGACGTTAAACGTTAGACGTTAGACGTAACACGTAAGACGTAAGACGTAAGACGTAAGACGTAAGACGTAAGACGTAAGACGTAAGACGTAAGACGTAAGACGTAAGACGTTAGACGTTAGACGTAATACGAGATACGTAATACAAAATTCGTAAGACGTACAATGCCCGTCACCTTAAAGTCACCACCTTTTGGAAGGTTCTCATTCTATCGCGCCCCACCATAAACAGCTGCGGAATGTTTCGGACTAGAAGTGGGGTTTGTAGATATACTACACTGTGGCACCAAAAACTCTTATATTCAATAGGGGTTTATTATTTTATGAATTAAGTAATGTAACATATCCTTGTTTAGTGAAATCATAATATTGAAGAATTCTTTAAAAATTAACAAACTATGCAAAATGTAAATTTAAATTAAAATAAATATTTCAACAAAGAAAAGACGTAAACGTCATAAATTCGAAAAAGCATAATAGACAGAGTGTTACAATACAAATTGCCGAGAAAAAATAAAAATTACAAATTCGAGGAAATTTTTGGTTTTTGTGCTTCACGATGGTTATCAAACGTGCGAAAGACCGTTTCGTATACAAAGTGTTGAAACATTTTTGGCCGCTAAAAAAAACATGATTCAACTTTTAAAATACAAGGCGTTTAATAAAAACCGAACCAATCTCTAAAAACTCGTGGAATTAAAAAAAAATTGATGAAACGTTTGTCGAGGGTCTATTAAAACACTAATTAACGAAAAAATACAGGTTTTTTAAAAAACCGAGTCAATCTCTAAAAACCTTCCAAATTCATGGTTCTCAAAAAATATTTTGAAGAAATTTTCAACAAAGGTCTATTAAAACATTACATAATGGAAAAAAATACAGAGTGTTTAAAAAAACCGAACCCATCTCTAAAATCCCTCAAAAAATGCTGGTCACCTTAAAGTCACCACCAGTTGTGTTGGAAGGCTCTTATTGTGTCGCGCCCCACCACAAATAATTGCGGAATGTTTCTGACTGGGAGTGGGGAGTCTAATAACAGTTGCATTTGATATTTTCTAAATATATTTTATTAATGAAGAAATTAATGTTTAACAAAGTATATGAAGGGTGCAGGGGAAATAAGACGGATGTCGTAAAATACAAATAAAATGAAGTTTCAAAGACTGACTTGTTAAAAACATTTGACCTTTTTTAGTTATTTTTTAAATAAATTAAGTTATATGGATATATGAATAATAAATAAATATTTAATAGATATTGTATATACTAACAGAAAGAAAAAACGATTTAAAAAAAAATGTGAGAAAATAAGATTAATGTCACTCAAGGAAAAAGTAACCAGAAAGTAAAGGAAAAACCAATTCTAGTAGCAAGGTTAATATAAATACCTTATATTACGCTCGCTACAGACTATGCGTGAATTAGCG
Organism: Monochamus alternatus; assembly: GCA_037114965.1. NCBI lineage: Eukaryota > Metazoa > Arthropoda > Insecta > Coleoptera > Cerambycidae > Monochamus > Monochamus alternatus. The sequence continues at coordinate 57,156,120 of CM073433.1, forward strand.
ATTCGCGATGCGTGATTTGTATGGAATTCGTGCAGTGTGTAAGTTTTTATGAATGAATTTTTAAGGAACAGGACCCTACACACTACTCGCGAATTCCTCGCATATCACGAATGGCGCGTAACGAACCGCGAATTCACGCATAGTCTGTAGAGGACCTTGGAGAACTTGAATAAAAATATAATATAAAATAATAGGAGGTAAGTCTCATTCAGATTGTGCGTCAACGCGTTTATGTTGCTTTTTGTTGTAAAATAAATCCTCAAAATAATGTTGCGTTACACTACCACAAAATCTTTTCAGTTCTTATAAGTGTTGCTTTTTTTTAGAATATTCGGAACGGATTGTTTTGATCAGTGGCGTATTTAGGATCTTTCTCCTAGTGGGGTGTAACACTCTTTTGACAACAAAATACTTTTGAATGGTTATTTATACATGAATGGCAAAGGATACAGCAAGTTCCTAGTTTTATTTACGTAGAGATGAAATCAATTGAGATGATTTTATTGAGGAAAATAGTTCGCAAAAAATAAAAATTAAATTGAACATTGAAATTTTGGTTTAAAAATCGTTATCGATCTAGGGTTACAAAGTGAGCTTGTTTTTAAGACGCTCGCCGATTAATCTTTCCCTATAAGACCAATTTAAAGTACGCTATATCTATCGACCCTCAATTCTTTTTGTCAGTATGATTGTTTTCAGATAAGTAATTGTCCCTCAGGTATCGTTACCTATATTTGTGTAGAATTAGCTATTAAGTATTCATTTTTTTTCCGCTGTACCCTTTTTAAATTAAAATAAATATTTAAACAAAGAAAAGATTGACAAAAAAAATTGTTTTCAGTACTTCGTGTAATAGCCCCCAGAAGCTATTACATCATTTAGCCTTTGCCCCATTGAATGGACAAGTGAAGCACAGTATTGTCTGGGAACGTTGCCCCATCTGTCATCAACATGTTGCCTCAACATATCTCTATTATTGATATTGTTTGGCCAATCTCGAGTTATGAAAGCCCAAAGGTTTACATTTGAACATGAAAACGACAATAATTCGGACTGTCTGTGTGTTATAATGGCAAACAATGAAAGTCATTATTAAGGCGTTGGTCCTTAAATTTTTTTATTCGTGGAGAATCTCAAAATTAGAACTATTACCTGTCTGTGTGTTTTCGAAACGACAAATCATGACAATGAATGAATGAATTATTCTCACGGTTCTGGACCTATATTACCATGTGTTCATAAAAAAATATTATAAAATTTCATCTCCAAGTCGAGGTGCATTTAATATTAAAAAAAATCATAATTTTGTTTTTTTTTTATATTCGTTAATTTGAATAATTACGATTATCTTCGTTATTTATAACTGGTTTCGTAACTTCATGACTGCCTTTAATAATTTGATAATAATGTCTGCATACTTTTTCGGTTACTGGTGGTAATTGTGAACATTATCGTTTGAATAATATTGTTCATTGCTTGCCACTATAATTGTGCAGGTATAATTTGACGTTTTGAAAACACACAGACAGATAATAGCTCTAATTATTATTGTCGTTTTTATAGCTATATCGGCAAAAAGATGGCACATTCACTTAAGTTTAACAAAATTCGTAATTTGCACAGAAAGTAAGTTAAAATAAAATTCCGAATAAAAAAATATGCACAACGTTCCATTTAAAAATAAAATAGATTTAACCATAGATTTATTATAAGTTTTGGTTTTAACAGTTTCGAGTTATATAAAACTCAGCACTTGATTTTCAACACCTTGTATGAAATTAAAACACTTGTAACACATTGTTAGAAATCTTAAAGGTTCAACCATTTCTTGAATAAAAATTATTTCTTTAACTTGCATAGCATTCAATATAGCTAATTTCAAACAAAGCGATACAACATTATTATTTTCCGAAATATTTTAAATATCTCGGAAACGACAAATGTTATGTGCGGAAAGTCTTATTGAAATAACGCGAGAAAATTGAATAAAAACTATATCATTCCATTTAAAAACTAAGTTGATGACGACATCCGGTATAATCGGAAGCGACAGCTTCTTGAAAATATTTTCGTTGAAAAGGTCATATTGGCCTGTGCAGGGTATCAAATTTTCAAAAAAAATATATATATCACTACAACTATGCGGTCAATCAGCCTGTACTCGTATATCTAATACAATGATAATATAGGTATAAATAAAATATAATACAAGTAATGTTAACGGCAGAAAGCGGTCTAACCAACAAATTTTTAGGTCCTACAGAAATCTTTTAAAAATACGTATTTTTAAATTCAACTGTAAATGTAAATATTGTTTTATAACATAAACTTACATAGTTCTACATATAAGATTGTTCACTGTTGTTTATAAGTATGTGAAAATAATTAAAATGTGGGGTCATAATAGCATAATAATGTGTGTCATACAAATGCATTTTAAATAGTGTTATATTATTTCAGGAGAATTTAAATGTTAATAAAGGATAAACAAAACATCAATAACTTCATTTTTGATAATACTTTTGCTCTCCGTGTTTTATTTTTCGAAATTTGTGCACCAAAAAAACATTACAAAATTGATCATTTTACGGAGAGAAATGCAGCGACCTTAAGGAAAGTATAGATGTTTCTGACAAACTCCTAATCGCCGAATGAATACACTGTCCTATTCACTGCAAATATACCAGCAGCGGGAGGGTGTCACGTAGTGAAGTATTTTTTTTTTTAAACCAACTCTTTTATACCTTGACTATATTTGATTCGATATGGCTATGTATAAATTTTCAATAATTAATACAGCTCTCCGCATAGTGTTTTTTATATAAAGTTGTGAAAACATTAATAAAATTTACAAGCGCGATGTATGTTACAAAAAACATAATTAACAGTTCATTCCTACTGAAAAAAGTTTTAGAAATAAAAATATTTCAGAACTTTCTTACACGAGAGTAGGCATATGAACATGTTCCAGTATTTTTTTTAATTGTTAATATAAGCTGTGTCAGAGAAAGCAACTTATGAAACACCCTGTATTACGGTTTCATAAAATTAGATAATTTTAAATGAAATCGAATAGTTTATCCATCAACGCAGCTATGGCATTTTGTAGTAATGACGCGGTCGCGGCAAGTCAGCATCAAGAAAATAAAATCTTACAATGCACTCATATACAGCCATGGTTTTTAAAACCGCATCGTTATCACTGCCATGCCTCCTTTACCGCGTTCGTCGGTAAAGTGATCCTTAAATTTGCGCGGCCATCATCTGTAAAATACATTTTATTTTATATAAATGAATATACATACAGTAGAGTCTAGAGTCTCTATATCATATATGGGACCATGGACCGACGGATTATTAAAAATTAATTGAATGCAAAACATAAATTAGAGAGAAAGGAATTCCATTAATAATTAACAACAATAGCAGCAAAAGTATTGAATTGGCTGTATAGAATAGGTGTTATAAAATGTTACATATTTAATTCTTTCCTTGGAATTTCTTTCGATTCTTGTCCGGTTGCCGATTGCATGCTTTGCAGTCTTATCAGGTTTTACAGTGGACCCGTTTCCTGTGCCGTGCGGCACTTTCTAACTGCCTTCTTTTGATTTTTTTTTAACAAAATTGTATTTGTAAGTCACCTGCACATTCAAAAATTTTTTTTGATAAATACTGAATAACACCCTGTATAACACACCAAATCGACGAAAGCAGTCACTGAATCCAGACGTGTTTTCCGGCTGTAGGATATTCAAAACAGTTTTCAAAATTGGCCAAGGATTCATCGCAAGAATGCACTGTTTCACAAAAGTCATCATGAGAAAACACTTCAGATGCATGTTTTTGTCCCCAGCGAATTCTCCACCTGGACCCATGTTGAATGAGTTATTCTATTTTTTATTTTATTATAATTGTTTCAAGGATATGCAAGCCTTAAACCTTCTATAAGTATCCGATACTATAATAGCACATCAACCACAAGCTATTTTTTTCTATTACTAACATGTAGTTTTATGATCAACTACGCTTAAAATTATCTCTCTTTAAAAAAAAAAACTAAAAAAAATTGCAATACATTAAAGTGCACTAATAGCTCTTTTCCAACACGGCACCTGACTGGTTGGAAACCTGTCACAAGTGGATAGTCAAATCGTTTACCGACTTACTGTAGCGGAGTTGTATCTAATATTAAACTGACTGACGGCTTCGGACAGGTTTCAAACTAGTCAGGTGCCGTGTTGGAAAAGAGCTAATATAAATACATATACTTACTTAAAATGTTGCACATTACATTTAATTAAAAAGTGAAATTAAGCTCCGATACTTTTTCTTAATTTTAAATAAAATTGTACAAGGAAATTAAATATGATTTGAACTTTTTGATACTCACATCCTTATTTAAAATGCGGCCTATGTTACGAATTGAATCTCCCTGCTGCCAAAGGGCAATTATTGTAGCAGGTTAGTGCAACGCATAGTTTCGTATTAACAACAGTAACAAACGATTAAAATTTGCCTATTTAAAAACCTGACTTAAAACAGAAATGCGAGTAATAAACAAAAATGTTTTGTCCAATGACTAATAAATGGTGGTGACATTTAAAGCGCATGCGTGAATGGCTGTTGTTTCTGCAAGTGCTATGTAAAATTTTTTGTGCTGTGCATTCCGAGACTAGTTAGAATTTTTAAATCCCACGCATGCGTAATGCACTATTCAGCAGTAGTGGGGTGGATCATAGATGTCTTACATATACCGACTGTTCTTATATTTAATATTTATATAAATTAAGAAATTTCGCTACGCAGTTGCTGTCTATAGGAAACTCAATGGTTATTAAGCTAGTTATGGACGGTGAGCGATAATATAATATATAATTTATTTCTTTGTAATGAGATGTATTCCTACAGACAAGTAAACGGCATATATATAAATATATATTATAGCGTCAGTTCGTAACGTTCTATGCATTTTAATCACAAGTGATATTTTTGTAATATATCAGATATATATTATAGTTCACCGTCCGTAACTAGCTTTAATATTATTAGATACGAGATAAATGATTTTAAAAATTTGGTAATATAAAATTTTATGAGATTGAGTAAAAATATATGAAAATATATTATGTACTGTAAAACACCTAAACTTTTAATAAATCAATAAACATTCAAAAATAAACTCTATTATTCCATTTTTATGTGCATATTGAAGACCAACATATAACTAAAATTTAAAGAAGCATTACACATTTCTGTAATTTTGCATGAATCAATGAACCATGCACCTTGAAATCGGCACAAAATATATTAATTATAATAATTAACATAACATAGAAAAATAGTAAAAAAGTCAATTTGTTTTTTGACTATTTCAACAACTCCGACATTGCAATAATAATTTATGATTTAACATAAGAATTATTGCAGTAGGGAAAATCCAAATTTTATATTAAACTAAGTTTACGTTTGATCAATGTTTCTTGTAACGGCCCAATTAGAAAAAGAAATCTACATATGCCGTATTGCAAGGAATACTGAGAGAGAATAAAAGAAATAATTTTATAAATGTTCGGTAACTCCGACGTTTACTTAACTAAAATATACATTTACGTCTCATTTTTTTTGTCATAATGAAAATATATGAGAGGCAGGCTCATATTAATTTATGCGTTCGTTTTCTATACTTATTATTTTTTAATAGCAAACAGTTTTTTTATTGGCCTTATTTATTCTATTGAATATACGATACCAATTTCAGTAATTGCAGAATTATTTAAATTAATGGAAACAAAATATAAACGAACAGACAGAGTAATCTATCGCTACTCCATAGTCTCACCAGTTTTTGGTGCCATCGTATAGTATGTACGCATACATATCATCAGATCCCACTCCAGTTTGAATTTAAAAGCGGTCCGGACTTATTTGTGGTGGGGCGCGATAGAGCGCAAGAGGTGGTGACTTTAAGGTGACGAGCATTGTACGTCTATGTACAAACATGAAACTGAAAACATAAAACAGATTCTCTACTAACAGATCCAGAATGTGATCTATAATCATTTTTTCTACACTCCAACTGATTTCTCACAAGACTAATATCATTATCACTGAACTCATCACTGCACTCCACTGTTACTGCACTCCACTGTCACTGCACTGCACTGTCACTGCACTCCACTGTCACGTCAAGGTTCCCAAGCAATCTTAGGAAATTTGCATAGTATTAATTGAGCTTTTGGTGGGCTATTTTTGTGAGAAAGACAATCTTTACAAGTATTAACAATATTAGAAATTATTTTTGTACAAAACAAAGCTAAAAAAACTTTTTCGGCCATCCATCATTTACAAATTTCATTACTTGCCTTAATAAAACATTTTTTTGTTAATTTTTAATTTGTTTTATATCAATATCTCATTAAAATAGTCTTTAATGGGTAATAAGTCACATATTTAATATCCTCATTTTAATGGGTTAAAAATAGTCCTCAAAGGTTTATGATTCCAAAAATAATAGCTAAAGTATCTCCTATTTGTGAATATTGCTGTTGTGTTTTATTATATCTCCGAGACACATAGACAATCAGCCTTTCTGAGTTATCCCTTAACATGTGAAATTACAGCCCCGAGGTAAATTAGGGTTATGATGTACTAATACTTGAAATGAACACAAAACAATATAAAATGAAAGCTGTCTGATTTTTCTTACAAATTCCAATAAATATATTTTTTTAACAAATTTTATAGGTTGCAAAATAATTAAACTATTTGGTATAAATTTATGATAATACCTCGGATAATACTTAACCAAAAGCTTTAAGTTGTGTTTGATTAATCGGTATTGGAGTATTACTAACCGCTAATCTAATCCAAATCTATTAAATTTATGATCTAAATAAACTACCAATTCTTTAAAAAATTCAGTTTTACTTAATAAAGTAGTTAATCAGACAATCTGCATACATTTTTTTCTACATTAAAACCATGTTCATCTCTACTGGTTTCCGTAATAAGTATATCTAAAAATACTAATACTCTTCTTAGACAAATTTAGAAAGAATACACGATAAACCATAAGAAAGTCTGGTGTACTTAAACAGACCTTTGTGTTTGTCTGGTATATCGTCGTCAGTACTGTAACTGTGTTGAAGTGAATGAATACTTAAAACCATAATAAAAATTTCTTCCTAATAAGGGTAGTCCACCATCACTTTTCAGCACATTAACATTGATCATCCTGGTAAGTCACTAGATTATTGGAATTTTAATGTATCCTAGTGGATAACTAGTTGAGCTAGTAAATCGAACGTCTTCTCAGTGCTCTGTAAAATATATTTATATAAACATCCAATATTTTTATATTTACATGTAGTGGAATTATGAAATCACTTACCATAAATATTAGATGTCTTTGCGCTTGTGTCTCTTTTATCGGTATCAACATAACCTCATCGCAATCTCACTGACTGTCAATCCTTAGGCATAGTTTTGCTTGCTCGACGTTTCCGACTACTGCCCGTGATACCTACCTGTCGTAGGCACATTACTGAAAACTTACCTTGATGGTTTTTCTGACCAGCTTTTTTTATATGCGATATACGCCTTTTTTAAACATCTTCATGAAATCTGTCTCGAGCTGCACCTTTTGAAAAGCCCATAATAAATCGACCTCTTAATAATTCGTCCAGCATATTTCCCTTTCCCATTTGTACCGGCAACCCACAACACATTTCATTAGAGAGAAAATATTTTACTTTGCTGGATCTGCCGTCTAAAAGTATGCATTTTATACATTTTTTCTTGATATTAAACGCATACGTCAAGCTGCTTATTTTGTTATTTAATATTGTGATTGTGTGTACCTTTATTTTTAAAAATTTTTTCACTGATTAAAGTGCGAAGTCACTTATGGTTCTGTATTCTGATAGTTAATATTGACTCATTTCGGGTTATGTGACGAAAATTATATTTAATGTGTGAAAATCATAGTTTTTCGTTATTCTTCATAAAATAACTTAAGGAAATTGTGTTTTGTGTCCCTTTCTAACAGTGTACAATGACATTTAACTTGTGAAATGTGGATTACTGATTAAATAGTTAATTTTTTAACAAACAGGTAAGCTTGTGTGCACGTTTATGTATAATTTTTGAACATTGGACATAGTAATATCACGTAACATCTTCCTAAATATTTTACGGTAGTATTGAACTTGCGGAAATTCATTTTTAATCGTTTAAGTATTTTAAGGTTAGTTCAAATGTTAAATTTTATGTTAATATTGCTGCGTATTATACTGCATACCCAATTTTACTGTACTTATGCTTAAAACAAGTATTTTTAAAATAGAACTATTACGTTAAAGGAAACGTAATATTTATATTGGAGGAGATATGGCAACCTCGCAACAAATCATATGTTTCATTAGGTTGTTGGATGAAAAATCAGCCAGCGGTCCTCAAAATGTGGGTATTTTTTTAAAAAATTAATATCTCCGTAAATATTAGAAATTTTTAAAAATGGCTTTCACTAGACTGATCTATATGACGAACTACACCAGCAGTTAAAACATTTGTACTTATTTAAGATTCACCCTGTATGTACGTGTATACGCCACGTCGCGGCAGCTTCTTCTCTACGAGAAGAGACGCGCGGACGTGAGGTCTGGTTCGACATCTCGCGTCGTCGTCGTCGAAATATTACTACTTCGCGACGCGATACGTGGTCGACCGACGAAAATCTTTGACTATTCTCTCGACCCTTCGCTAGATTGAAAGCGACACGGTGTCTACGAAAGAATCGTTCCGAATCGTCGTGATATTCTCGCTCGGACAGAGGAGAGTCGTCGCTTATTTGGCGTCGAACATAAAACGCGCGACACCTAACGCGGCGACACTAGGCGAATCGTAACGTGTGCGTCACATCGATTAGAATGTGGACGACGAAGACGTCTATCGTCCGGCGCCGCGGAGTCGGCGGTTTTACTGACTCCGACGATCGCTCGTGGACCTGCTAAGACGCTAAGCGCCTGCCGAATCCGCGATCTCGCTGGGTAGAGCGTGCGTTCTCCTCGTATCGCTAAAACGCGATGTCGTGTCGTCGTCGTCGTCGTGGATGTGTAATGGTAAAAGTTTCCTTTCACGCTTTACACCACGACGAAGCGAAGGCTACAACGGCATCGGCGTTGTTAGCTACATAGCGAGGAGAGAGCGTGTCGCTATCTCGAAAGATAGTGCGTGGTGCCCGAAGTCTACGCGTGTGTTTCGGCCATAGGAAGTGTTCATCGTCTCCGCGACATCGGCGTTGTCACTTATTTAAATTCGAAAGAACGAATTAAATGAAAAGTGAACCGAATTGAAGAGACGGCGGCCGCGTCACACAACGACTAGGCTAATGGAACGGCGTTTGCCGCCGGCGCAAGCTGACTCCGTTACTGTGAGAGAAGACTGCTACTCTACAGTTAAAAAGTACATCCAAGTAAATGTGGGTACGATCTAAGGAACCGTGACTGATTTAATAAGCCTTTCGCGGTTTCACTTTAATTCGTCTTGTACTGAGACATGTATGACTTAATCTTTGAGACAAGCATATGACTACTGGCAGGATCAACCAGGGCCTCGGATGAGACCCGTATCTTTATTTTTCGTCACTACCTCCCCGTGTCGGGAGTGGGTAATTTGCGCTTTTGCTGCCTTCCTTGGATGTGGTAGCCGTTTCTCAGGCCCCTTCTCCGGAATCGAACCCTGATTCCCCGTTACTGCGAGAGAAGGCTGCTACTCTACAGTTAAAAAGTACAGCGATAGCGCTGCTGCTGCTATACCGCCGTTTCTATTACCACGGGAGAGCGCCCGATGTCGGCTGTCTGCCGCACCGGTCGCCTCCTTAATAAAGCGCATTTGTCAGCGGGCCGTGGTCGAGCTCGTCGTTCGTACGGCTGCACGCGGCGCTTTCTTACCGTATCGCCTGGGATCCATAAGATAGGTGGTTAACCGACGATCGACGCGCATCGTCGACTGTTTGTTGTATAAGGAGTGGAATTTAAAAAATTTTTAGTTCCTGGAATATTAGGGAATAAGGTTGTGCGAAGTGAAAGTGGGATGGCGCCGCGACGCCGGGCGTCGAAGTTGAGATTTAGTGTTTTTTGAACTCAGGAGGACCGGAAACGGATAAAACCGATGTTTTTGGATTTTCGACGTAGACGTCGCCGTCTGGACGCTGGGCGTCGGTTGGGAGTTTTATGCAGATTAGGGGTTAATACCCCAGACAAATCTAGTGGTGGTGGTGGTTTGGTCGAGTGACCTTCGGTTCTCGAGTCGAGCCACTAATATCCAAATTATCCTCTATAACTTGAGAACCGAAGGTCACTCGACCAAACCACCACCACCACTAGATTTGTCTGGGGGTATAAGCCCCTAATCCGCATAAGACTCCCAACCGACGCCTAGCGTCCAGACGGCGACATCGACGTCGAAATTCCAAAAACATCGGTTTTATCCGTTTCCGGTCCTCCTGAGTTCAAAAAACACTAAATCTCAACTTCGACGCCCGGCGTCGCGGCGCCATCCCACTTTCACTTCGCACAACCTTATTCCCTAATATTCCAGGAACAAAAAATTTTTTAAATTCCCCTCCTTATACAACAAACAGTCGACGATGCGCGTCGATCGTCGGTTAACCACCTATCTTATGGATCCCAGGCGATACGGTAAGAAAGCGCCGCGTGCAGCCGTACGAACGACGAGCTCGACCACGGCCCGCTGACAAATGCGCTTTATTAAGGAGGCGACCGGTGCGGCAGACAGCCGACATCGGGCGCTCTCCCGTGGTAATAGAAACGGCGGTATAGCAGCAGCAGCGCTATCGCTGTACTTTTTAACTGTAGAGTAGCAGCCTTCTTTCGCAGTAACGGGGAATCAGGGTTCGATTCCGGAGAAGGGGCCTGAGAAACGGCTACCACATCCAAGGAAGGCAGCAAAAGCGCAAATTACCCACTCCCGACACGGGGAGGTAGTGACGAAAAATAAAGATACGGGTCTCATCCGAGGCCCTGGTTGATCCTGCCAGTAGTCATATGCTTGTCTCAAAGATTAAGTCATACATGCCTCAGTACAAGACAAATTAAAGTGAAACCGCGAAAGGCATATTAAATCAGTTACGGTTACTTAGATCGTACCCACATTTACTTGGATGTACTTTTTAACTGTAGAGTAGCAGTCTTCTCTCGCAGTAACGGAGTCAGCTTGCGCCGGCGGCAAACGCCGTTTCATTAGCCTAGTCGTTGTGTGACGCGGCCGCCGTCTCTTCAATTCGGTTCACTTTTCATTTAATTCGTTCTTTCGAATTTAAATAAGTGACAACGCCGATGTCGCAGAGACGATGAACACTTCCTATGGCCGAAACACACGCGTAGACTTCGGGCACCACGCACTATCTTTCTAGATAGCGACACGCTCTCTCCTCGTTATGTAGCTAACAACGCCGATGCCGTCGTAACCTTCGCTTCGTCGTGGTGTAAAGCGTGAAAGGAAACTTTTACCATCACACATCCACGACGACGACGACACGACATCGCGTTTTAGCGATACGAGGAGAACGCACGCTCTACCCAGCGAGATCGCGGATTCGGCAGGCGCTTAGCGTCTTAGCAGGTCCACGAGCGATCGTCGGAGTCACTAAAACCGCCGACTCCGCGGCGCCGGGCGATTGACGTCTTCGTCGTCCACATTCTATTCGATGTGACGCACACATTACGATTCGCCTAGTGTCGCCGCGATAGGTGTCGCGCGTTTTATGTTCGACGCCAAATAAGCGACGACTCTCCTCTGTCCGAGCGAGAATATCACGACGATTCGGAACGATTCTTTCGTAGACACCGTGTCGCTTTCAATCTAGCGAAGGGTCGAGAGAATAGTCAAAGATTTTCGTCGGTCGACCACGTATCGCCACATATAGACGTATACGAACTACCTCTTTGAGGTCCACAGAGACGCGTCTGTCTCTCCGTAGTATAATATATAAAAATTTACACATATATAAATCGGAGGAGAGTGATCTCTAGTTATATATATGTATACGTCTCGCGCGTATATATTTACTAGAAACAGCTCCCTGGTTAATACTGCAAGTAGTCATATGTTTGTCTCAAAGATTAAGCCATGCATGTTTCAGTACAAGTCGAATTACGTGAAACCGCGAAAGGCTCATTAAATCAGTTATGGTTCTTTAGATCGTACCCACATTTACTTGGATAACTGTGGTAATTCTAGAGCTAATACATGCAAACAGCTGATCTCACGGTCTCGCACCGGCGACGCATCTTTCAGATGTCTGCCATATCAACCGTCGACGGTAGGTTCTGCGCCTACTACCATGGTGGTAACGGGGAATCAGGGTTCGATTCCGGAAAGGTGAAACCGCGAAAGGCTCATTAAATCAGTTATGGTTCTTTAGATCGTATCCACATTTACTTGGATAATTGTGGTAATTCTAGAGCTAATCCATGCAAGAGAGCTCCGACCGGAGACGGAAGAAGCGCTTTTATTAGATGAACACCAATCGGTGGCGGGCTCGCCCGTCATCGTGCAACTTGGTTGAAATGTCTGCTTTATATACTGTCGATGGTAGGTTCTGCGCCTGTCATTGTTGTAATTGTAACGAGTAACGGGGAATCAGGGTTCGATTCCGGAGAAGGAGCCTGAGAAACGGCTACCACATCCAAGGAAGGTAGCAGACGCGCAAATTACCCATTTCCGGCACGGGGAGGTATTGACGAAAAATAATAACGATACAGGGCTCATCTGAAGTCCCGGTTGATCCTGCCAGTAGTCATATGCTTGTCTCAAAGATTAAGCCATACTTGTTTTAGTACATGCCGAATTAAGGTGAAACCGCGAAAGGCTCATTAAATCGGTTATGGTTCTTTAGATAATATCCACACTTACTTGGATAATTGTGGCAATTCTAGAGCTAATCCATGCAAGGCAGCTCCGACCGGAGACGGAAGGAGCGATTTTATTAGATGAAAACCAATCGGTGGAGGGTTCGCCCGTCATCGTGCAACTTGGTTCAAATGTCTGTTTTATATACATACTGTCGATGGTAGGTTCTACGCCTATCATTGTTGTGTGTAATTGTAACGGGTAACGAGGAATCAGGGTTCGATTCCGGAGAAGGAACCTGAGAAACGGCTATCACATCCAAGGAAGGCAGCAGACGCGCAAATTACCCACTTCCGGCACGGGGAGGTATTGACGAAAAATAAAAACGATACAGTCCTGGTTGATACTGCCAGTAGTCATATGCTTGTCTCAAAGATTAAGCCATGCATGTCTCAGTACTAGCCGAAACCGCGAAGGCTCATTAAATCAGTACCCACATTTACTTAAACACTTGGCTACTACCGATTGAATTTTTTAGTGAGGTCTCCGGACTGGTGGCGGTGGCGTTTCGGCCGACGTCGCCGATGGTGCTGGAAAGATGACCAAACTTGATCATTTGGATTAAGTAAAAGTCGTAACAACGTTTCCATAGGTAATCCTGCGAAACGATCATTACAGTATTTTTGTGTCACCACAAAATATACGTCTGTACGCATATACGACACGCGACGCACGTCGTCGTCGTAGTTGCGGTTTTTTGAACTCAACGTCTCCTAAATACGAATTTTCGTTGAAGATATCTCGCAAGACGAATATATTTTGTCTTCAATATCACCGTTACGAAATTCGTATACGGGGAAGATGCGACGCCATACGCGCGCGTTGGCGGCTTCTCGTCGTCGTTCCTGATATACGACTCGCGTCGTTAAAGGAGACTAGATCGACAACGCATGTCGTCAAGAACGTTCGCGCGTAGGCCGGCCATACATTTTTTTACGATTATCCGCGTAAACTTGTGAACTGCAGGACACATGAACATCGACATTTCGAACGCATATTGCCGTCCTCGGATACTGTTCCAGGACCACTCCTAGCTGAGGGTCGAATCGATATCAAAGACTGCTCGGTTTTCGTCTTTTCGTGAGAAGAGACGAGAACGTCGGAGCGCCGTTGGATGTTATACGACGCGGTCGACGAGACGGCCTTAGAGCCATCGTCGCTCGCGACATCTTAAAACGCGATAGCGACTAGGCATTTGGTAGATACGGTCTCCTAAGGATCGACGTGTCCGAGACGTCGATACGAAGACGACATCGGATCCACGTACGACGGACCGCATACCGAAGAATATATGCGCTAGTGTAGAGTAAGAAATTTATTCTTATCCATTATCGACCTCAGAGCAGGTGAGACTACCCGCTGAATTTAAGCATATTACTAAGCGGAGGAAAAGAAACTAAGATTTTCTCAGTAGCTGCGAGCGAACAGGGAAGAGCCCAGCACCGAATCCCGCGGCCGATACAGGGCGCCGGGAAATGTGGTGTTAGGGAGGATCCGTTTATCCCGAGGTCGCGCGCGCGTCCAAGTCTTTCTTGAACGGGGCCAGGCCCGTAGCGACCGCTGCCGATCGCGGGAGGATATCTCCCGAGAGTCGGGTTGTTAGAGAGCGCAGCTCTAAGCCGGTGGTAAACCCGCTGTATCCCGACCGACTCGCTCGACGGTGTTACCTGAGAATCCCGAAAAGTCGAAAGGGGAAATTGATTCGCGTCTCGACCGCCGGAGTGGAGCGATGGAGCGACAGACGACGGACGCGTCGTTATCGCCTTTCGTTATACGTTTCGGCGTCGAACGCGTGCACTTTACCCCTAGCAAGACGTCGCGATCCGTTGGGCGTGGGTGAAAGGTCCGCGGTGGAGCCCAGGCGTGCGTCTTCGGACGTTCGCGACCGAATCCGCGGTATCTCGACCGACTCGCTCGACGGTGTTACCTGAGAATCCCGAAAAGTCGAAAGGGGAAATTGATTCGCGTCTCGACCGCCGGAGTGGAGCGATGGAGCGACAGACGACGGACGCGTCGTTATCGCCTTTCGTTATACGTTTCGGCGTCGAACGCGTGCACTTTACCCCTAGCAAGACGTCGCGATCTTTTGGGCGTGGGTCAAAGGTCCGCGGTGGAGCCCGGGCGTGCGTCTTCGGACGTTCGCGCTCGAATCCGCGGTATCTCGACCGACTCGCTCGACGGTGTTACCTGAGAATCCCGAAAAGTCGAAGGGGGAAATTGATTCGCGTCTCGACCGCCGGAGTGGAACGATGGAGCGACAGACGACGGACGCGTCGTTATCGCCTTTCGTTTTACGTTTCGGCGTCGAACGCGTGCACTTTACCCCCAGCAAGACGTCGCGATCCGTTGGGCGTGGGTCAAAGCTCCGCGGTGGAGCCCGGGCGTGCGTCTGCGGACGTTAGCGGTCGAATCCGCGGTATCTCGGCCGACTCGCTCGACGGTGTTACCTGAGAATCCCGAAAAGTCGAAGGGGGAAATTGATTCGCGTCTCGACCGCCGGAGTGGAACGATGGAGCGACAGACGACGGACGCGTCGTTATCGCCTTTCGTTTTACGTTTCGGCGTCGAACGCGTGCACTTTACCCCCAGCAAGACGTCGCGATCCGTTGGGCGTGGGTCAAAGGTCCGCGGTGGAGCCCGGGCGTGCGTCTTCGGACGTTAGCGGTCGGATCCGCGGTATCTCGACCGACTCGCTCGACGGTGTTACCTGAGAATCCCGAAAAGTCGAAGGAGGAAATTGATTCGCGTCTCGACCGCCGGAGTGGAACGATGGAGCGACAGACGACGGACGCGTCGTTATCGCCATTCGTTTTACGTTTCGGCGTCGAACGCGTGCACTTTACCCCTAGCAAGACGTCGCTATCCATTGGGCGTGGGTCAAAGGTCCGCGGTGGAGCCCGGGCGTGCGTCTTCGGACGTTAGCGGTCGGATCCGCGGTATCTCGACCGACTCGCTCGACGGTGTTACCTGAGAATCCCGAAAAGTCGAAGGGGGAAATTGATTCGCGTCTCGACCGCCGGAGTGGAACGATGAAGCGACAGACGACGGACGCGTCGTTATCGCCTTTCGTTTTACGTTTCGGCGTCGAACGCGTGCACTTTACCCCCAGCAAGACGTCGCGATCCGTTGGGCGTTGGTGAAAGGTCCGCGGTGGAGCCCGGGCGTGCGTCTTCGGACGTTCGCAACCGAATCCGCGGTATCTCGACCGACTCGCTCGACGGTGTTGCCTGAGAATCCCGAAAAGTCGAAGGGGGAAATTGATTCGCGTCTCGACCGCCGGAGTGGAACGATGGAGCGACAGACGACGGACGCGTCGTTATCGCCTTTCGTTTTACGTTTCGACGTCGAACGCGTGCACTTTACCCCCAGCAAGACGTCACGATCCGTTGGGCGTTGGTGAAAGGTCCGCGGTGGAGCCCGGGCGTGCGTCTTCGGACGTTCGCGACCGAATCCGCGGTATCTCGACCGACTCGCTCGACGGTGTTACCTGAGAATCCCGAAAAGTCGAAGGGGGAAATTGATTCGCGTCTCGACCGCCGGAGTGGAACAATGGAGCGACAGACGACGGACGCGTCGTTATCGCCTTTCGTTTTACGTTTCGGCGTCGAACGCGTGCACTTTACCCCTAGCAAGACGTCGCGATCCATTGGGCGTGGGTCAAAGGTCCGCGGTGGAGCCCGGGCGTGCGACTTCGGACGTTCGCGCTCGAATCCGCGGTATCTCGACCGACTCGCTCGACGGTGTTACCTGAGAATCCCGAAAAGTCGAAGGGGGAAATTGATTCGCGTCTCGACCGCCGGAGTGGAACGATGGAGCGACAGACGACGGACGCGTCGTTATCGCCTTTCGTTTTACGTTTCGACGTCGAACGCGTGCACTTTACCCCCAGCAAGACGTCACGATCCGTTGGGCGTTGGTGAAAGGTCCGCGGTGGAGCCCGGGCGTGCGTCTTCGGACGTTCGCGACCGAATCCGCGGTATCTCGACCGACTCGCTCGACGGTGTTACCTGAGAATCCCGAAAAGTCGAAGGGGGAAATTGATTCGCGTCTCGACCGCCGGAGTGGAACGATGAAGCGACAGACGACGGACGCGTCGTTATCGCCTTTCGTTTTACGTTTCGGCGTCTAACGCGTGCACTTTACCCCCAGCAAGACGTCGCGATCCGTTGGGCGTTGTTGAAAGGTCCGCGGTGGAGCCCGGGCGTGCGTCTTCGGACGTTCGCGCTCGAATCCGCGGTATCTCGACCGACTCGCTCGACGGTGTTACCTGAGAATCCCGAAAAGTCGAAGGGGGAAATTGATTCGCGTGTCGACCGCCGGAGTGGAGCGATGGAGCGACAGACGACGGACGCGTCGTTATCGCCTTTCGTTTTACGTTTCGGCGTCGAACGCGTGCACTTTTCCCCCAGCAAGACGTCGCGATCCGTTGGGCGTTGGTGAAAGGTCCGCGGTGGAGCCCGGGCGTGCGTCTTCGGACGTTCGCGACCGAATCCGCGGTATCCCGACCGACTCGCTCGACGGTATTGAGATGGCGCGGGGCAGTTATATCACTTAGCGTTCGGTCCGCGGCAAGCGCGTACGGTGTAGTTGAAGATCGGACCTGGCACCGGTCTCGTCCCCGGATGACTGTTGGCCGCGGTATTTTCTCGAATAGACCTCATTACAAAACGCCGATCTGCGACGCAGCTTTGGGTACTCTCAGGACCTATTATTGCTAAATGGCATTAGCTTGGATAAAATACGAACTATGTGGACATACAGATCACTAGGCAACAAGTTTCTTAACCTAACCTAACCTTAAAAAAAAATGGAAAATTGGTGGTCAGTCTATGTCTTCATACAGTTCGTATTTTATCCAAGCTACTGCTTTTTTTTTTTTTTTTTTTTGTATTGAAGGTATAATAGAATTATTATTTCAAATGCATTCTGTAGGGATCGTTGTTGTTGGTTAGGTTAGGTTAGGTTAGGTTAGGTTAGGTTAGGTTAGGTTAGGTTAGGTTAGGTTAGGTTAGGTTAGGTTAGGTTAGGTTAGGTTAGGTTAGGTTAGGTTAGGTTAGGTTAGGTTAGGTTAGGTTAGGTTAGGTTAGGTTAGGTTAGGTTAGGTTAGGTTAGGTTAGGTTAGGTTAGGTTAGGTTAGGTTAGGTTAGGTTAGGTTAGGTTAGGTTAGGTTAGGTTAGGTTAGGTTAGGTTAGGTTAGGTTAGGTTAGGTTAGGTTAGGTTAGGTTAGGTTAGGTTAGGTTAGGTTAGGTTAGGTTAGGTTAGGTTAGGTTAGGTTAGGTTAGGTTAGGTTAGGTTAGGTTAGGTTAGGTTAGGTTAGGTTAGGTTAGGTTAGGTTAGGTTAGGTTAGGTTAGGTTAGGTTAGGTTAGGTTAGGTTAGGTTAGGTTAGGTTAGGTTAGGTTAGGTTAGGTTAGGTTAGGTTAGGTTAGGTTAGGTTAGGTTAGGTTAGGTTAGGTTAGGTTAGGTTAGGTTAGGTTAGGTTAGGTTAGGTTAGGTTAGGTTAGGTTAGGTTAGGTTAGGTTAGGTTAGGTTAGGTTAGGTTAGGTTAGGTTAGGTTAGGTTAGGTTAGGTTAGGTTAGGTTAGGTTAGGTTAGGTTAGGTTAGGTTAGGTTAGGTTAGGTTAGGTTAGGTTAGGTTAGGTTAGGTTAGGTTAGGTTAGGTTAGGTTAGGTTAGGTTAGGTTAGGTTAGGTTAGGTTAGGTTAGGTTAGGTTAGGTTAGGTTAGGTTAGGTTAGGTTAGGTTAGGTTAGGTTAGGTTAGGTTAGGTTAGGTTAGGTTAGGTTAGGTTAGGTTAGGTTAGGTTAGGTTAGGTTAGGTTAGGTTAGGTTAGGTTAGGTTAGGTTAGGTTAGGTTAGGTTAGGTTAGGTTAGGTTAGGTTAGGTTAGGTTAGGTTAGGTTAGGTTAGGTTAGGTTAGGTTAGGTTAGGTTAGGTTAGGTTAGGTTAGGTTAGGTTAGGTTAGGTTAGGTTAGGTTAGGTTAGGTTAGGTTAGGTTAGGTTAGGTTAGGTTAGGTTAGGTTAGGTTAGGTTAGGTTAGGTTAGGTTAGGTTAGGTTAGGTTAGGTTAGGTTAGGTTAGGTTAGGTTAGGTTAGGTTAGGTTAGGTTAGGTTAGGTTAGGTTAGGTTAGGTTAGGTTAGGTTAGGTTAGGTTAGGTTAGGTTAGGTTAGGTTAGGTTAGGTTAGGTTAGGTTAGGTTAGGTTAGGTTAGGTTAGGTTAGGTTAGGTTAGGTTAGGTTAGGTTAGGTTAGGTTAGGTTAGGTTAGGTTAGGTTAGGTTAGGTTAGGTTAGGTTAGGTTAGGTTAGGTTAGGTTAGGTTAGGTTAGGTTAGGTTAGGTTAGGTTAGGTTAGGTTAGGTTAGGTTAGGTTAGGTTAGGTTAGGTTAGGTTAGGTTAGGTTAGGTTAGGTTAGGTTAGGTTAGGTTAGGTTAGGTTAGGTTAGGTTAGGTTAGGTTAGGTTAGGTTAGGTTAGGTTAGGTTAGGTTAGGTTAGGTTAGGTTAGGTTAGGTTAGGTTAGGTTAGGTTAGGTTAGGTTAGGTTAGGTTAGGTTAGGTTAGGTTAGGTTAGGTTAGGTTAGGTTAGGTTAGGTTAGGTTAGGTTAGGTTAGGTTAGGTTAGGTTAGGTTAGGTTAGGTTAGGTTAGGTTAGGTTAGGTTAGGTTAGGTTAGGTTAGGTTAGGTTAGGTTAGGTTAGGTTAGGTTAGGTTAGGTTAGGTTAGGTTAGGTTAGGTTAGGTTAGGTTAGGTTAGGTTAGGTTAGGTTAGGTTAGGTTAGGTTAGGTTAGGTTAGGTTAGGTTAGGTTAGGTTAGGTTAGGTTAGGTTAGGTTAGGTTAGGTTAGGTTAGGTTAGGTTAGGTTAGGTTAGGTTAGGTTAGGTTAGGTTAGGTTAGGTTAGGTTAGGTTAGGTTAGGTTAGGTTAGGTTAGGTTAGGTTAGGTTAGGTTAGGTTAGGTTAGGTTAGGTTAGGTTAGGTTAGGTTAGGTTAGGTTAGGTTAGGTTAGGTTAGGTTAGGTTAGGTTAGGTTAGGTTAGGTTAGGTTAGGTTAGGTTAGGTTAGGTTAGGTTAGGTTAGGTTAGGTTAGGTTAGGTTAGGTTAGGTTAGGTTAGGTTAGGTTAGGTTAGGTTAGGTTAGGTTAGGTTAGGTTAGGTTAGGTTAGGTTAGGTTAGGTTAGGTTAGGTTAGGTTAGGTTAGGTTAGGTTAGGTTAGGTTAGGTTAGGTTAGGTTAGGTTAGGTTAGGTTAGGTTAGGTTAGGTTAGGTTAGGTTAGGTTAGGTTAGGTTAGGTTAGGTTAGGTTAGGTTAGGTTAGGTTAGGTTAGGTTAGGTTAGGTTAGGTTAGGTTAGGTTAGGTTAGGTTAGGTTAGGTTAGGTTAGGTTAGGTTAGGTTAGGTTAGGTTAGGTTAGGTTAGGTTAGGTTAGGTTAGGTTAGGTTAGGTTAGGTTAGGTTAGGTTAGGTTAGGTTAGGTTAGGTTAGGTTAGGTTAGGTTAGGTTAGGTTAGGTTAGGTTAGGTTAGGTTAGGTTAGGTTAGGTTAGGTTAGGTTAGGTTAGGTTAGGTTAGGTTAGGTTAGGTTAGGTTAGGTTAGGTTAGGTTAGGTTAGGTTAGGTTAGGTTAGGTTAGGTTAGGTTAGGTTAGGTTAGGTTAGGTTAGGTTAGGTTAGGTTAGGTTAGGTTAGGTTAGGTTAGGTTAGGTTAGGTTAGGTTAGGTTAGGTTAGGTTAGGTTAGGTTAGGTTAGGTTAGGTTAGGTTAGGTTAGGTTAGGTTAGGTTAGGTTAGGTTAGGTTAGGTTAGGTTAGGTTAGGTTAGGTTAGGTTAGGTTAGGTTAGGTTAGGTTAGGTTAGGTTAGGTTAGGTTAGGTTAGGTTAGGTTAGGTTAGGTTAGGTTAGGTTAGGTTAGGTTAGGTTAGGTTAGGTTAGGTTAGGTTAGGTTAGGTTAGGTTAGGTTAGGTTAGGTTAGGTTAGGTTAGGTTAGGTTAGGTTAGGTTAGGTTAGGTTAGGTTAGGTTAGGTTAGGTTAGGTTAGGTTAGGTTAGGTTAGGTTAGGTTAGGTTAGGTTAGGTTAGGTTAGGTTAGGTTAGGTTAGGTTAGGTTAGGTTAGGTTAGGTTAGGTTAGGTTAGGTTAGGTTAGGTTAGGTTAGGTTAGGTTAGGTTAGGTTAGGTTAGGTTAGGTTAGGTTAGGTTAGGTTAGGTTAGGTTAGGTTAGGTTAGGTTAGGTTAGGTTAGGTTAGGTTAGGTTAGGTTAGGTTAGGTTAGGTTAGGTTAGGTTAGGTTAGGTTAGGTTAGGTTAGGTTAGGTTAGGTTAGGTTAGGTTAGGTTAGGTTAGGTTAGGTTAGGTTAGGTTAGGTTAGGTTAGGTTAGGTTAGGTTAGGTTAGGTTAGGTTAGGTTAGGTTAGGTTAGGTTAGGTTAGGTTAGGTTAGGTTAGGTTAGGTTAGGTTAGGTTAGGTTAGGTTAGGTTAGGTTAGGTTAGGTTAGGTTAGGTTAGGTTAGGTTAGGTTAGGTTAGGTTAGGTTAGGTTAGGTTAGGTTAGGTTAGGTTAGGTTAGGTTAGGTTAGGTTAGGTTAGGTTAGGTTAGGTTAGGTTAGGTTAGGTTAGGTTAGGTTAGGTTAGGTTAGGTTAGGTTAGGTTAGGTTAGGTTAGGTTAGGTTAGGTTAGGTTAGGTTAGGTTAGGTTAGGTTAGGTTAGGTTAGGTTAGGTTAGGTTAGGTTAGGTTAGGTTAGGTTAGGTTAGGTTAGGTTAGGTTAGGTTAGGTTAGGTTAGGTTAGGTTAGGTTAGGTTAGGTTAGGTTAGGTTAGGTTAGGTTAGGTTAGGTTAGGTTAGGTTAGGTTAGGTTAGGTTAGGTTAGGTTAGGTTAGGTTAGGTTAGGTTAGGTTAGGTTAGGTTAGGTTAGGTTAGGTTAGGTTAGGTTAGGTTAGGTTAGGTTAGGTTAGGTTAGGTTAGGTTAGGTTAGGTTAGGTTAGGTTAGGTTAGGTTAGGTTAGGTTAGGTTAGGTTAGGTTAGGTTAGGTTAGGTTAGGTTAGGTTAGGTTAGGTTAGGTTAGGTTAGGTTAGGTTAGGTTAGGTTAGGTTAGGTTAGGTTAGGTTAGGTTAGGTTAGGTTAGGTTAGGTTAGGTTAGGTTAGGTTAGGTTAGGTTAGGTTAGGTTAGGTTAGGTTAGGTTAGGTTAGGTTAGGTTAGGTTAGGTTAGGTTAGGTTAGGTTAGGTTAGGTTAGGTTAGGTTAGGTTAGGTTAGGTTAGGTT